>LOEQ01000814.1:129900-186248 GCA_001685075.1 Bramus lutescens | reverse complement strand
TGTGTGGCAGGATCATTTCCCCTGAAAGGAGACTCTGAGAGGCCTCTGTGTGCAGCCCTGTTGGGAGGCCCTCGTTGCATTTGAGACTCTGGGGTGTTGGAGATGCCAGGATCACGAATATGAAGAAAACATGCCTGTATGGAGTTGAGCTTGCTTAGGAGAGAGACTAACGAGGCTGTGTATGCTACAGGTATCATAACTGTCAATTTTATTAATTTTCAAGAGATTGTGTTTTCTTAGTATTGCCTAGTGATTTCTTTCATTCAACCTACTCATTTCTGTTCTGATTTTCAGAGCAGTTTCAGACATTAGTTCTGTTTACATCATTCCCAGGTTTCCCCGGCCGTCTTACCCNNNCCATTTCCTTGTTGCTCACCTCCCTCTCAAGTTCATGACCTCTTTTCATTTCATGTAAGCTCAAGTTTGTCAGTTTTATTGTTTTCTTTCTTTTTGATGCTAAAACACATCATTAGTACTTTGGGTAATATACTGCTATAGTGACATCAAATTCTGTCAGGTTTCATTGGTTTTAGGAAGTATTTACCCTTCACTTTTGAATGATTTCATAGGTTACAGAATAATAGAGCAATAGGTTTTAAATCTCAGCATTATAATATTTCTTTTATGGTAGTAGAAGATTGTGATATTTGTTTTACAGTCCCTTTGATCTCTAGCATTTCAATATTTTCTGAGAAATTCCATCTCTGCTCACATTAATCTTTTGTCCATTAAAGCCCTTGGCACATTAAATCCCAGTTTTAAAAATGCCTGCCTTCTATTTCTAAAGCACCTGACGTATTTGACTATGGTCTGAAGCTTGTTCAACCTCTTACACGACGATTTCTGGTTCTAGAGTGTCTTGTAAACTGTTTCAAAAGCAGTCAAGATAAACTGGGTAAACAGAACTTCAGTCATGCAATAGTAACACATGACCGTTTTATAGATCCATAGTCCCATAGTCACTCTGCGGTGAGCCTGAATCACAAGCCTAAACTTCAAAAGCCATTCCTGGGACCTTCTCCTCCCTCCCTTTCTTCCTTCTTTGTTTTCTTTCTTTTTTCTTATTGGATGGATCAGAGCTGGAGGGGCTATAGTTGTGCATTTCTCTGTCTTCTAAGAAGCTCCACAGAGTCTGGAATTTCCTCCATTTCTCAAGTAGGTTAGAGTCTGACATTCCTACTCTGGCACTCACTCCCACAGAGGTTTCTGCTTGGTGTCATAGAGTTCTGCTTGGTTAAAACTGGGATTCCCTGTATCTATTTTCCCCCCATAATTTAGAGGTGTCTTGTTTACTCTATAATTCTATTCCTCTGTTCTCATTTATGAAGAACTCCTGATTTTTAGTACAGTTAGACTTTTTACTTACACACACACATACACACACAGACAAACAGAAAGAGACACTGAATTATTCTGGGAATTTTAAACTTCTGTATTGCACTTATTTAGTATCTCTGTGGATGTGTGTGGAGTGGATGTTTGTGGCTGTGTGCACACTACAGCACGAACATGGAGGTCAGAGAACAACTTTTGGAGCTGGTTCTGTCTTTCCACGTTCACATAGGCCCTAGGATCAAGCTCATGTCTCCATGTTTATGTGGCAGAAAACTTTATCCAACAAGTTATGTGACCATATTCTGACAGTTTAAAGAAAACATTTTTTTATCCTTTTTAGCTTTCCTTTTCATGTTCCTTGTCAGGGGGTGGTGGCATGTGTATTATTTCCACATTTAAAATATTTTTGTTATAATAATTTGGCTAAAGAGAAGCCTGAAATTCAAAATTTAACCAGAAACATGTTCAGGAATAGAACATTTTTGAGCAGTGATGGTTAAGCAGTATTATTTAAAGCAAACGCTTCCATTTCCAAGACATTCTGCAATCTGTGGGGCATTGTTTTCTAGGCACAGGCAGACATCAGCTGTGCCGGTGCTATTTGGAGTGCTGGAGGGCCACATTGTGTCTTCCCTAGAGAAAGGGACCATGAAGAAAGTGAGCAGAAGTATTTCCGAAGCAGTGCTTAGTTAACTGGACAGAGTTAATCAGACAGAGTAGGTAGGCTTCTTTCATCCTTTATTATTAGCGTGGAGATTTTTGAGCTTCATTATTATATCTCAAGAGGCTGCAATAATAATAAGAGCAGTGATAAGGGTAAAAGATTGAACCAAACCATTTCAGTATGAGTACTTCTTCTTAAGGAAAAAAAAATTTCCCCAAAAGGACTTCCAGTGACATTTATCACAAGTGACTACAAAGAAAAACTGAACATTATAGGAATGCAGTTCCACACACGTAGTGGAGGGCACATATATCTATCTCTACTCACAGCCAGCACATGCTAATAACGGGGTCAACACTTCAATGCATGCTAGGCTTTTGTAGAACCTGTTTAAGAGGGGAAGCAGATGACTCGCTTACCGTTTGTTCTGAGAAGTGTTCTGTTTATAGATTTGATGGAGGGACTTTTGTTCTTACTATGTGTTATTACCAAGGGAGATATTATCTGCAGGGGTCGCTTACTCTTATGTTCTCAGCTTCTCCCATGAATCATCTCTTTCTTGGGGGAAATCCCACACAGCCCTCTTTATAGAATCTTACAAGTCCTAAAACTTGATTCTCAACGGCCTGGGCTCTGTTTACAAATGTTCAACTTGAATCACTCTGATTTTGGAGAGAATCAGAGCATTTCAACCCTTTTTGGAATTGCAGAGGGGCTGTATTTGGGGTCCAGCAAGCAGTGTGAGACTCAGTTTCCTCATATGTGAAATGAAGAGATTGGATTAGATACTGTTAGAGATTCCCCCCAGCATTTATATGAACTTACTATTCATATTTAAACGATACCTTAAATTTTTAGTTCTTCAAATTGTTTTAGAAAATGTCATAGAGCGAGATAAATATTTTTCATGGTTGTTAGAGTGGGAGGATAAAATCGGTAAAGGAAGAGTAATATCTGGGTGTGTTGTGAGTTTTCTTTTTGTCTCTACTGTCTTCTAATTTTGTTCTTGAGTTCTCCACAATCATAGCATCTAAGGACACCTAGGGCATAAAATGCCGAGAAATACCCTCCTCCTGAGCATCCATTAGCCTTTTGTTGAGCCTTCTTTGCTAGTTTTAGGAAGCTTGACATAAAGGTGAAACTAAACCAAAATGCTTTTGTCCTCAACAGTTAGCCCTGCCCAAGAGGATCAGACAAAGAATTCCTACCCTGGCCTATAGAAGTAGAACTGACTTCACTCTTTTGACAAGAGAAAAAAAAATACTTACATGAAGAAAGCATAAAGCACATTGGAAGTTTTTTTTATTCCTGCACTTCAGTTGTGTCTGGAGGTCTGGCATTTCAGGAGGAAAGGACGGGTCATTGAGCCATAGTAAGAACAATATGGCAGCAGACCTCAGAGCCCTCAGCCAAGAGTGTCTTCCAAACCGCAGGGGAGAATGCCGATGGCAAGGGCAGGTTGAGAGCTGTGCTTGAAGAAGCTGTGCTAAAAGAGAAGCTGTCACCCTTGTCTCCAAGATCAACAAAGCTCCACACTCATGGTCCTCTGCCCTGTTTTTCTTCCTGACCTTACAAGCCCTTACCTTCAAGTTGCCATCTCCAACTTCAGAGAGGCCAAGCTAGGATGTCCCCGACATTCCAAATCGAAGCACATTTCCCTAGACAGATTAGTTTTTATTGCAGTCTGTTCTGCCTTTATTTAATTACGGGAAGGTCGGCATAGTAGCATTCACCAGCTTTGGGGGTATCAGCTTGGCTTGTACCCCAGCATGTATGTCATGATTTCCGATCTCCTTCTCCTGCAAGTTGGGACTTCAGTTCTGACCTGCTGCTGTCTCTGAGGTAGGATGTGGCTGGAAAGTACATAAAAGCTGCAGACTGTGAATTATTGCTTAATATCTCTGTAGTCTTGGGAGAATGGCTTAGTCTACTTGGTATTCCCTTTGCTTGGTAAAAAACTGAAGTGGGGCCTTTCTATTAGTTGATAGTGACATGCCAAACATGCCACGACACGAAACATGAACACACACCATGTATTTCCCCCAGGACTTTTCATAACTCAGTTTGCCATGGTGACAACACCGTATAAAATGGCCTTTCTCATGCAATCCTCTCACATTTTGCTATAATCTTTCTGAGAATAGGAGCCTTTGGAGACATACATTTGTATAATAAAGAACTCTTGCATAATGAACAGACACATGAATAATAAAACGTTTTCCTGGTCGAGCAAGCTCTTTTCATTGTTTCCACATTTTTGAGTCCCCCTTGGTTTGCTGATGTTTCCCTATGCCAACCTTACCCTGGTTAGAGTGACTAATCAATGCTCCTTCAAGTCACAGGACTCATTAGCAGAATCCCTGCAGGGTGAAACCCTGCCCTTCCTCCTTCCTCACCTAGTCATGCTGGCAAATTGTAGGCACTTTAGTCAAGCACCCAGGGCCCACACCCTCCTTTAGACTCTTCTTGGCCCCTTAGGCACAAAGTGTTCCAAAATCTGAGTCATCCCTCCCTGCCCATTTACACAGCTGGCTGCTGTCCAAGACTAAGATAAGAAACCACCCAGGTGCTGGGTCTCAGAAAGCCAGCAACACGGTGGTCTTGGCCAGCTGAGACCAAATTAACCTAGTATAGCATGAAGGAGGCCAGACCCCACTGGGAACAAGGATCATCAGTCTCTTGTCTGTGTAAAAGTACTATATAACACTTGGTAAATCAATCGTACTTTCTGTCTCGCCCCTCATCATCCTGGAAGTGAGTGGGTTTAGCCAAATGACCACAGAGGCCTCTCTAATTCTCAAGACCCAGGATGGGAAATGAAGTGCAGGCTAAGGATTTCATGCACCACACAGAGTAATGGTCTTTGCTTGCCTGTAATAACCCCATCCCTAGAGGCAGAAGGGACAGCTCAAGCTCACTGCTAGTAAGGCTTGCAATTCACATGAGCCATTGCCTTGGTTGACATCCCACTCAGTCTTAGCTTGTACCACCTCAGCAAAGCTAATTCTCTGGGGTAAGGCTAATGTGGTTCCACGGAAGAGACAAGACATGGGCCGCACCTATTACTTAGATGAGCAGCAGGTTCTCTGTCCTGAGGAGGATCCATAGCTGCACCAATTCCTCTGCAGTCTGCCTGAAGAGTATTCAATGGCCATGCATTTCTGTGCTGTAGGTAAGGCGGAAACAGACAGCATTTCCTGTGGAATGGGTCCTTAAGAACAAAACTAATCACATACCAACAGTACGATCAGCCATTACTTAATATACACTGCTTCAAAGATTTGTGGGATGGCTTTTTTATTCATTTTATTCTCATGGCCACTTTCTTAAAGCAGTATCGTCATCCTTATACTGAAAATAAAAGGATGTAGTGAAGTTATAATGCCATTTGGACAGAATTGATGAACCGATTGACTAACACTAGAGGACAACGGTCACTCACCACCTCTGTGGAGGACGTTAATCACATGAAGAATTCTGCAATGTCATTCATTGTGGTGTTCACTATGCTGTAGCATCTGCGCAATGACTTCTTGAAGTTCTCCCTTCCAGGAATAAGAACTGGAGGTGGGGCGAGAGGAAATGAGCCGAGGGTGCATCAGCTCACTTGACCTTCAGTGCGGGGCCGTCTGAGCAAGCTGACAAGGGGCACTGGATTTGACCAGGTTCAAGTGTGGCTTAGTCCCTGAATGTTCCAGAAAACCAGTCCCCGTGCTGAATCATCGGGTGGGGATATGAACTGGCGGTGACTGTAGGCGGAGCAGGGGAGAGTGCAGGGTTTGCACAAACGTGAAGACAAAGGTGGGACAGTGGAGCAGCCATCATGGTGATCCAAGTATGAAGGATGATAGGCTGAGGGTGCTAATGGTGCAGAGTCCTGTCTCTGCTTCGCTCATTTCAGAAGTAATAGAAGAGATCATCCCGGGGTGGGGATCCTGCAAGGGCTTCTGTGCTCAGTCAATCTGAAACCTGGAGGGGAACTCACTGGAGAGGAGCAGCTGGGGTTTGCAGCCAGCACCTTTGTAGGGCCTCGCTTCCTGGGGTGCTGCCACAAGCTCTGCTCTTCTTTTAGCGCTAATGTCAGATCGTTACACAGAATACAAAGGAGTTCTATATGTGTGCATCTTTAAAAGAAAGAATTGACGCTGCAGTCATGGTCATTTTGTCATTAGCTTAAAGTCAAGGCCTAGAAGGCTCGAGCTTGCTGTTATGTCGCCAAAGATAAACTCAAAAAGACACGTGGATAAACACCCGGTGAAGAAAGAAAAACTCAACCCATACTTTGATCTCTCAGTTTAATTCCAAATGTCAGTAAGTTAGCCATCCTTTAGCCAGGCCTCTCTCTGCCCATCTGGCTACCTCTGCCAGCATCAGAGTTAGGGCACTCTTTATCAGTCTTTGAATATCTATTAATTTCTACTGATTGAGCCTCCTAAATCTCCCTGAGTTCAATTTGCCTTTCAGCACTTCTACCCCCTGCATCCTCTTTTCTGCTAACTATGGCAAAAGTTTTTACTTATCAGCCTATTCCAACGTAAACCAGGCTATTGACACATAACAAATTATAAATTAAATTACCACAACCTATGAAACCTTCCGTGGGTCTGTAATGCAGGACAAAGCTCCACTTTATTTTCACTTTTCGGACCTCACTGCTTATCAGTCTCTTTCGTGTTCCTTGGCCTTGCTCAATTACTTGAAATCCCCTAAACCTGGTGTGCTCTCTGAAGCCGCAATGTCTCTGATTATATTGATTATGCTAGTCAAATCTTTCATGGCTATGAGATGATATAGCTGAGAGAAGGAGAAATAATTTAAAGGGAAAAAAAGATTGATTTGGGCTACTGGATTGAGAGGTTTGACTCCACTGTGCCTCAACTCGATGTGGTAGGCCTGTGGTGAGATGGACCATCACAGCCGAGGGACATGGTGGAGCAGAATGACTCACCCTGTGACACCCAGGAAACAGGGAGAAGGAGGATACAAGGCACAAAATAGCCCCTGAGTGACCCACTTCCTCCAGCTAGGTGACTTTTCAAAATAATGCAACCATTTTAGGGCCAATAACGTATTTAATAAATACGTTAACACAAGAGGGACAGTTCAGATTCAAGCCATGCAAGTGACCCTGTCAAGTAAAGTCATAACTGCCTTTCTTCTTTTGACTATGTCCATTTTAGTTTTTAATAGAAATATGAAGAGGAAAAGTTATCACAACTATGATTATATGTAAAGTTCTCCTAGAAAAGAATCTTCGAAAAAAAACATCCCCAAATTACTAGGTGCATTTTCCTTCCTCCGAGGAATACATATTTAAGTTTTTAATTTTTATTATGTCGTTGAAATTACATATAATCATTATCATTCAATCAATTCTGGGAAGTTCAAAGAAGAAATTGTAAGAATTCCTAGCTCTCAAAAACAACATTATTGCATTGTTTACATGTCATTTTAGATCTCCCTAGACAGGTAGATAATCAAAACAAATTTATATGTAGGTGGACAGAATAATTGAAGTAATTTAAAATGCTGTATTCACAATTTTGTAGGGAACTAAAATAAATGGTATTTGAAATGAATGGAACTGAAGATATTTAGCAGGCCCCTCAAATGAAATCTAAGGATTTGCTGATATGTATTTCTGAACCCTAAGGTTTACTAGGATGCACGTTCACAAAATAACATCTAAAAACTGTTTGTAGACATCCATAAGTTTACCTAGCCAATGCCAATGTGCTCAGCCTTCCCTTCTAAGATGCTATCTGTACTAGATATTCTTTCGACTTTTTCAATGCCCTTTGCCACCATTATGCACGCTCTACTATAACCTCCAGGGCTGACTGCTGACTGCTGACTGCTGACTGCTTGGCCACCGGGAGAACGGAGGGAAAGAATATTTTCTTGGACAACCTTTTTCTCTAGTTAGCAATGGCTTTCGCTTAGGCTTCAATAGCCAAGTCCCAGCAGCAAGTACCCTCTCCTGCAGCCATGGGTCCCCAGGCATGGTGGTTATCTAATCTGTTTAGCAGGATTTGATACTTTATCATCCCTCTTTGTTTAACCTCAAACTTGTCCTCAACTTTACAGCTTGTTTGCCACGAAGCGTTCTTCAGCAACAGTGTGCCATCTGTTTTCTGCTTTGTGCTGGCTGCTATGGTACCTAGTGACTCCTTTCTATGCAAATGACACTTCGTCTCAACATTGAACCAGGGATATGTAGACTCTGACTTTTCTGGCTGCCCTGATAGAGAGCTTGGCAATTGTAAATACTGACTTTGATTTCTATTTATTCATTTATACACTTTTGATATGCCTTGACTTCCCAATAGGGGAGATGAATAATTTAGCACCCCTACAGTGTCTAAGAGAAGGTGTTTGTCAGTCAGATAGAGAGAGGCCTGCTGGCAATTATTAATAGAAAATCATCAAGCTGAAACTGTTTTTGACCTTGGTTTTCCATCAATATACTTTTCATTCTAGCTGAAGTTTTATCTTCATTACATATAAATATCTCTAGCACTGAATATTATTTTGAGCATAATATCTAGTACACATCACAAGCTTTTTCTCTCGTATAAATGCAAAGTGTGATAGTTGATGAAAGTTCTGTGGACCGCTAGTGCTAAGAAGTCTGACCACATTGGAGAGTTATCCTTCAGATGGCTATAGCCACAGTGATCTGAGAATGCTTATTTGGGGCAAATAATTAAAAAATATGTTTATTTTTCACATTGAAATCTGTGGAACAGCCACATATAATACATATTGTTATGGCACCCACCAAACCAAACCATAGTCCGTGTGCATCAGGCAAGAGATGAAAATTGACTCTACTGAACTATGACTTCTTTTAAATCTTCTCAGTTTTTTTTTTTCCTGGAACTTGGGTTAGAAACTATATTTCCCTGAACTGCTCCTTCATAGGCCTCTCCCACACCATCTTCACATCAAATTCCTTCAAGTTACTCTTTGCTTACTTAAGCATTTGCTTATTTTTAGAATTGCACACATGGATACCGTACTTACACACTGTTTCTACCCTCCTCTCTCGTTGGTGACTCCTCTTGTTTGCCTCTCATTCCCTCTCAGATTCATGACCCCTTCTTTTTAAATTATTATTGCTAAATACACACACACACACACACACACACACACACACAAATACAAGCTGCTGAGTTCATATAGTGTTGCTTCCCTGCACATGTATTTAGAGCTAACCATTTGGGACTGGATAACTTAGCCCAGTGCTTGTCCCTGGAGGAGACTGAATCTCCTGTTCTTGAGATCTTTGTGTCACTTATGTCTCCTGTCCTCTCTCTCCCCCCACCACCGCCGCCGCCATCTTTCGTGGTCTCCCTGCTTCCTGACTACCAGGCTAGTTCACCTTCCTGCTGCCATCTCACTCTGACAGATTCCATATCCCCTTCCCCCGCAACTGTAGGAATGCTCAAAGTAGAAAAAGCTCCTGGTGGACAGAGGTGTTCTGATGTCTATGGGCCAACTGCAAGAATGGACACTGAAGGATGGGTCACCTTTGCTGGTACCCAGAAGAGTCACAGTGTTCTGTTGGGTGAGGTCTGCAGTCTCCCCAGGGACAGGATATTAGACTTGGACCTGGACAGTTGAACTGCCTCTCTTCATTCACAGAGAAAAAGCTTGGATAAAGAGGAGACAGGGCTGGCAACAGTGTGGTAGGCATAGGAGCTGTGAGCAGAGGTTCTGGGATGCCAACTGGGTCTGCCTGATACTGGGATAGGCTAAAGAACTTGCGTTTCCGTCTAAACCTACTGGAGAAGTGGGTGTGCTGTAAATAATTAAGACCGCACACTTTCGCCTATAAATTCTAGGCTAAATTGGGATTCGAATCTCAGTTTTTGCCATCATCAAGCTTTGTAAATGTGGGAAGATTATTCTGTGCCTAATTACCTGAAAAACAGGTATGCATAGTTATAACAATATCTCTAAGGCTTGTTACAAATATTAAATAAGTATAATAAAAAAGAAATTCTATTTTTCTCTTCATTATTTATGGACTATGACAGGTCAGGGAGACACTTTCCCAATCTTATAATGTTGAGAATAGAGAGATTCGAGGAGGTAAAGTGATGAGCCCAAATTCACAACACTTCAGTACAGTCAGGAAATTTAGATACAAACACAGTAGCACATAACGTTTTTTAGTAATGCCGTACTAAAAACATTTGTGGGCTGAGGACAGAGCATGTGTGACCTTTGACGTCTCAGGACCATAAGGAGCAAAGGGAAGGTTTAAAAATATCTCATATTGGTTATAGCATCAGGCCAATAAACATTTCCTTATTTATAAAAAAAATTAAAAATCTTTCTCTTGTGGTCTGCAGCTCCCAAATCTGTGGTGTCTAAGTCTTGCCTCTTGGCATTCATACTTGTTATTTTGCTGTGTTTATGGGATTCTGATTCTGAGCAGTCTGTACTTTGTCCTTAAGTTTGTTTTAAAGGATGGTAAGTGGGTGAGGCTCCATGAAAGAGCCTTTGTAAATGTCTCCTTAGCATCGACTTCCTTGGCTGTTGTTGGGTTGAGCATGACAGGGAGCTATTTCAGTTGTCTGGGTCATAGGCCACTCACTCTTTTCCATGTTTTTCTTTGTGTTTAACTGAGTTTCTGTGTCTTTGTGATGGACTTGGTTTGGAGAGCGAGCGTCCTTTTGTTAAGGCTGAGTCATTCTTGCATCTGTTTATTTATATTTTTTCATCTATTTAAATAAAGAGAACAAAAAAGCAAAACAAAAACAAGAACAAAACCCTTTCACCTTTGTTTTATAAAAAGTTGTACACCCTTAGGAAGCTACCAGCAGGCTTTTACTTTTCATTTGAAGAGCTGGACAATTAAAAATGAGCAAATACCAAAAAAAAAAAATGGATTGGTGAGCATCCAGTATGCCAACAAATGGCTTTGAAAGATTAAAAACGGTATCTAGCAGCCATAGAGTTTTAGAAGGCACCAGAAGAAAGGAAAAACAACTTAGGGAAATAAGGGAGAGAGAAATAAAAAATGCTGGGCTCTTAGCCCTGCCCCCTGGTGATCTCTTTCTGTGGATGGGACCATGGTCTAAAGTCATGTAAGGCAATTTGCATTGTACACAATGGCTTGCTTCCTCTGGCTTGCTCAGACCACCTTCTTATAGAACCCAGGACGAGCAGCCCAGGGATGGAACCACCCACCATGCACTGGGCCCTACCCATTGATCACCAAAGGAGAAAATGCCTTACAGCTGGATCTCATGGAGGCCTATTCTTATCCGAGGCTCCTTCCTCTGATGACTCCAGCTTGTGTCAAGTTGACACACAAAGCCACGCTGTATACATACATTGTAGAATTAGGCATATGAGCTTTGATTTCAGAAGGCCATCATATCACAAACCATCCCTGTAGGTTCTGGAACATCTTAATTACAGCAAGCTTTCAAATATACTGTTAGTTCCACTTACAGTTAGCCTGTAGGATGTTTTGGGGTTGCTCACAATCAAATGAGCTAATAAATGGAGGGCATTGTTTGCCTTAATTTTTAGCTTATTGAAAATTTAAGGTGCAAATTCAAAGAAGGAATTTTACCTATGTTTCCTGCTACATGACTTAGACGATAAAAGACACCGGCTGCCAAACTGGGTGACCTGAGTTTGATCTCTTGAGCCACCTGATAGAAGAAAACAAGCTCCTAAACACTGTCCTCTGACCACTGTGTGTACAGTGGGGCACGAATGTGTGGACACATACAATACAAATAAAAGTATTAGAAAATAGTTTTATTTACTCTAAATCAAACTGAAAAGATACCAGTTATTGGTCTAGAATACCATTATCTTCCAATAATCCATGCTCTCACATTGAGTGAGCCATCTTCACCTGGACGAAAGCTATTCTCCCTATAGGTGAACTGATTAAAACAATTGATCTCTATCTGCTTTCGAAGTCTACCAGTAATGGAGTACTATTGTACTCCTTTGAGCTTGTGTCTTTTTCTGTCTGTCCAGGACGTTTAGAAGTTATCGTGGGATAACATTTTTGAAGTATTAATGCTGTAATTTTTACTTCTGATGCTTCCTGCTTGCCTCCTATCCCATTCAATCTGGTAAGCGTCCTTTCTGTGGTCTCAAAGAAGCATGCCCCAGCAAGAATAAAGTAGAAAATTGTGCCAATCCTTGGATTTTGAGGTTTGAAAGCTCTTCAGGAGCTGATTCATGAGCTCAAAAGTCACAGATTTGCATAAACAGAGCAATGGGTGGAAAGGGTAACATTCCCACATTGGAGACTTGGAAGGAGGAGCCTTGTAGTGTGGAGCAAAAGAACCGCATTGACACCGGCACCAATGTGGGGGCAGGGGCTGGGCAGGTAGGAGGGTGGGAACCACTCCTCAGTGATGCAGAGAACACCATGAGCAGCAACGATCCCAGCCCCACCTATACCACCTCTCAAGTTCAGACTGTTGTTGGCTGGGGCTAAGGACCAGAATAAGAAGTTTCTTATACTGACACACTGCCTTGTAGTTTGTCCTGTCCTGACCTTCTGCTTGGTCTTTTCATGCCTCACCTAGGCACATTCATTTTAATACCCCTGTAAATTGATAGGCAGCCTAAATGGAGGACTTTATCAGGACAAACAGAAGGGAAGAAACACTGTGGAAGACAAGGTCCCTCCTCCTCTTCCACTCCTACTTATCAATGAGAAGATTTAATGCAACCAGCTCTTGATCCCTTGTTAAAAATAAAGCACGGTTGTTTAATGGAGTATATAGTAAGAACCTCATATAAAGATAATGTTCCTGAGGGAACAGAATGGTCAACAGGAAGGGGGTGGGATGGAAGAGCAATGAAAGAGGTATCCTGACAGAGAAGCCACTATGGCATTAGGGAGAAACGGTGACAGGGAAATTCCCAAGAATCCACAAAGATGGCCCAAGCTAAGACTCCTAGCAACAGTAGAGAGGGTGCTCGAACTGGTCTCCCACTGTAATCAGATAGGTGAATACCCCAACTCTCATGGTAGAGCCTTCATCCAGGAACTGATTGAAGCAGATGCAGAGATCCACCGAGCCAAGCACCAGGCCGAGCTCAGAATCCAGTCGAAGAGAGGGAGGAGAGAGTTATCTGAGCAAGGGAAGTCAAGATCATGATGGAGAAATCTACAGAGACAACTGAACCAAACTCGTGAAAAACCATGAACTCTAGACTGACAGCTGCGGAGCCTACATGGGCCTGAACTAGGTAGTCCCTCCACATGTGGGAGACAGTGGTGAAGCTTGGACTGTCTGAGGGGTCCCTGACAGTAGGACCAGGATATATCCCTGGTGCATGAGCTAGCTTTTTGGAGCACGTTCCCTATGGTGGGATGTTATGCTCAACCTTAATGCAAGGAGGAGGGACTTGGTCCTGCCCCAGCTTAATGTGCCAGACTTTGTTGATTCCTCATGGGAGCCTTTACTTCTTGGGAGGAGTCCATGGGAGGTGGGCTGGGGGGAGGAGATGGAGGGTGGGAGGAGGGTGGAAGGGAGAACTGTGGTTAGAATGTAAAATGAAATTTAAAAAAATAAATTATAAAAATGGATAATGTTCCAAGTAGATTTCCTAAAAAAAAAAAATCTGTATAGTCAGAAAATTCTCAGAGTATTGTTAACGTTTTCTGTTCATTACCCTTAGTGGTTAATCCATGGTTGTAGACTTTTATTAAGTGCCATAAAATGGGAGAAGTCTAGCGTTTACCTTCAGGACGAACATTCAATATTAAAAAAATAAACATTTGAGTTCGTTTTACTGGTGTCTGTGTGCCAGGGGTGCAGGTGTTTGCACATGTGACATGTGCGTAGGGATGTCAGAAGACAACGTACAGTAGAGACTCTCTCCTCCACCATGCGGGACTCGGGTATTGGGCTCTGACTCCCAGGCTTGGAGGCAGAAGCCTTTACTCACTGGAACATTTTTTGTCAGTTCAATGCTTCCAATCTTGCCCGGGATAATTGATCAAAAATAGAGATTTTAATACTTATTCCCCAGGAAATACAGGATCAGATAGACCTGAAAAATCTCACTTTGTGTAATTAATGCAGAAAAAGATAATTGAAAGTATTTTGAGCTTAACTAATTGTAATAAAATATTTGAATCCAAAGACAAAAGCCTAACCAACAGAATAAAAGTATAACACACACACACACACACACACAGACACACACAGACACACACACATATAAAATTTTGGGTATCCAGGTCACAATGCTTTTGCCAAAGAACATTCATTAACTAGCCCTTGGTGACTTAAGCATGCTTTCCTTTTTTCCAGAAGAGGCTATGCCCTATGCTGCACTGTTCCCAAGGGGCATGAATTTATAACCTGATAAACAGGCATAAACAGCACTTCCAAACATACAGCACAAGCAGCTGCAAGTACTGGAGAACTCACCATGTAGAACCCCTTCAATCAAAAGGTCATCAATGAAAACAGTGTGTCTCTATTGCTCTGAAAGGATTGGGCCAGCTGTGTTATGAGCTTTATGAAATGAACTGAGAACTGAAGCTTAGAAACCATAGGGACTTCCTAGGAACCTGCCAAAGATCCCGTCTTCCCAAGAGTCCAGCTACTAGCTTCCAGTCTAGAAATAACAGTTGTAATGCAAAGAAGGCTGCTTCAATGAACTGATACATAATTGCAAATGTCTCTGTTAAGGTCCACGACACTCAAACACCTGCCCTCAAGTTGTACAGAGTGGAGAAATGTGTTTGTTTGAACAGTGATGTGCTTCAAAAGCACCAGCCAAGCTCAAAACAGACCAAGTTCCAGGATGGAGAAGGAAGATGAACATGAAGTTCATCATAGCTGAGAATCTCCTGGCACTTGACAGTTTCTGGGAGATAGGGAGTAAGTTTTCTATAAGAGGGTTGTCCTGGGTAAGCTGACCATGCAATAGAAGGTCACACATTCGAGAACACATGAACTGCACAAATTAGACTAAGTAGATGGAGAGAGAGAGAAAAGGAAAAGGGAGGGGGAGAGAAGAAGGAAGGAGAGGAAGAGAGATAATACAGAGGAGAGTGATAGGGAAGAAGGTTGCAGATCTGTGAGGAGTTGAGGATGGGTGAATATGATGTATGTATTTATGAATACGCAAAAACAAGAAGCAACAACAACACACCATTGAAACGTGATGTTCCCTACGGTTAGAGTCTTGCGATCACATGATCATCTTGGACTCTTGCTATGAGATCTTAACATGTCCTGGGCCAGTGCAGAGTATCTTTTCCTTGTCACAAGCCCCAAACCAATTATTTTGTCCAGTATTTGACATGAGCTACCCTGGGCTTTAGATGAAGGAAGGATAGAATAAGTACCATGAAGGGCAGAGTGGCCCTTCACCAGCATTCATGGAGAGAAGTCTAATTTCAAAATTCCAGTTCCCAGATTTATCATACTCTCTTCCCAAGCACTAACTTTTGTTTCTTTGACTATTACAATTAATTTATATTTAGAATATATGTCAGTAGACTAAAACATTTTGCTCCATATATTTTCCTTAACATAAAATATTCATTAATCCATACAATCAAATCTAATGAATGGAAACTGTGTCTAAACCACATGGTTAATTTGGTGGCTGTTTGTGCTGAAGATTGCTCTCTTGTAAATGTCATCTGAGACCTTTTGAAACAGTAATTGTAGTATACTGCGTGGATGGGGATGGCTTCAGATGTACTCTCTGAGCTCGGTACTCTCACAGGAAGAGTACGAAAATGTAAAAACACGTGGAAGCAGCACGTGATGAATTTTCCTTCTCTTACTTAGCAATGGTGACAGATTTTCTTTGAACCATCAAATGAAAATTAATGTATCTTTAAAATCATGTTTCTGGCCAAATATTCTTGCTCATGAGACCCAAAAGCTTGAACAATGGGCAAAACCTGGGGGTGGGGAGAGAGAGAGAGAGAGAGAGAGAGAGAGAGACAATCACAAACTCTTTTAGCAGGTTGGCATCCATGGGGTAGGTGGAAAGGCAGCTCAGGCAGGCACTGACGTGACCCCATATCCTGCTAGAGCAAGGTGGCAAGAGCATTAAATTTACTCCCCAAGGTGACTTACCAGAAAATACCTCTACTGTCCAAATCTTCAAGAGCATCCCTACCAAGAATTTGGCAGTCTTGGCTAATTTCTATTTGGATTTAAGTCAATACTGGTTAGTATTAAATATCATAGACTGTTGAAAGAAAAAATCCTACTTATTAGAATCATGAAATAGAAATATTTTAGAGAATATTTATGAGCTCTAATAAAACACATTTCTTTAGAGAATTGGAGTCTGGAATGGCAAAAGAGAAAGGAAATATACAGGTCTTCAACCCCTCACTTCTTAATTTTCAGAAATAAAAGACAGAATTACAGGAAGTTTGCCCATGGAAACATAAGTAACATTTTGAAGAGCTAGAGTGTAGCTCTGGGTACTGTCTCTTCAATGCTCACATTGCGACCTCCCTTTCTGAATTTCTTGAGCTTTGATTGTGTGCTGGAGTGAAACTGCTGTGCAAAACCTCAGATGTGCCTCTGACATAGACTAGGTCACGGCTTAGTGGAAGAGGCAAAACCATGGGTAATATAGAGCGCAGGAGGGTGGACAATACAGAAGAAGGGTGATAAATTATACTAATGATTCTTTAAAGCCATAGCAAATCATATTCATAGTTACCTAAAATTGACCATTGTGTGTGTGTGTGTGTGTGTGTGTGGTATATAAATGAAGTTATGATATTTAGGATGATAATGATCCCCTCCAAGAGCTATCTAACAAAAACTTCCAGTACCAGGCATAAGAAGTCTCCTGTTGAATTATTTGCCAGGGGAGTCCAAGAGACTTCTAAAACAGTATAGATTGTTCTTGTTGTCGTTGGTTGTTGCCTCCTAGAAGGTGAAGATAAGTCCTTGCTGAAAAGAACACAGGACTGTGAGAAACTGAGCTGGATCTGACATGAAAGCCTTTCCCTTGAAAAGCAGCCTTCACGTCACTGGCAGGCCCTATGCAAACTGCTAAGGGGGAAGAACAATCGCTAGTCGCACTCAGCTGTGACACCTTGGAATGACAACAATGGGTGACATAGCTGTCATCCCTATAGGTGCGATAGTGGCAGTCATAGCTCAGCAACAACCAGCAGTTGTCTAATCGGATTTAAGACCTGCTCAACCAGAGGGAAATCATAGCTGGTATAGTAACGTTTCCAATCACCCGTGGTTGGTGTGAATAGTGTTGCACTATTTAAATTTGTAAAAATTAGCACAAAGGACTATTCATGCATGCAGATATATATTTCCCAATATGACACACTGGCTAAGGGGGATTCATGCGGGTAGCAGAACAGACACAGCTTTAGACAAGGTCAACACATCTTCACAGGGTGATAGGATTCTGTGCTCATCTGCTACCTTTTATTCCCAGTGTTGCGGTTTCCTGAAAGGTTTACTTCTTGAAAGAATGATTGTAAAGTCAGCTTTCAGCCGCACTGCATCCTCCTGTGGGTTTCTTTTTTCTTCTTTAGTGTCATATATATAACATATATCACTTATGTTATGAAGGCAAACATAAGTGATATATGTATTCATTTATATTTGTTCTGGCTACAATTTATGAAGCCTCTCAATAAGTGGACTAGCATCCTCTTTCATTACTGTGAGTACTGTATTGTTTGTTTTGCTTTCATAGTCCTTCTGATACTGCTTGGTGGATGCTGTACCTCCTGTTTGTTTTGGTCATAATGCCTACATTTACCCTTATAATTTCTATTTCCTTTCATTTAGTCACTTTACATTCTGAAATTTTTCCTAAAAGATTTTTAAATGAATTTGTTTAAATCCAAACTTTTAATTATTTAATTGTTGATTTATTTTTATTTATTTATTTAAAAGGTTATAGTTAAAATATCTTTTCTTATTTTACTTATATCATTGTAGTATTTAAAAGACATAAATGAAAATATCTTTTAAATACTCCATGATATAAATAAAATATGAAGATGTGACCCTTGGTTTCTGTTTCCCTGCATCAGATGTTACTTTGATTTAAATCAAATGAAACAACCACTTGCTACATATAGCCTTCTTTTGTGTTCATAAACCTGAGCTCTCTTCCTGCTACACTTTTTAGAAACTGAATGTGTGACAATAAAAGTACATTGTGCTTAGCAATGCTTGCACAATTCACATCTGTGTGCTGACTGCTAGACTAGAAATATCCTTTACATTAAGGCATTTTCAAGTGCAAGAATTAAAGGATGTTCTAATATGAATCTGCTAGCACTGGTATCATAAGCTGCAGACATCGCATGATTTTTTTTTAAACGAGACTTGCTGTCTGATATTCAGACTTCAGATTGGAAGTACTTTCCAGAGAGTTCTATCTCCTGAATCTTGTGATCTGGAGACTTCTAGTTTCTTCCAGAACTATTATCTTTTGTGAGTATCATGCGCAGAAGGTCTTGTGTGTTGTGTTCCATTCATCTGTAAGATGAAATATTACAGAAAAATTATAAAAATCCCTGTTCTTTCCGTTACTTTTGGTTTGTTATTTAATTTACATGTGGTGATTTCTTCATAATCTCCAAAGAAAGAATGAAAAGTACAGATAGCTGTTTACTGTTGAGCAGACAGTTTAAGTCACAAGAGGCTTTCAGGCTCCCTTGCTATGGGGGTGTCTGCAGTCTGGGAGATGGGCAGAAAGTGCTGTGCTGTCTGGATTATTTGATGTTCTGCAAAAGAAAGACTATCTGGAAGGAGGTTTTGAAATGTATGTTGTGTTATTTTTGATTGGCCTTTTATGATTGTGTGTATTTATAGGTGTGATTCTTTGGTAGCTCCACAAATGTGGAATGAAAGTGGCAGAACATTAGCTATTGAATGGGTGGATTACCCATCATTTCTTTATGATGAAATATTTGAAACTTACTTTCAGCTATTATGGTATATTCAATGCATTTTCATTGACTGTAGTCACTCTGTTGCACAATGTCACAACTTGTACCTTTTGTCTGTATGAAACTTTGTGCAATTTGATCCACAACTCTCCCCTCCCTTGCTGTTCCTCTAGCCACCGGTAACCATTATTCTACCCTGTACTTGTTTGAATTCAGCGTTGTTAAGTTCCGCACGCAGACAACATTGAGAGAAATATCTTCCTTACTTAGGTAATTTTTTGTCATTAAACAGTACATCTCCCCGTTTCATCCACATTGTCACAAATGATGAGATTTCACTGACAAGTCTGAACAGTACTCCATTGTGCGTGTGTGTGTATGACACATTTTCTTTAAACATTCATCTAGTGACAGATACCTAGGTTGATTCCCTGGCTTTGCTACCGTGAATAATGGTGTAATAAAGACAGGCACGTAGCTCATACTGACTTCAGTTCAGTGGTGGGATGGAAGAATAACAAGATAGTTCTGTTTCCAGTGTTTGAGTAGCCTCCATATGATTTCCCACTTTATANATCTGAAGTTCTCTGTTTGCCCAGCTCTTTGTCAACATATTTTCTTTTGTGATAAAAGCCATCCAATAGATGTCTAATTTAGTTTAAATGTGCATTGCCCTAATGGCTTGTGATTCTGAATCCATTGTGTGTACTTACTAGCCATTTGTGTGTGAACATGTTCATGGTATGCACGCATATGCATGCACGGTTGTGCTATGCATGCATGTAGAGGCCAGAGGTCAGCATCGGTTACCTTTCATAATTACTCTCCACATTTTTATTTTAAAATTGGCATTGATTTGCTTATTGACTTTGTGGGGTGGGGCATAATAAGTATATGGAGGTCGGAGGACAAATTCTGGGAGTAAATTTTCTCTTTCAGCAGTTTGGGTTCTGGGGATTGGACTCAGATCTTCTGGCCTTGTGGAAAGCACAAGCCATTGCACTGGCCCCTTTGCCTTGCTTTTTGAGGTAGGGTCATTCCCTGAACCTCAGCAATCTGATAAGTTTTTCTTCTAGGCTAGTAAATTCCCGCGCTCCTCCTGCCTCTGCCTTTTCAGTACTAGGATTACAGGTGTGCACTGCCATGTCTGTTTTACACGTGGGTCCTGGGGATTTAAACTCGGGTCCTCATTCTTGTGCAGAAAGCCCCTTGACAACAGAGTCGTCTCCCCAGTCCCCTTGTTGGTCATGTCTGGGTTTCCTGTTTAAGAGGATATCAGGGCGGAGCTCATGTCTGTGTTCTAATCATTTGTTTTCTTGTTCCTTAAGTATACAAGCTCCTTTTATGTGTGGGTATGAACCCTCAGGCATGTGGTTTGCAAACCCTCTCCCCAGCTCCTGTCTTCCTTCTCTGCTTTCTTAACTGTCTCTCTGTGTGGAAGCTTTTCACTAATGCCATCACACGCATGTGCTTCTGTTGCTGTCGCTTTGCGGTTGCTGCCTGTTCTTTTGGAGCTATATTCTTTATGAAGTCATTTCTTAGTATGACGTCACTGAATTTTTCCCTTACGTCATTCCCCCTGTTACTTTAATAGCTTCAGGTGTTATGCTAAGCCTTCAATCTGATTTTTGTGTGTGTGTGTGTGTGTGTGTGTGTGTGTGTGTGGACTAGGATAGAGTTGTGATTTAATTCTTTTGTGCATGGATATCCAGTTTTGTCAATATTATTTATCAGAGAGACTGTGCTTTTCCCATTGCATTCTGCTAGTGCTTTTGTCAAAGTTGATCAAATGATTATTTCGTTAAAAACTACATGTTCCCATACTTGCTTCCTGCTGGGCACCAGATAAAGCATGCAAGGAAGCTTCAGAACACATAAAGAGTTTTTCTTAAGCTTCACCAGATGCAGTGGAGGCCAGACCACAATATTTCTTTTCCCTTCACAAGCTTGTATTTCTTATATTGCTCTGTTATTTTTGGTTGGTAAACATTTTCCTGATCATGGACAACATAATGTAAATATCTCTTATATATCATCTCATACAAATGATTTATATATATAAGAAATTCATAAACTCAGTGTGGCATCCTAGACTGTATTCTTGGTAAAACAGAAACCATCGAGTAAAGACTTACTAAGTCCAAAATAATATCTGGAGTTGAGTTGCCAATAATGAATGAATTAGCTTTTTAATTAAGACAAATAGATAAGGTAGCGATGTTGGGGTAAACTGGATGAGTGGTATATTCAACTCTCTAGCTTTTGGCTGTAAGTGTGAACATTTAGAAGACAGTTTGACAGTATGCCCACTTAGTAAAACATCAGTGGTAAATTTCCCCCAAAGCCTATGATCTCCCCAGCCACAGGCCTTTGAAATGGTTTGCTGGACCAAGGATCCTGATAATTTTCTTTTCAGTCAAGTGACTTTGCAATATGGCATGTACACACACACACACACACACACACACACATACACACACACAGTTCTGTCCCTTTTTAAATTTCCCCCCAAAACATTAATAAATAGCTTTATAATATTTAAAAATTTTTTAAACAAAATTTAAAGCAATTTAAAAAAATCTGAAACTGTGAGGATTCCTCAGAGTTCTAATTCTACATTTAGAGGAATGTGTTGATAAATAACTTTATTTTATAAGTAAATCAGGTTTTATTCATTTCAATTTAGGGCATATGTGTTGTGCTTATTCTGGGCTCTATAGCTGTTCCCCATATCCTGCCTTGTGATCCCAAAGTATATGATAACTGTTCACAGCTCCTTTCTCAGTAACCTCTTACAATTGAGAAAGTGCAGTGCTGAAAAATCCTCACCCAAATTTATTAGTGGAGCCTGTGTTCCTGAGTTCCTCCTTCCAGAACATCTCAACCTTTTCCTTTGCTGGAACATCCTACTACTCCCTATTAAAGTCATAGTCTGTGTCGATACATCAGTTATGGCCGTGAAACATGATGAAGTTTCAAATATGTGTTGAGGGTCTGCTACCTTCAAAGACCCATACAGGTGTATACATAATGCTTACTATACACACTAGCAAACATGTCAGAGGAGTCTCAGGGAAACCTAGAAGTTTTGAGTCTGGAAGATCAAGGTTCCTAACAACTCCTAGAATTGGAGAATGTATGCTGGAGCTATCCTTAGGTCAAAGTCGTAAAATCGAGGTCTGAAGTGAAAGCTCTTGAGAGTAGAACTCAATAGTCATCATCTATGGGACCACTGATGAGCAAGGATGTCCGGCTGTGGGAGGCAGAGATGGCAAGACACAGGTGCAGCTTCCTGAACGCTTCCAGTCCTCAATGGGCAAGATCTGTCCACAGCCATGGCCACTTGCAACAAAATGCGGCCTAACAGGATGCAAATAAAGAGCTTACAGTGGGGGGAAAAAAGCCATCCTGGAAGCTGATGGAGATTGGGTGCAGCAGGAAACACTGAACAGGCTTGGAACAAAAGATGGGTTTAGCTTCGTTCGGTATGAATTTTGTGCCATTTTGTATACATTACTTTATTTCTTTGATTTGAAATGCCATTATATGTACAAATAGTCACATGACCCAAAGTGTAGCAGTAATGCTGCTATTTCTTCATCTCCTAGCATACTGACAGTACTTTTGAGGTCACCAATTGGCTGGAATCTTTTAAGTCAGTGGTTCTCATCCTGTGGGTCATGGCCCACTTAGAGTTCAAACAACCCTTTCACAGGGGACAACTAAGACCATTGGAAAACACAAATATTTACATTCTGATTCATAACAGTAGCAAAATTATAGTTATAAAGTAGCAGCAAAAATAATTTTATGGCTGGAGGTCAGCACAATATGAGGGAAGGGTCGTAGCATTAGGAAGGTTGAGAACCACTGTCTTAAATAATCTTATCCCCCTTTCTCGAAGGTCATAGCATTCTGAATGTCATTCACTATTATTTTCGCTTACCTTGCAGTTTATGTTGCCAGTCAATATAGTGTTTAACTTGAACTGCTTCCATCCCTATGCAAATGAGGCCGTATTAGCTGCAGTCTTTTGTGGCCTGCTTTCATATCATGGCTGTATTTGCAATCTATCTGTATTGATCTTTGGAGCTGTTCATTCATCTGCATTTGTGAGCCGTGGCTGTATTACTAATTTCTGCTGCGCATTCTGCCTATCTGAACATGTTGTATGTCACCTCTGGTTGCATACACTCAACACTTGCTTACGTTCGCTAGTTGACCGTACAAATGTGGAAAGGCTTGGTCCTACTGCATGCTATCACTCTGGTAGCTAACAGTGAGTCAAACCGGTTTTTAATCATCTTGGGCCTGCAATATACCCTCCCCACCGTGTGTGAAAATTGGGTTATATCAAATACGATTTTACATACATGAAATCTGTAAAATCAGAGCCCATCTCATGTATTTATGATCTGACTCCCATAGTATACAAAGATTGGAACTTGACTGTTGCCTGTTCTGCTCTTCAGGCAAATGATTGAAATATGATAGATGCCTGAGTCATGAAGAGAAGGTACAGAGTGTTTTGGAGGAATAAACATACTTTTTTTTTCTTTCTTCCAGGAGGAGGACACATATGGATGACTTTACTGATAAAGTTACTGTTAGGCAAGATTCTCATGGTTTTTTGTTTGTTTGTTTGTTTTTCTTGTTGTTTTTCCTTTTTATTTATTCTTTGACATTTTTACACATCCATCTACATGTAATGTCTTTGATAAGAATCATTTCCAGTTCTCTGCTGTCCCCTTCTCACAGCCATTAGAACCCTTTTCTCCAACACTTTTCTCTACTCTGACTTTCATATCTTTCCTCCCCCATGCCCCCCCCAGCCCACTGAGTTTAACTTGTACCTTCATGGATGCAGGGTTATTTACTGGACCATGGGCAACATACTAGTGGCTATACCACTGAAGAAAAATGACTCACCCCCCCCCACACACACACACTATTAACTACCTTCTCAGCTAGGAGTGGAGTGTCATGAGCTCCCATCCATGCCAGTGGTGGAAGATGCTGTTACTCTTTGCCCATCCTCTGACGTTTGTAGCTGGCAGGTTGGCATTCTTTCCCTTTTTCCTTTCTCATCTATTATTTTTATTGCACAAAGAATTTATATTCATGAGAGATGAATAAGAATATTCAAGGATAAATTTTTTAAAAATTGTCCTCTGATCTCACAGACTTTGGACTGACAGCTGGGGATTCTGCATGGGACTGAAGTAGAATCTCTTAATGCGGGTGACCGTTGTGTGGCTTGATCTGTTGTGGGGGGGGGATGGCAGTCACACCAGGACCTATCCAGGTGCATGAACTGACACTTTGGAGCTCATTCCCTAGGTGAGGATGCATACCTTGTCCAGTCTGATACGGGGAGGGTGGTGGGCTTGGTCTTGCCTCAAGTTGATATCCCAGGCCTTGTTGACTCCCCAAGAAAGGCCTTATCCCCTTTGAGGAGTGGATGGGGGATTAAAGAAGGGAAGTGGATGGGGGAGAAGAAGAGGGAAGGGGAACTGGATTTGGTATGTAAAATGAAAAGTAAATTTTAATTTAAAATATATGGAAAAAAACTATCCTCTGAAATTTTACAATTAGGGAATTGTCACTACTAGGACTCTGTGGGTATAATCCTGTATGTTGGTGTTAGTAGCTTCAAGGTTTGCAAAGGGGTTTCGGAGAGTGTATTGCTATAGAGGAATGTAGGATGACATTCACCGTAGCCAAACGTTTAAGGAACAGAGCAGCACAGGATGGAGGAGGAAATGTGGAGAGCAAAGCCAGGAGTCTGAGCCCCAACTTTGATTACTCTACTCCCTTGCTCTGCAATACAGACCCTTGCTAGAAAATTCAGAGGACACAGTCATCAGCTGTCGAAGAGCTTGTCACTACAACACTCTTTCTTCCATACAAGACTCAGATATATATCTTGCTATCCCCTAAGTACCAAAGTCTGCCAGACACTTGTCATGATAATTATTAATGCTAGTTGTACAAATTTGTGAGTTTCCTTGTGATCCCCCCAAACATGCACAATCGAGCTTTGATCATGCCCGTGCTCCCTTGCTCCCTTTCCCTCCCACCTTTCCTAACACCCCCAAGTCACAGCCCTTCCTTCTTCTCAGCCTTGCTCACCTCCTTCTTCTTCCCTTTCTGTTTTGTTTCCATGTAGTCTAGAACACATTTTATACATACCATCATGCCTTTTGAAAAAGTTTACTTAACAGGATGCCGTCCAGTTTCATCTATTTTATCTATTTTTCTGCAAATGACAAGATTTCATTTTATTGTGCGTATTTTCTTTATTATGTCATTTTTCTTGGCATTAGTTTAATATTTTGGCAGTTATCAAAAGTGCTGATTCAACAGCTTGGTGACTGTGACTAGTGCTTTCATAAACCTGTGTGTGCAGGTGTGTCCTCTGCATCCGGATCCCATTCCCTTTGATTTTATGCTCAAGAATGGCTTAGCTGGATGATATAATACTCATATATTTAGTTTTTATGTGGAACCTCTATACTAATCCCCATACTGTCTGGACTGTGATATTTCTACCAACAGTGTATAAATGTTCTTCCAAAAATATTTTTTTAATTTATTTTTTATATTAAAAAACTTTCAAGCATTTGTTATTTTAAAAAAATAGTAGCTGTTCTGGCTGGTGTCAATTGCAACTTAAATTTCATATTTATTCACATTTCTTTTATAGCTGAAGATATCGGGCATATTTCCCATGTTTATTACCTATTTTGTTCAGATCATTTTCCATTAATCTAATCACAGATTTTCTTTTAAGCTTGATGTCAGCAGTGATGTAGGGAACGAGGAAAATGAGGATACTGAGGAAGGACATTCAGTAGTTCTGCTAAAGTCTGAGAACAAGCTGCAGCATTCTGTTAAGCCAAGTGCCTCGGTCCCCAGGACACTGTGTGAGAGAATTCTATTCTAGGGAGTATTAACCACACGCATACTCTACTTTCACTGAACCCAGGATAAGTGGCACCTAGATTGTCCACCTGGTACTATTTTGACAAAACAGGACTGTCTCTGCCCTTGCTCCAACCACTTAGGGGAGCTCGATATCTTACCTGAAGCTTGCAGTCAGAAATGCAGCTCGGAAACACAGGCAGAAAAGACAGAGCCAGGGTATACAGGCAGGGTGGGGTGGGGCGGATGCCTGCGTGTTGTTTTGCTCTAATATTATTGTCTAGCCAAGCTCCAAGACACTGTCCCTCTCTCGTTGCTGTGTACTCTCTGCTCTGTAACTCAGAAGTCTTTATCATGACAAGCTGTGAGCAGATGGACTGGAAAGAGAAGAGAAACTTGACCCCCTGAGATGTTACTTAAACAGCTGAGGCCAGTATTTCACCAGATGTCCAAGCATTTAACCCATGAAGGGCCCTGTGAAGATCACTAGCATTTTTTTTTCACATGCTAACATTGTAATGAATTAAAAAAAAATCACTTACTGGCAGTAAGTGCAAGATAAGCACTACTTTTGTACTTAAATTTGTGTTTAATATCCTATTGGATGGAGTCATCCATACAGAAAGAGATAGATGATTGGGAAAAAAATTATTAGCTGTCAATTACTGCTGAGGGAACTGAGGTTCAACTTGTCCAAAGTCACAGACCACTGAAGGAGTTGGAAGTCAGGTGGGACTTTCTCAGCCACTAAGACACATCTCTTTACTTAACAATCGAGAAGGCAATGCCTACAAGGGCAAAGGTTTGGACACCCCCTAGGAAGTTGGAATTCATGTAGGACTTGAAATCAGGGCATCTTAGTGCATCCTCAAGGTCTCTCTTACCAGACCTCTAGGTTCCTGCCTACACAATGTTCCAACATGCCTGACTCACTGTGAGCTGGCAAAACAGCAACTCAATGTTCTGGTTGGAGATGAAGGGGAAGTAGGACTTCCATGTTCTACCTAGTCATCCTGTACAATTGTATCAATCTTCAAAAGGCCGGCTTTCAATAAGTAAATGGCCTACCTGAAAGATTGGAATCAAATGTTCTTGGTAATTGTAAGAATTGCTTAACTTTCTACCTTTTTTGTTCCAAGTTCATCTCTTTGATATTATCACTCTACCAACACTGAGGGGGAAAATCATATTTTAAATTATTCTTAGGGGAAAATAAAGAGCTGAAGAAAGAGATGCATAGTGAAGAAAAGAACAGGGGTGTGATGGTAAAACATCCAAGATCTGAATGTCAGCCACATCACTACTTTGAATTCTGTGATCTTCAATTTGTTTTCTAGTGTAAAGTAGACTCACCTATTATCTACCTTCTGGGCCTTTAGCAAGAGCCTGTGGGAAACGATTGTGCTTGCTCTATAAATTGAAATCTTGTGTTATAAAAATAAAAAGCAGCCTTAAAATGACATTTCTGGGCACTTGTCCCTTGGCCTAGGGAGAGGAACAGCAGAGCTTAGGTTCTCTGGGCACTGTTGTAGTGATTTCACATTATACCTTCTGAGTAGTAAGCACTGTGTAAATACTTGTCAAATAAATAACTATTATAAGAAACTCATTGCTTCAAGGCAAAAATATTTGTCCAGGACAAGATAGGTGTTTAGTTAAGGCTGCATCTGAGTTGTCTCCCTATATCAATTTCTTGTCAAAAATATTCGCCTGCACAAGTACCATTTCCCCTTCAGGTACTTACTTCCCAGGCAAATTCCCTGGGACCCGCAGGCAAACATGCCCTGCCTTTTTGCCTGCTTTCAGTTGCGTTTTTCTTAGGTGGAAGAGCTGGTTTTGTAGACCTCAAAGAGATGGTTCTGAAGAACTCACAGTATTTCTAATTTTGCCATGTCCATGAAGAGAAAACGACCTTGAAAGGGGCTGCTGGGTTCTAGATTGGGGTCTGTGCCACAGAAAACACCGATGATCTGAACATTACTCTCCTGACTCTCAGGAGCATGGCATGTCCTAGGATCCCCAGCTCCTTCCTGGGGATCCTTGCTTTTTTCAGTTTAGGAAAAACATCTGTTCAGTAATGAACCCTATATTATTATCCTGGTTGGTATTGGTGATGCTGTACCTCTGAATTATTCTGACAATGTATTAACTCATCTAAAACTATTAGCTTTCTGAGGTAGGCATTACTTAGGAAGCTTAACAGAGGAGTACATATTACGTACCTTGCTCAAGGTTATCAACTGCAGTAGATACAGGTAGATATCTCTAGTTTGAACCTAGAGAATCTACAGTTCTGAAAATGGCTCACATGATTTTTCCCTTATTTCATGGCTACAGCTTAACCATATGACTTCATCTAAATGGAAAAGCATTTCCCAGTGACAGATGCACCCTATGGGGAGGGCCTATAAATTGTTGGTGCATAGGTGGAATTTGAACACAAGATTTAGAGGAATGGAGATGGAAATGACCTTGCAGCCTGCTCCCTGAGGCTCTAGCAGTATTGGGAGGTGCTGTGTAAGCTGCCAAAGGAGAAAAGCAATCAATAGCCCTACCCAGCTGTCAAGCCTAGCCACACTAACGACCAGCCCGGAATGATATCCTTAATCCTGCAACAGTGGCTCTTTTATCTTGGGAATAATCAGCAGCTGGCAAATTGGGTGTAAGACCTGGACTGTGAGAGAGAATACAGGCCTGACACGGTAAGCCTCCCGAACCACCTATGGTCACAACTATAGAATGAGAACCTACACTGCCATTTCCCTAAACAAATGTAATTTCTAATGTCATTTAGAAGACGCATCTTCATAGCCACAAAGACATTTAGCTCTCAGCCCTCAGTAAAGACGTTTTCTTTTCGCAGCCGTCAGACGCCATGTCAGGGATCTAGAATGGGTCAAAATGCAGAAATGAAGTGGCTGTGGGGTGCCTACCTCCAGGTGACACGGGGTTCCTAAGGCTAAGGCTCCTGGAGTATCGTCGGGGAGGGGTAGGAAGAACGGAGGAGGCATAGGACAAGGATATCTGTTGTGAGAGATTGTCTTCTAGACCTGATGGGAAAGCCGCAACCATGAAGTCCCCACATGTGGCTGCTTGAGTGAGACCTGTACAATGACAACACCAGCTGACACACCAATGTGGACAAGAAACATCTCACAAGGTCACCTTTCTGACTGAAGAGCACAGACAGCCAATGGTTGCTAAGGGAGGAATCAGTTTTCTCTAGGGATGAGTTTCTTTACAGATTTTCCGATCCCAAGTGGTTAGCCCTGAACACATGTTCATATGGCAACACCAAATAGGTGCAGTAGGGGACACACACACACACACACACACACACATGCACACACATTTGTATATATGCAGGCTGTACACACATATGTAGCAGTAGAAATGGAAGAAGAGACCATGAACTGAGAGGAAATGAGGAAAAGCAGGAGGTTCTAGAGAGAGGATGAGGAGGGGTGAAATGGCCTACATATAGTACTCATATATAAAGTTCTAAAACATTAAATAAAACACAGAAATCTAAATGGACAGTAATGATACACCGTGCCTTTAATCCCAGCCTGCAAGAGGCAGAGGCAAGCAGAATTCTGTGAGTTTGAGGCCAGTGTGGTCTACAGAGTGAGTTCCAGGACAGCCAGGGCTACACTGAGAAACCCTGTCTCAAAAAAACCCACCACTACAACCAACAACAACACCAACTAAAAACCCAGCAACAATAACAAGAAGGGAAATGTGCCTTCTGGGACCTGCCAACAGTGTCTCTTTTATTAAAACTGTAGAGTCATATGTGTTGCCATTTTATTTGCTTTCTTCTTAGTAGGGTGAACATATTTTAACATTTTTGAGTTATGTTTATTTCTTCTTGGTTCTATGTTTTATTTTTTCCTGCTTTTAGGAGAAATTTTTCCATACTGATTTCCAGAAGGGTTTGGGGACAAACTGTAACAGCTTTTCAAAAACTCTTGTCCCCACTATTTTATTTTTATCACTGTTGGATTTTGATTACTATAAAATATAGTTTATAAAAATTTAATGCTGTATCTTCAATTATATAGCTCCCTACATTAGTTTTTGAAAATCTGTTTGCCATCACTGGTAAGTTTTCAGTATGCTCTGATGTCCATATTTTTAATTCAAATATTTTAATATGGTTACAGATGTTTCGATATCTAGTGAGATTTATAAAATTTATTTTATATAAAATAACTGTCAGAGAGCAGCTTTGGCAAAAATACTACTTGCCAGGGTAGAGACATTGGGATCAGAAAAAATAGTAAAGAGGACAGAGACACAAGTAAAAATAATAAACAATAAAACAGAAAACATAGGATAGTACCAGTGGAACAAGGTTCCTAATGCATCCTGAAACTCCACACTGAAGAGAATTGCCACTCAGGAGCAAATGTCCCTCAAGACTCCAGGGGATACAGTTACTAGAGTTAAGGGAGAAGGCACCTTCTTCATTTATGTTTATTATTTTATATTTACTATATAAATATATTATATAAATATATTTATATTTACTGTTTTTATTTTCTTCTCTTTTTTGAGAAGACATTGTAGATGGAGTTTAATACTCTACACAGAAATCTTTTTTTACAATTTTTTAAATTAAATTCATTTTATTTTTTCAAAAAGAAAACATACTATCTTTTTTTTCCTTTTACTTACCAATCCCAGTTCCCACTGCCTCCCCTCCTCCTATTTCCTTCACCTACCCCCAACCCCACCCTCCATCCCCTCCTCAGAGACACATTACTTTGGGGAAGATCCAAGGCCCTCCCTACTAAGCAGCAAGGTGAACCCTAAGAAAACAGACATTGATCCACGTGAAAAGGGAAAATAGACAAGATCACCTGACAAAATTAGAAGTATGGGGGTGGGGGGAGAAGAGAGGTTGGAAGGGGAAGAGGAGGGGAGAAGGAGAACGGGGAGAACTTGGGGGACAGTCAAGATGGAGGAGGGACAGGTACAGAAGCAAGGAAAGAGATATCTTGATTGAGGGAGCCATTATGGGCCTAACAAGAAACCCAGCATTAGAGAAATTCCCAGGAATCCACAAGGATGACCCCAGCCAAGACTCTAAGCAATAGAGGAGAGGGTGCCTGAACTGGCCTTGCCCTGCAGTCAGATTGATGAATAAATATCTTAAATGTCACCATAGAACCTTTATCCAGCAACTGATGGAAACAGAGGCAGAGACCCTCCTAGGAGTGCCGGACTGAGCTCCCAAAGTCCAGTTGAAGAGTGGGAGGAGTGAGAATATAAGAAAAGAAATCAAGACCATGATGGGGAACCCACTGAAACAGATTACCTGAGATAATGGGAGCTCACCAACTCCAGATGGACAGGGAAGGAAGCAGCATAGGTCCAAACTAGACCCTCTGAATGTGGGTGACAGTTGTATGACTGGGGCAGGCTGCAGGGCCACTGGTAGTGGCGCCAGGATTTATCCCTACTGCTTGTACTGGCTTTTGGGGATCCTATTCTCATATTTCTTACACCAGCGTCTCAGTGAAAGTAGTCCTGCAATTAACTAGTTGTAGGTTTTTAAACGACTAGCAGTCAGTGGTCCAGCTCTGGAGGATCCTCCAGGAGTTTCTCTAAGGTCTCTCAGCCAGCACCGTACTGAAGTAATTATGTTCTAATCCAATTCTCTGATCTGCCTGATTTTCCTTCCAGAAATTAAATGTTACCTCTTCCTGCTTCCAACATCAAAAACAAGAGATGCTTAAGAGTGAAAAGGGGATTCTTTTTAAACATTGCCTTGCTCAGTCCAAAGAACAGTTGGTTCTGAACTTTAAGTAATATATGGGAAATTCTACATAATTATATATATGTATGTATATATAGCTACATATTTTCATATATACATAGCAATGTGGGATGTGCTTCTTGCATCAGTTTGCTCAGAGATCCCCTCTTCATCACAAAAGCTGTGTGATGACTTCCTGAAGGCCCAGGTGGCCTTGTCTTCTGTATGCTCTGCAGTGAACCTGGCCTATTCCTTCCCTTCTCACCCCTTCCCACTACTGAAATCTGTACACATCCTCATCCTGACACAGTATCACTGCCTTGTGCCTAAATGACTTTCATCTCCACATCAGCATGCTTAACGGTCTTCCCAGATCCACTTCATCTTGTTCTGGAAGTCTCTTCTGCTATTTCTTTAAAAGAACTCATTTTGTACGTGAGTGTACATGTATGAGTGTGCTATGTATGCATGTTTATGTGCACATCTGTGTACTGCTGCCAACTAGAAAAAGATGGATATCAAGTTACACTCTCCCTGAATCTCTCACCAAACCTGGAGTGAGATTCAGTTCTATTAAGCCTCACGTATCCACCTTGCCCCTACCTGAAACATCCTGAAGTTACAGGCATGCACTTGAGGATGCTGGGACTTGAGCTTTGGTCTTCAGTGTGCACAGCCAGCATCTTACCTGCTGAGCCATTTCACCATCGCCTCTCATGTTATTTATAATTTTCTTAATTCCTACCTCCATTCTTTTCTACCTACAATATAAGCAAAATTCCAAACAACAATAAAAACACATTCTTCTTAAAAATTTTCTCCCTGTGTTCTCAAAATAATTATGAATTATTTCTTTCATTTTTATCATGTGTTCTATTTTTCCATTTTCTTACTATAAACTCTGGGACCACATCTTACATGTCCACTATTCACTATTCATTTCAAATAATATTTTTTTATGAAAAGGAGATACTGAGCTGGGTGGTGGTGGTGCATGCCTTCAAACCCATCACTCAGGAGGCAGAGGCAAAAGGATCTCTGTAAGCTCGAGGCCAGTCTGGTCTACAAAGTGAGTTCCAGGACAGGCTCCAAAGCTACACAAGAAACCCTGTCTCAAAAAACCAAAAAGAGAAAAAAAAAGAGATACTGAAACACACAATGACGCTGACAGCTGAAATATGGTATGCAAATCCCCCAAGTTAGCCACTCTGGTTGTCCTTGATTATTGTACTTCTCTGCTCTACACACTGGGGAAAGCACCATGCAATCTGCACTCATTGAGTTGTATGTTCTACCTACTGGGGAAAGCACCATGCAATCTGCACTCATTGAGTTGTATGTTCTACCTACTGGGGAAAGCACCATGCAATCTGCACTCATTGAGTTGTATGTTCTACCTACTGGGGAAAGTACCATGCAATCTGCACTCACTCAATTGTATACCACTTTCTGGAAAATGGCACCTCAGCCTCAGCATCATCTGCTATCTGCTCATTCGGCTTCAGAAGACCATCCCGCACTCCGTGAGCCAGCAGAGCTTGAGTCTTGTCGCAGGCATGACACTATTGGTCATGCCCTTGCTGGTAGCTCTAATTTGACACAAAGATGGTTTTGTGGCTGAATGATAAGTGTCTGAGCATATTGATGTATCCTTGCTTAGTGGAGTTGATAAGGTCAACAAAGGCAAGAAAGAAAAATCGTAAACCCAGAACGTAGATCAGTTTCAATGTGTCTGAATTTTGACTTCTACAAGATAGAACAAAGTGGGATCAACTTCCAACAGAGGATGATTTCATCTCTAAGCGTGAAGCTGTATATGGAGTTTCTTTTCAGCCCTCTCTGTTTGACATTAAGCAGTGGCAAGGAGTCTGTGCTAATTTTTCATCATTGATTCAAGCCTACATCTATGGCTCTTCCTTGCCAATAGTGTTTGGCTCTTCTGACACTGGTCAGAGCTGAGAGATGTTAGGGATGACAACTGGCTAGGAGATCTCATCCATTTGATTTACTGGCTTTGCTGTGGTAGGTGTTAGCTGGTGAGTGCTGCCATCATGAAATTCATACTTCCATTATACTGAATCTTCACTATCTTCACTTCCCATTCATCTCACAACCCGTGGACTCTCCTAGCATATCTTCCTCAGAACTACATGTCCTCTTCTTTTAATAATTCACAGAGTTTAACCATTGACAGCCATATACATATGGATATGGAATCATCCGCTTAGGCATGGTGTGGACAACCTACCAGTGACTGTTTACCAGTGAGAAATGCTTCTCCTTGGCAGGGGCTATTGTCCCAATTGTGACAGTGTGGTGTGTTGCTCTGTTCTGTTTCATTCAGTAGAGTTTGGTTTTGTGCAGTGTGCTTCTCTTTTGTTGAAAGCTGCATGGTTCCACACAGCTCTGTTCAGCTTCTTTCAGATATATTCAGTTAATTTAGTTGATTTACTTTGTTTTAGCTCTGGCCTGTTTGATTTTATTCACTTCAGTTCTGTTTTAAAGAGAGTCTCTCCAGTGAGAGACAGCCTTTGTTGTAGCATGCAGATCAACCCTAACCCCTAACACTAACCATCATATCCATAACCAATCTAAATACCATTTTATAAACACACACATGCACACATGTGTTAATATACACACACAGTGATGTATTAATTCTATCATGTCTGTTCCTTCAGAGAACTTTGATAAATAAAATTATAAACAAAACAAAAAGTGTGAGTGTGTATAATTTTTAAAAGTAATTTTAACTTTTATTTAGAAATTCAGACCCTGTCAATAAAAAGCTCCCAAATATAAGAAAAAACAATTTTCTTTTTTTTATTTATTATGTATACAACATTCTGCCTGCATCTATGACCACATGCCAGAAGAGCCGAGGTCTAGAGTAATGTCTACCAACACTCGGTGGTAATGGTTGCTGGGAATTTTACTCAGGACCTCTGGAAGAGCAGCCAGTGCTCTTAACCACTGAGACATCTCTCCAGCCCCGAAAAAAACAATTTTCTATAGTTATGATAATAAGTGCTCCTTTGAACTCACTCATAGGTGATTTTTAAACATAAAGCAAAGAAAGCCAGCCTACAAACAACAATCCCAGAGAACCTAGACAACAATGAGGACCCTAAGAGAGACTTATATAGATCTAATCTACATGGGAAGTAGAAAAAGACAAGATCTTCTGAGTAAATTGGGAGCATGGGGACCTTGGGAGAGGGCTGAAGGGGGGAAGGGAAAGGCAGGGAGGGGAGCAGAGAAAAATGTAGAGTTCAATAAAAATCAGTAAAAAAAGAAAAAAAACATTAAAAAGGAAAAGAAAATTGTTCCTTCTGTTCCATCCCTTGCCTTTCCCATGTAAACTGACAAACTTCCTCAATAAAGTTACAGAGCTTTAGGTTGGAAAAAAAAAAAGGAAAAATAGGAATCAGGTGTGTTATGAAATTTATTTTCTTCTTGACTCGGTTGCAGAAGAGACAACACTATAGACAGGACAGATTTCAGAGACTGCATGTTTTTTTGTCCCCAGTCTAGTCTCAGCATGTGTGGTCCAAGCTGGGTTTGAGTACTGCATCCCTACAACCTCAGCCCCCAAGACACTACAGACTGGAGCCAGTCTTTAAATCTTCCCTTTTGAAATTTAATACTGGAATTTATAGATGGTGGTTTATAATTTTGGTTAAAATGGTAGGTAGAAGAAGCCTAAATTCCTAGACTGTTTGCAGGAAAATCTGGCCACCACAGAAAGTCTATTAGAGTCAAAGGTCAGGGAGAATTTGAATAGCGTCCTTTGGCCCCTTTTACTAATCAACTTGTGCAGCTGTGATTGTGTGAACATGTCTGCATGGGATCAAGTCAGTCAGCATTCTAGCATGGAGAGCAAGGAAGAGGCCACGGCGTGGGAGGGGAAGGGGTCATGAACCTCCACACCTAACTGAAGAACTATGAAGTTGATGCTTTCTTGGGGGTGGGTTGAGGCTTTTGTAAGGGTATAGCTCCTGGTAGGCCCACACTCTAGTGGGTGACCCCATATCATGAGTATATGGGCAACACAATTAGATTCCATGGGTTAAAAAAAAAGAGAACATGAAGGTTGGGGTATAGGGAGAAGAGGATGGATTTGTTTGGTGAGACAGGAGGAGAGGGGATCTGTTCTGGAAGTAATTGAAGAGGGGAAGAGTTGGGGGTGAATATACTCAAAATACATTACATGAAATTTTCAAAGAATAAAATATTAAAAATAAAGGTAAAATGTGATATGATGTTTATAATATTCTATTATTTATAGAATTGTCTTTAAAGATATATTGTTTCTTAAAATCAAGAGATACTTTTTGTCAGACCCCCATGAAAAGAATAAAAAACTTATTCAAGTTAAAGAAAAAGAATAATTTTATAAGTCAAAACTAAGGAGTTAACCTTTCTGTTTTCTTTATTTGAAAACTTCACCCTGCCTAATATTAAATGAAAGTAATTCTTTATATTGTTTTTGTATCAAATATAAAATAAATTGATTTGATGAAAATAGGAAGTTCACTCAAAGTTCTAGCAATTTTACATGATCTAAAACAAGACTCAACAATTTCAAATGTCGATTTTACAGTTTATCCTTTTGTTTATTTGCTCTACTTTTATATTTATAGGAATATAATTCAACACCTCTTGAGGGTAAGTTATAGTTTTAATTACCACTTATTCATTCATTGAATATTTAGATTAAACTCTCCAATTAACAGCAAATGAAAGGTAATCAAACTGCCCAGGCCATCATTGACAAATGCCTTTCGTTAAAGGACACTGAGTTCGTGTGCATCGGAGCATGAGCTGCCATGGGCTGTCACACAAACACGTGGAGGGACAGGCAGGATGGGAGCTCCAGGACAACCTGGTCTAAAAACTGAGATTGTCTTTTTTTTTAATGCAATAAAATATTGAAATATTTAAGAAGTCGATGGCTAAGATTTGGACAATCTCATTTTTTACAAAGAATCAACTCTAGTATAGCCTATGAAAGCAGACAAGGGGAGGAAAGAGGAATGGGGTTGGCAATAGGACACGGAGGGAAGGAAGGCAAGTGGAAAGGAGGTTGTAGGGGGAGCAGAAGGGCAAAATAGGAACCGAGGAGGAGGAAAAGGAGAATCAACAAGCGTGAACTTTCAACATGAGTGACGGAACCTGATGCTATGCATGCTAATTTGAAAAACTAGATAAACTGTTTGAAAAGAGTTAATGGAGATAAAAAGGACTAATTGGCACATCACACTGCATTGTTTGTGTTTTTAGTGTTGGTCCATTGTTTCATTGTAAGCAAGAGGGGGAGGACTGCACATTCTCCTCCGTGGGCCGTCACAGCCTCGGTGCTTGGGTACAGTCTTGGTGGTAGCGCTGGGCATGAGATTTCCACAGCAATGGGCTCCAACAGGCTGAGCTTGAGAGCAGGCTGTCTATCTTGGTGTCTTTGGGTTTCTCCACACTTAGATAGATCCTTCTAGAGTTATCTCTCTGTCTCTTCACACAGAACAGTACAGTGAGTCCCCAGCAGAGATGGATATCTGATCTCACCAAATCATGGGCTGGGCAAACCCAGGCTCTGCCAGCTTCTCTTCCTGTGAGGCCACTGTCCTCCTCAGACAAAATGCTGCCACCTAGTCACCTGGACTTTGTGAAAGCAGGAGACAGAAGAATCGAGGAAACTTTTCTCTTCTAATAAGCCTCATTTCAATTTAATCATCTTCCTGTGAACATAAAGTATTGGTTTTGCCTCTCAGAAGCTGGACTAACTTCCTTCTCCCCTCATTCCTACAGTCTCGGTTGTAATTCCTATCTCTGATGCTTCTGGCTCTGTGGGGTGAAACGCAGGTATAGATAAATGCAAAAGGAGTAAGCGTATTCATATATGTCCAAAATGATCGCGTCTTATAATGTATTGGAACAAAAATAATTACTGCTCCAAAGTATTTTTATATAATTCTTGTTACCTGATAATACTTACAGGTTGAATTACAGCAGATTTGCCAGTCTCTTCAGACTGCACATGAGAACAGGCAGTTTTCATGGCATCTTCATGAAGATTCCCCACTTTAAAAGTCTTATTGAGTTAATAATCTAAGAATAGCCAAGGTATATTTAGGCTTTCTTTTATATCCTAGTCTCTCTTATTCTTCAAGCAACTAAGTCTGAACTGACAAAATGTATTGCTTAATAATTTGATCTAGGGCATTTGTTCTCAACCTGTGGGTTACAACCTATTTGGGGGTTAAACAATTCTTTCACAGGGGTCACCTAAGACCATTGGAAAACACAAATATCTACATTGCCATACACAAGAGTAACAGAATGACAGTTACAAAGTAGCAATGAAAATAATTTTAAGGTTGGGGTCACCACAATAAGGAGAACCATATTAAAGGTTTGCAGCCTTAGGAAGGTTAAGAACCACTGATCTAGGGGTACAACATGGCAAAGCCTGGGCACAACCAGGACTGCAATTTTAGCCAGTGAGATCAAGGCACGTCCCATTTATCTTCTATCTCAGAGTAAGATTTAGCTATCAGGCTCTCCTACCATGAAACTGTGAGTTTCAATTATTTTCTGTTTTACACTTTAACTTTCTATAAATACTATAAAGCGTTATTAGTTACAGTTTACAGGGAAGATAACTAGGCAGTATTAGTCTAAATTGGTATTCTGACACTGCGTTGGATATTTCTGAAATGTCCTAAGAACTTTCCAATAACCCTCAAGTCAATTCTTTCTCTGCCAGTCAAAGTTTGAAAGAGGAGTTCTTGTCATTCTTCTTGGTGGTCCGCCAGAACTTGAGGATCGTGCCCTGTGCCTGAAGACATCAGGTATCGCAGGTGCAATATGCAAAGAAAAGGAACTGCGGCTGAGCTGGAAGCTTTCTCCTTGCTCTCCAGTTTGCACAGAGCCATAAGGTGCTCTGCAGGTTGCTGGGGGAGAAATGCCATCAACAGTCTTGTCCCACTGTGAACCCGTGGGAATTTAAAACCCCAAATGCCAGGCGAGGTGTGCTCACATGAGCTCCTCCAAGCTCCGACAGACATCTGCGAGCCTATGGGGCCCGTAGACAGCCGTGGTTAAACTCGGTGGGTTTAAACAGTTAAACAGTTCAAAACCTTAAAAAAAATTGCAAAGGATTGTCCAAGGGAAAAATGCCCTGCTGTTTATAAAAGATATTTTATTCAGTGATTGGAAGGAGGCAACCAGTTAATGAGTGATGATTCTCATTTAACAACGGTGCCTGGCTTGCTCTTTTGTATTTCACTGTGGTATCTTTTTAATAAATCTGTTTAAATTTAGAATGTGATATAATGGCATTATTTCAAGGATCTGCATAAAGCAAGTGAAACTACATAAAAAGATTTCATATTTGAACTTACAATGCAAAAACAATAGAAAGAGAAAAGTCAGGAACTTGAGGAAATATTTTCACACCTCTTACCACCCACAGAAAAATGAGAGTGGAAGGGTAATGGACTGGCCCAGGGTTCTAGAGAAAGGAAATCACAGCTCTATTTTTCTTTTGGAGTCAGGGTCTCCAAAATCAGCTTCTAGTTTTCCAATATGAAGTTCTCATCCTTTGCAAATCAGGCAAGAAGACCCATGGGCTTTACCAACGAGAAGCAGGGAGCCCTGCCAAAATTCCAATCAGCTCTACACAATTTCTGGGAATCTGCCAAGGGCCAGGGCCTATGCCAAGTGTTCTGGGGCATAGAGTTGAGTAAGTCATGGTCATTGCGCTCCCATTCAGTGCTGAAAGCAGGAACACAGACAAGCAACCGGATTCCAAGGCCTGCTGTGATAAGTGTTATCTTAGATCCACGACTGGAATAGCATAAGTCAGGCCTAAGGCTGAGGGCATACTGTTATTTAGGAACCCTATCAGGTTCATCTCACTACTTGGCAATGACCCCCAAACCCTGCAGTTTCTTGTCCTGGGTGTACTGGCTCACGGTGCTTCCACACGCCTCTCCTGGAGTCTACTGTTAAAGCTACCGGTGTTTGGGGATATCTAATGACAGATGAGGAAGAAGCCTTGTTCTAGTTTTTTTTTTTTAAGTTCTTTTTTCTAAGCTCACTGGTGCTATGGAGGAATGGCCCATTGAAAGGTATCTAACTCTCTTCTCTCTTAGTGTGTCATGAGGGGCGCCAAATCCTGGAAATCCAGCATTTTACGCATCCAGAAAGTGAACGAAGGGTAGAATATGTACTTAGCCTTATTCGGTTTCACCCTAGCTATTTGCCTGTCTTTTCTTATCCGGCCTGGACAGTGCCAGGAGGCAGAGACCCTGGGACCTACCAGTTAATCTCCTAGAATCCCTCCCCAGTGCTTCATCAAATGAAACAACCCAGTTCCCCCAAACTGAACTCAGTCCTGTGCCTTTCTTTAAGCTCTTGCCTGTGTTCAAGGGGACTGTCAAGTTTTCCAGACAGGCCTTTAAGCCTAACTTTCATGAAGTGAGAGGAATCAGACCTTTCTCTACCAGCTACAGTATCACGATCAAGTTGGTTTAAAATGCAGAGCTTTTAATACAGATTTAATTTGAATGGGAAAAGGGTAGAGGACAGAAGAACTCAGAGGTCTGGCCTGGACACTGTGTCTGTGACCTTTGGAACCTTTAGCCCACTCTGAGACCTAGTCTTTTTCTGAGGGACCCATCTCTCTCTTTATGTTTACCCTTTGAACTCCCTCCAACAAGCCCAATGATGATCTCTGGATTTACAGCTTATGAAGGACTGATTCTATAGGAGACAGTGACAAATCCATACATTCAATGTCACAGTTCCATGATCAAGACCCTGCTTGAACAGAGGCAAACTGCAGCTGAGCTCCAGCCCAAACTTGGTCTGAGGCAGTCCTGACCTCTAAGGCTAACTAGGGTATGAGTCAGACGCCTGCGGTGAAACTGAGCCGCAAATGAACTACTGTGGCTTTGAAATGGGCAGCTCTCTGAAGTGAAGAGATCCAAGGAAGCCACAGGTTTGGGCTTCTGCTCACGGTACACAAACCAAGTTGAGTTCAAGAGAAGTTTTCATGGAAAAGCTTCCCATCTTCTGCTCTTCGTTCTTCATGGCAGACTGCTCTTGTGCCCCAGGCACCTCCTGAAAGTGTCAGTGGATCATCACCTCAGGACGAAAATTTGAGTTGAACTTTCAGCTCATTCTAATTGACTATTAGCATCTCCATTACGTCCGTGAAGTTCAGTATGACCCACAGCCTCTCTGGTTTTCTAACCGTGGCAACGTGTGCCTTCAGAATTGGACTCCACAGCGGGTTTCCTTTCACGACTTCTATAGCTAATCCATAGTCAAAGACAAAAGACTTTCTGCTCACATGATAGATATAACACTAGAAAATTTAGATCTCACTATCATTTACTTGGACAATTATTTTTAACATTTTCCATGGCGTTTGGAGGGGCCATGGTCTTATGGAGCTCGGGCTGTCCTTGAACTCAATGCACAGTTAAAGTTGATCTCCACTTCCAGATGCTCCTGCCCTTACCTCCTATGTTCTGGGATCAAAAGTGAGTTCTGCCATACCTGGCATCTTTTATTATGTGCTCCCCGAGCTTCATCATAGGTTCATGTTCCTTTCTATTCATGCCACACCTCTGCTCATACACAGTGAAGGGACTCCTGATTCCCTCACCCATCACTCTTTCCAAACACCCGGGGCCGAAGGCATCCTGCAATCCTGCATCTTTAATCCTTCTAAGTGTACTGTTTTCCCAGTTGAGTGAACTTTATTATTATCCAAACCTGTCCCCACATACACACATGCCTTTGAACCATTGCTAACTCAATACAACTGTCTTAGTTTTCCATGTTTCATGAAAATTTAACTCCATTCTCCAAAACACCTTAAATGGGAGCTCCCCCATTATGCAATGAACAGATGAGACATCCATTCATTTTCTGCCTCCTGGAGAAATTGAAAATTATGGCACCTAGTTTCATTAGGTGTTTATTTCTGATAGTCTCTCAGAGATGAGTACCCTATTTCACTCATGGTCTTGGCCACTGGCAGAGGAAAAGGAACTGAACTAGACTGGGAACGGTGCTCAGCTGAGTTGTTATAAAATGGGTACATAGTGGCCAAGCAGCTTCGTCAAGCACATTCTGGCATTCAACGTGTCAAAGCACACTTCCGGTATTATGTTTCATATCCTGACTCGCCTGTCGGTAGAAATCACAGGGGAGCTCAACACAGAAGAATACCTCAATAGCCGTGTAGGTGCAGCGGCATGGCAGTGGGGCATCTCCAAGAGAAGTCAGTCACAGAGGAGAAGGTAGAATTCTAGGGCCACCTCAGAGGTCGTATGTATACTTCATTCTTTGATTTCATCTGAGAAGCAGCCAGCTATAGCACGGCTACCCTTCACTGAGTTTCATAGAAAAAAATGTTTCATGGTAATCTGAAAATTACAGAACTAGGTGGTGCTTAAGGAAAAAAAATGCAGTTCAGAGTAAGGAAGCAGCTTACTCCAAAGTACAAATTTCAGTAAGCCACTGAACCATAGCAAAGTCTATTTATTCTGATATCTAGCATGCCCCTTGTCTAGTGTTATTCTAGGCACAATTGTTGACTTACTTAGTCAAGGATTGGGCAGGCCAAGATCCTTATATTTAAATAGTATTAATGTTAGAATAATAAATGATGATTGGTTCTACAAATTTAAACCCAGGCCTTGCTTGCCCATGATAAAAATAATATCAGGTATAGAATTTGTGTATCTGTCACCAAAGCAGGTACTCTGCCTAGGGCCAGAGCCCCTCAAGTTTGCCTGTTGATTGCACAGCACCCAGGCAGGAATCAGTCTGTTGGCTAAATTGAACTGAATGAATGCAGCCTTGTGATGTCTCGGAGTTCTTCTCCATGAAAGAGCTTTCATTATGGTCCCATGGGGTTTCTGACATGACACTGCCAGGTAAAATTCCTCTTGCAAAAGAATTAATTCGTTTCATGCATTCCTAATGATCATTCAACCTCACGGCACCAGAAACTGGCTTCTCAGTCCAAATCCCCAAGCTTATGGTGGCAAAGTGTGCACACTGTACCCAGCCAGCCAGCAGAGCAGGGACAGTGTGTGCCTTGGGCCAAGGCCTGGCCCTCTGTCCCAGCAGCTGTACCCTGAGGATGAGGACCAGCAACATGGCCACCTGGTGCTTACCCTCACCTTCCACCTGACAGGAAGATGGTTTAAACTTTCTCTTGCACAATGTGCTGGGGGTGGAGGAGAGAGGGAGACAAAAAGCAACGAGCAGGTTGATTTCATCCGCCTCATGGCAGCGCCCCAGTATTTCTTAGAGAAAAGATTTTTAGCAACTTAAGCCCAGCATGCTCAGACAGATTCCACTTAGCAGGACATCTGAGCAGACTTTAGGCTTCTCCTCCCTCCCTCCCTTCCCTCTGTTCTTTCTCCTACCCTCAGGAAAGAACTTTGTTAATCGGATGTTAACAGAGGTTTATGGGTTTAATTTCAGTAAACATGCACTTTTCTTCGATATTAACTTCTCAACAGATATTAGGAAATAAGCCTACAGTACATCACTCTCCTTGTTTAAAAAATATCTGTGATCTGTTTGTTGTCGTTGTTGTTGTGTTTTTTCATGTACATAACAGTAAAATGTTCATTTTAGGATTTTGTTATATATATGTACGTATGAACCATACATTCACTTAAACATACTACTTGATGTAAGCAAATTTACTTGAATACACATATATGTACATAATTGTGTGTATCCATGTGCGCAAAGACATATGTTTATGAATGTGGAGGGAATGCAATGCATGTATGTGAACATCCCGTGGAGGTCAAAGCTTGATGTCACCTGTGGTTTCGCAGGAGTCTTGGTAATTTTTGAAACAGGTCTCTCACTGTGACCTGGAGGTCCCCAGGCAGGCTGGCTAGTCTAGAGGACTGCCTGTCTCTGGCTCCTCAGTACTGGGATTACAACTATACAATAATAACATATTCATGTTTTCATGTACATTCTGGAGACCAACCTCAACTCCTCCTGCTTATACACTAAGGAATTTACCAACTGAGATAACCCCTAACAATATATTAAAGACTTCTAAAACGTAAGTACAGAGAAGATCTCTCGTTATATATGCTCATGTTATAAAATCATGATACTAAAATTGGTTTAGCTCTATATTTGTGGACATTCAGAATCCATTCCTTGGTTACTAAATGAATGGTGGTGCATTTCTTGGTCATGATCTTTTGCTGAAGGTATTCATGTTGGAGAAAATGAGGGCCAAAGAGAGGATTTTCTTTCTATTGTGTGAACAATGACTGAACGTGGATCCACAGACATCAGGGGATCCAAGGCTGAACTCTATGTGAGGTTTGGGCCTCTCAGAGAGTGAAGAAGGAAACATAAATTCTGAGGCTAAAATTGGCAGTTCTCTTGGCTCGTTACAGCCCACAGTTTACGGTTGCCAAAATTCCTCCTTATTAAACAGCCTTCCCCGAGACACTCAGACTTTAATTGAGCCATAGCTTTTTAATTTTCTCATCCCTTTAATTACAATCCTAAAGCACCCAGAGACCCATGCGGCTCAGTCCACGAACCACAGTTCAACTGGTATAGTTCAACAGGTGAGAGTAATTACACAAAGTTTATTTTTTACTCTTTTCCATGTAAGGACTTTGAGATGGATCCAGATAACTAATCCATAACTTCTATTACAAAAACTTAGAGGATACTGAATTGTATAACAACTATACCACTGTTGCTTTGGGCCATTTATCATGTCTGCTAATTCACTATCCACAGCCATCAGACTCTTTCCTCGTTGAGAGAGAATGGGAAACACAATAGGGGAGTCTACTCTCAGATGACTAAAGGAATCTGGTACTTTTGTCACTCAGAGCAGTTATTGATCTCTGATCTATCCCATAAATGCTCCTCCAATGCCTCCTGGACCTGGGAAGCTAGAATCTGTGCCAGTTCTTATAGGGAAAATAATTGGAAGGAGAAAACCTCTCCCATGGACAAAGGTGGAAGTTTGTTGAGGGAACCAGCAAATGGTGAACTGTGTGAGAATGACTTGGGTTCCCATCACAAAACCTCAAGTTCTGCATCATCGCTTCCTAGTTTCTCGTTTCTGTTGCATCATGGGAGTGGGGATACAGTCCAGGTTGTGTATGTGACCAGCAGCAGTTTAGCTAAAAGATGCAGGCAAAGGAAGCCCCATAGAGGGTACAAAGATGTTTAATGCCTAGCTTAACCACTGGGACTTCGAAAACACTAATAACAGCCTTCCCTATGAAATGTTGGCTAAACAATTATTACAGAAATTATATGAAAGCTAAGTACCAGCATATTTTAAAATGGAATTAATATGGCTAGAACAGTTGGTGAGAAAGAGCTAAGGAAAAGAACAAATGTTAGAGGACTCAGAAGGAGCTCCCCTTTCTTGTTGAATAGAGTAAGTATCTCCAATTAGTGTCACTTACTGCCATGGGCCTGGGCTCCTCTAGAGTTTCACCATCACTTGACGAATGTTTACCATGAGCATGTTTATGAGTGTTTACTACATGACATGTTTATGAATAGTAACCAAACATGAACCTCCACTAAAGTCACCGTGAGGAAAAGACAACCATATTGGCAGTGTAGTTTCTAGACTTTACTCGAAACTGTCAGACACACATTGATGAATTGTTGCAGTAGGCATTTTTACCTCTCACAGCTATAAAAGCAAATCCAGTCAGGTAATCTAAAGCAAACAAAATGGTCTCGAGACCTCTCATCCAGGATTATTTTGTTTAGCATTTGTGCTGATCATTTCTAGCTCATTTCTTAGATATTTGCCTGTTTCTTATTTTAGAACTTTAATATTATAACAATTGGGTAAGATGGTTTCTGGCATCTGGGAATAAATTGTCTGCTTTCTATGACATTTACTGAGAGCCAAGGAGTTGGTTGAGTTCATTAGTCAGTTATGCATAATTTCCATGTGTTTTCCTTCAGTTTTATACTGAAGCATTTAATTTTCCAATCTCTTATAACTTTATGTAAGTCTTAATTGCCTATGTCATATTATCTGTTCTAATGTACAATATGAATCATTTTCTGCATTTTAATTTTATACTAGCAATAGAAATTAAGATACTATAAATATATATCTAATATTTTGGTGATTGGTATAGTTTCATCCTTCTAAAATGTTGAAATTTTGTTCCCAGTGTCACCTCATGGTAATGTGGTGGCTGCTGGAAGCTATAAGAGATATTGAGTTGTGAGGACAAAATCCTCAGGAGGAATCAATGTTTGCTGCCTTCAAACTATAAGCCAAGACTGCTTGTTTGTGTCTTGGCCACCTAAAACTGAATAATTACCAGAAACTCTATTAATTACAATACTGTTCCACCTATTATCTCAGGCTTCTTATTAAGTAACTCTTGCATTTTAAATTAACCATCACTATTAATCCATGTGTTACCATGAGTCTGTGACCTACCAATAAGGTTTTGGTATCTTTCTCCTTCAACAGCTACATGGTGTCTCCTTGACTCCACCTACTCTATCTTTATATCTCTTCTGCATGGCTATATTCTGCCATACCATTGGTCAAAGCAGCTGTATTCATTAACCAATAAGAGCAACACATATGCAGAAGTACATTCCACATCTTCTCTCCTTTTCTGTCTAAAAAAAGAAAGGTTTTAACTTTAGCATAGTAAAATTACATATACAAAACAGGTATCAAGCAAGAATTATAGTTACAATNTTATTAACCAATGAAAGTAACACATAGACAGATGACCCTCCTACATCAATAGTACATTTCTCCAAACTGGTGATAGTTTTTATTTAGTTTACTCAATAGGACTGTATGGTCAGTATTAACGATTTAGAAACAATTGCTTTGTGAGATGCCTATTGTAGGTATTTTTTTGTTCTATGGTATTTAACATGTAGTTTCCCGTGAGCATTTTCCCCTCAGTGTTGAAAGAAACCTGTCATTGCAGTTGCTCTGTATGCGATCAGTGCTGTCTACTTTGCTGGAGTGATGGTGCGACTGATGCTAACTCTGACCCCAGTCGTCTGCATGCTGTCTGCAATTGCCTTCTCCAATGTTTTTGAGCACTATTTGGGGGATGACATGAAAAGGGAAAATCCCCCTGTGGAGGACAGCAGTGATGAGGATGACAAGAGAAACCCAGGAAACTTGTATGATAAGGTGAGAGGTTGTGCTGTCTCAATCTTTCCAGCACCAGGAGAGTCTCCAGATGGAAGCATGCTGAAATGAGGGTACAAACTAGCAGTGATTTCTATAATTTCTCTCCATTACTTGCTTCAAAATGTAAATCCTGGTTGACCCTTAAGCTCAAAGTAAACAGAATGTATTGGGAGGAGACCACTTGTTCTGGCCTCTTAGCCCTGAAATAATCACATAGAAACTATATTATTTAAATCACTGCTTGGCCCATTAGTTCTACCTTCTTATTGGCTAACTCTTACATATTAATTTAACCCATTTCTATTAATCTGTATATCACCACAAGGTCATGGCCTACCAACAAAGTTTCAGCCCATCTGTCTCCGCTGGTGGCTGCATGGCTTCTCCCTGACTCTGGCTTCTTTCTCCCAGCATTCAGTTTAGTTTCCCCCCACACACACCTAAGTTCTGCCCTGTCAACACAAGGCAGTGTCTTTATTCACCAATGGTATTCACAGCATACCAAGGGGAATCCCACATCACCTACCCTTTTCTGTTTAAATAAAAAGGAAGGTTTTAAGTTTAACATAGTAAAATTACACAAAAGTTATCAAGCAAGAATTAAAGTTACAATATTTATATCTATTTTATCATAACTAAGGGAAACGAACTATAAATTCTTCAAATGCATCAAAGACTCCAGAAGGATATAATATTACCTAAGTAAACAGGAAGTGCATTGTAAGCAACTTCTAAAACTCTAGAATTGACAGAGACATCTCACTGCCTGGACAGTTACCCAAAATTTTTGTAATGTTGGGGCATCCATCTTCAGCTTCCAGGCCCATAGTATATGGCAGACTTTTCCATGAAGCAGGAAATTTAAAGATGTGTTCTGCCTTTTACTGGCAAAGTTCATCAGTTGCTTTCTTCTGTGTCCTGTAGAATGTCTGGTAGTTTCTTCTGTGAAGCAAGGACCCTGAAGGACCATTGTGCCTTTTAGAAAGTTCAGCAGTCACTTTTCTATGGGTCCTGCATGTTCAGTTCATATAGCATACCATCAAGCAGACAAGGTAAGAACAGTTTCTTGTCCAAATGGAGTTTCTAGCAAACTCCATAGGAGTCTGTTCAGTGACCATCAACCTCTTGAAGTAGATTGGTGCTGCCAGAATCAGACATGTGTTACTGGCAAGAAAAGTGTAAGTTCTTAAACATTTTAAATGCCATATTCTCTAGTCTTTGAAAGGTTTGAAGAATACCTGTCCATCTGAAATATATCTCTGTATATCTAGAAAACCTGACTAACATCACTACAATTTGGCCTGCTTTCCCCTGAGGTCTGATATCAGACTTCTGTCTTCCAGATGTATAGCTAAAATCAAGTTGATCTTCTCTATATTACTCAGTATTACGTGTTTTGCTATAAACTGAAAATGAACTAATATAAGAATGATTAGAAAATAGTCATTACCTAAGAGTTCTAGTGATCTGGCAATTGCAGTAAAATGCAAGAATGCCTTCCATGAGAACTTTAGGACACACTGAGAAATAATTGTATGCCAGTCTTGTTCCGAGTACTTTGCTCCTACCTGTCCTAGTCTCAAAACAAACATATAAATCGAAGAAAGAACTGCCCTATTTTCCAAAGGACTAAAGGTAGGTTCTCAAAAGTGTCTGCTTGCTCCTCTAATATCACACATGCTTAGCTAGTAGAAGAACCAGACCATGCCTTTCCCTCCAGGATTGAAACATTGAAATGGAGATGTCATTGACACTAGCTAAATTCTTGTTCTGCTATAGTTAGTCACTGTGGCCAATCTATGCATCTAGAATGAAATGCCCATTAATCCCACTTCCCATTGTCCTTTTTATCCATTTGTGGCAGAGTCAAATTGTGGAGCTTCATTAATAAAAGTAAGACAGTAAGTCCATTGCTACTGTAACAGACTTCATTTTTCTTCCTTATGGATTTGCTTCAACTTGGCAACTTTGCTCAGTGTTCTTATGCAAATGTGCAAATCTGATCATCTCGCTGTCCCCTCCTCCCCCAATCTCCTCCTCCACAATGTACTTCCTTACAATGGAAACAGTCTCCCTAACAGAAGGCCCTGGAGAGAATTCTATCTCAGCACTGCCAGATGATAAAATGACACCTTTCTTTCGGTGACTGTGAAGGGCTCTTCCAAATAAGTCTTATTAACAATATGGTCCCACATAATACTTGAATAATGGGGTATTTACCACACTTTTTTTTCTCAGCTTTTGGTTTCTCGCATTTGAGTGAAGGCCATTAGAACCAAAGATAATGCAGTTCATGGAGAGATGTGAAATATTTATCCTTTATTTATTTATTTATTTTGGAAATTTTATATTCTTATAAGGTTAAGGTTTATATTCTTATAAGGTTGTTAAGTTTTAAAAATTGAAGCTTGTCTTATTGTCTTATCATAGCCAAAAGCAGGTTGGGGAAGAAACCAATTTTGTTTTGCGCTGCTCAGGTCACCATCCATCACTGAGGAAAGTCAGGGCAGGAACCTGGAGGCAGAAGCCATGATGACTCTCTGGCTCCTTATGGCTTTCTCAGGCTGCTTTCTTATGCAACTCAAGATAATCTGCCCAGAGGTAGCACCACCCACAGTGAACTGGGCCCTGGGCCCTCCACATCAATCATTAATCAAAAAGATAGCCCCACAGTCTTGCCCATAGTCTTGTGGGAATATTTTTCTCAGTTGAGGTTTCCTCTTACTAAGTGACTCCAGCTTGTGTCAATTTGACAAAAACTAAACCGGACAAGGATTTTGACACAGTGATAAATCCATTTTATAGTTTGGTTCCAGTTGGATAGGGTTGGTTTTGCTTTGAGACAGTCACTCATCTTCCAAAGCAGCATCAAGCCTGCAACAAAGTTTCAAAATCGCTAGTCCTGAGTTTAGTGCATAGGCAGTGCTCAGTGTCACTCAGAGTAACTAATCATGTATGAGATGAGTGTGATTCCAGACTAGAAGACCCAGTGTCTTCCCAGACATCAACTTTACTACACACAATTGACCTCATCTTCATAGGCGGTAGTCTAGAGAAACATAATTTGGAAATGGCAAGGTGAAAAAGAATGCATTACTAAAAGTCCAAACACAACTCTACACATGGATTGCTGCAGAGCATTTGTAGATGCTGCAGCTGCTTGGGCCTCTTTCTTTTCTTCCCTCTCCCCATCTATAAAATGAAAGGATTGTCATGGTTTTTTGTTATTGTTCTTTTTTTTTTTTTAAACACAGATTAGTTGGTGCCTCCCATACATTATGCCATCTTCTTGGAACTGGTGTTACAGACATATGTGAACATACGTCCCCTGCTCCCAGGTATAGAACATCTGGTGGGGAAAAGAGGCTTTAGCCAGTGACAATAATTGAATGGAAAATCTCTTACGACTCTTCAGGTTGTGGATTAAAATGGGGTTTTCCATTTTCTTTATTATAATTATTTATTATTATTGATCTGTAATATACACACTATCATGAGAGAATCGGATTTAGGAAAGTTCATCAGAGACACATTCTGAAAGAAAATTGTCATTTAAAAATTTAAATTTAAATTTTAAATTAAAAATTAAAAAAATTTCCTAGCCTGCCTATGGATCATATCCACAGTGAGCATAGGACAATAACCTTATGAGTACAATAGTGGCTCACATATCCTGGTGGTAATTAACAGCTCTCTAGTTGGACTAAAGATCTGCTCACCAAGAGGAGTACTATGTCAGGTCCAGGAGACATAGCTAACTACTCAGTGCTAGTGCAATCATAGTTAGTGAAGGAGAACCTACAACCACTAATTTACTAAACCAGAATAATCCGTAACAACAATCTATAAAATTTTGTTCTCATACCCACAGGCAACTGTAGTATTCACCACTCATCAAGGAAACTTTTCTTTGTAACAGATGGCTAATGCTACAGAAGACTACATCCCATCAGTATGCAGAGCTGTGGAGCCCAGTCTCAACCAATATATCCACCAAACACTCCTGCACCTAAAGGAGCATCTTGCAAGAGGAGGCAGAAGGATGGCAAGAGCTGGAGGATCAGGGATGTTGCTGTTAGACTAAGCCTCCCGGTGACGTCAGAAGCTATCCCCATAAAAATCTCACCAACATTCCACCCAAACGTGAGCCGAACAGGAGGGTACTAGATGAACGTGCCAAAATGGATAGAGAAAACCCCATGAGACCTCAGCCCTACACTACAGGCAAACAAGTATACTGGGAGAGGGAGAGGCAGTTTTCCACAGGGAAGAGCACACCAACTGGTTGTTGGGTGACAAACAGTCAGACATTAAAACAGATAGGGATATGACATTGTATGAACTCAATGGGTTATAATCAGGAATGTATATGCACATATAAATACATGTATGCATGCAAGAGCCTTTGATGTAAAAAGAGGCCATGCCATGAATTTGAAGGAGAACATGGAAGGATGTATGGAAAAGTGTGGAGGGAGGAAAGGGAGAAATGTAATCAAAATATAATCTCAGAAACAAACAACAACAAAAAGAAAACGTATAATACATATAAGTCTATGTAGAAGTACATATGTAGCTTTAATAAACATTTATCATCTGAACAACCAACGATTCTCCCGTGAGCCAAAGATAATCTAATGAAAATCCCAATACCTCAATATTATCACTGGATAGTTTCTAGATGGAATTTTCTGCCCACAAAGAATATTTTCTCAGAAGAAGCCTTCTCTAAGGACACGAAGATATTACATCAAGCAGCCACTGTAAATGTGTTTCAGGCAGACTTCTGAATTTCTGTGTCTATAGATGCCCTCTTAGTCCCTTTCAATTTGTTCTGGAACAGTGTTTGATGAAGCTTATTGTTTGGGGAGCTCATGGTCAGACTTGGGGCTTCATGTGAGCTAGGTAAGCACTCAACCACTGAGCCCCATGCTGTCCTTGAACCTTGCCGTTTTGGCCTTCCTTAGGAGAGAACTTCATTCAAATGCTCTTAGAGATCCTGCCTCCCTTCACTCACTCTACTGGCTCATGGACAACCTGAAGTTACAGAAGTCACAGTGACCATCAGGAAAAAATTGTGCATGACCTCACAACAAGTTTTCTCTTGGTTTTAATTTTTAAATTAGATTTTAAATAATATATAAAATAATGAATTTCACTGCAATGTTTTCTTTTTCTATTTTTAATTTTTATAAAAATTATATGCATACAATTTATATATATATATATAAATAGATGAATAGATAGGTAGATAGATAGATAGATGATAGATGGATAGATAGATAGATAAATACATAGATAGATGGATGATGGATGGATAGATAGATAGATAGACAGACAGATAGAGTGTGTTACCAGCATGCATAAAACCTCAGCCCTTCCATTTACGAATTGTAGGCAAAATTTCAGACCCTTCCAAGCTTTGCTAGAAGGTATGCTAATTATTTATTCACCAGCCTGCCTCCATCACAGAGAGCTAATCTCATTCCTGCGTCAGAAAAGATGGTTTATCAATGGGAGTGGAACTGCGGAGTAGGCTTCCAGGTCTTCCAAAAGGAAAGGAGGAAAAAACTTTAATCTCTTGTAAAATAAGGCCATGACATCACAGTTTGATATCTAGTGACACTTCAGTCATTTTGCTATAACTCTGGAGATGACAAAAAACCAGATACAGGGAAGCCGGGGATCAAAGAATTGGTGCTGATTTAGTAGCTGAAGTCACCTGTCACGGCCAACTACTGTGCTGAAGTGAGAGGTGATTCATGGAGGGGTCTGTTTGCCTTCACCGGAGAGTTCCCTGACAATGCAATATAGCCTGTGAACAAGTCTCTGTTTACCATACATTCCCTACTGTCCCATTTCAGTGAGAATGCTGTCACTGTCCCTATGACAATAACATTGATCATCAGCTACTCAATTTGCATTTGCTATGTTATACTTATGGAAGCTATCATAAATATTTTAAGTGAATTTTAATTTTTTTCAACTCATTCAAAAATGTTTTAATTAGCAAATTAGTTATTCCCCATGATGTCCCTTTATTTACAGATAAATACAACTCCATTGTATATATGTAGCATATTTTCATTATCCATTCAATTGCTAATAGACAGCTAGTTTGGCTCCACCTCCCTGGTGTTGTACATAGTACAGTAATAAACACAGATGAGCAAGAATCTGTAATAGGATAGAGAGTCCTTGGTGAGGTTCTCAGGAGATATGCAGCTGGCGTATATAGAAGTTTTACTCGTACGTCTTGAAGTTTTAAGTTTTGAGAAACTTCTATACAGTGTCCAGAATGGCTGAAGTATATCTCATTTCTCCCAGCCATGAATGAGGGCTCTTCTTCTTCTCTGCCCTCACCAGAGCTTCTTGCCATTTGAGTTTATTATTGCAGCCATTCTGACTAGAGGGAAATGGAATATGAAAGCTGTCTTAATTTACGTATCCCTGATGGATAAGAATGTTGTGCACTTTTTAAATAAGTAGTGGTCATTTTGTTTCTTTTAAGAATTGTTCATTTATCGGCCTCTTTTGTGAGCTGGCAGTTTTGATTTCTAGTGTTTAGCTTTTCCACTTCCTTTTGTGCTTTAGAACTCACCCCCTGTCTGAGATAGATTGGCAAAGGTTTCCACCCATCCCACGGGCTGTCTGTCTTCTCTGCTGAGAGTTCTTTCACTATGCAGAAAGGTTTAATTTCGTGGAGTCGATGTTAGGACTACTTCCTGAGATCCTGGAGTCCTGTTCAGAAAGTTTTATCTGTACCTTTGTATTGAAGCACATGGCTTTTGTGTTCTTCTACAGGTTTCAGCATTTCAGGGTTTAAATTAAGGTCTTTGATCCACTATAAATTGAAGTTTTATATGCTTTAGTTCTCAATCAAGTAGTGAAATATTGGAGGCACAACAGAAGGGCTCTTGTGTGGCTCTCACATCATCACCCCCTCATTGTCCTCCTAGACACTCGTGCTGTCTACAGTTTTGCTGTTGACACTACTATGTTTTCTCCAGATCCTCCCCCTCAAGCATGTATTCCCAAACAACAGAAGTCAATGTTATCTGCTCTTGAACCATCTGTAAACAGAATACTGCTCTCTATATTGTTTTCATATCTATCAATTTCTTTATTTTTTTTTATTTTTTTCAGACCAGTTCTTGCTTTTTAGCCCTGAATGGCTGGCTGCTTGCAGTGTTGCTCAAGTTGGCCTTGACCTGGCCATAGTCATCCTGTCTCAGGCCCCATCGTACTAGAGGACTATTGTCACCATACCCAGTTTCTTTGTCAGCTTCTAGAGTATAACCATCAGTGTTGTGTAAAGAAGTCTCGTTTGCATCATTGCATACTTTCCCAGTGTGTGAATACGCTACCATGTACCCCTGCCTCAGTTGCTAGGCATTGGGTGATTCTTCACTGGAGAGAAAGAATAAAATCCTGACACCCACAGTCATGTAAATAAATCTTAGTTGCTCTCTGAAAGATGTTTTCTAGATCATATACCTAGAGGAGGAGTTTCTGAATAATAAGTTATGCATCTTTTCATTCTTACCGGAAAATGCCAAACATGTTTTTTAAAATGCCAACAAATTTATACTCCCACTAAAAATATGTGATATTATTCCTCATACCACACTCTCAGCAAAGTGATGCTAGACTTCACACGTTTCTTTTTCCCCCAGAGCAGTTGAGAAGGTAACCACATTGTTCTTTTCATTTGCATTTTTCTGATTACTGATTAAGTGGATAATCTTTTACATGTTAATGAACATTTGGTTTTATTCTGTTGTAATTTGCATAGATGAACAGTTAACTTGTTTCTTTAGGATGTTATATACTTTTTTAAAGTTTACTATAGGAACTCTTTGAATTTACAGGTATTGTTTTTTCTTTCTTTTTTTATTGATTTTTATTGAGCTCTACATTTTTCTCTGCTCCCCTCCCTGCCTCTCCCCTCCCCTTCAACCCTCTCCCAAGGTCCCCATGTTCCCAATTTACTTAGGATATCTTGTCTTTTTCTATTTCTTATGTAGATTAGATCCATGTTTGTCTCTCTTAGGGTCCTCATTGTTGGCTAGGTTCTCTGGGATTGTGATTTGTGGGTTGGTTTTCCTTGCTTTATGTTTAAAAACCACTTACGAGTGAGTACATGTGATAATTGCCTGTCTGGGTTACCTCACTCAAAATGATGTTTTCTAGCTCCATCCATTTGCCTGCAAAATTCAAGATGCTATTTTTTCTGCTGTGTAGTACTCCATTGTGTAAATGTACCACATTTTCCTNCTCCCTGCCTCTCCCCTCCCCTTCAACCCTCTCCCAAGGTCCCCATGTTCCCAATTTACTTAGGATATCTTGTCTTTTTCTATTTCTTATGTAGATTAGATCCATGTTTGTCTCTCTTAGGGTCCTCATTGTTGGCTAGGTTCTCTGGGATTGTGATTTGTGGGTTGGTTTTCCTTGCTTTATGTTTAAAAACCACTTACGAGTGAGTACATGTGATAATTGCCTGTCTGGGTTACCTCACTCAAAATGATGTTTTCTAGCTCCATCCATTTGCCTGCAAAATTCAAGATGCTATTTTTTCTGCTGTGTAGTACTCCATTGTGTAAATGTACCACATTTTCCTTATTGTATCCACACATTGTGCTGCAAATAGATTTTCCTATTGAATAGCTTTTATTTATCATGATTTAAAAAATACAAATTCAGATTTGTATTACTACACATCACCAATGTCTGTTTACTGTGTTTTCAGACCAGATAAGCAAATCCTTCCTGAAACCAAGGCAATGAGGATACTCTACATTGTTTTTTTTGAAGGTTTTGGTTTTACCCCATTTAAAATGTATTACACATGAGTTTTATGACAAATTTGTCCGTGCCACCGACTTCTCACCACCTTGCCTCCTCTATCAAAACCAAAGGGTCCAATGTCTGGTTCTAAACTCCTCTTGCTGTTCAGGACATGGATGCGGTGAGCACCACACAATGTGAAGTAAGAAGGCCAAGTGGTACTCATTGTTCAGAAGGGCAAGGGGGAGGTGAGCTCCTTCCGCGCAGCCTCTGAAAACAAACAGGTGATCTTATTTAGTTGCGGAACTGAGTGCCTTTCCGGAATATGAACTAACCCTGTGATGGGGAGCTGTGTGTTTAATCCAAACCCATTGTTTACAGATGTCTAGGTGGGTCTGTTCACGTAAATGATTTGTTGCCTCTCAGAAAAGAGCTGTCACACCAATGAGAAAAGTATTTTTCTTAAGGCAAGTTATGTTAGTTTCTCTGCTTAGGTCTGTACTCCATTTTTTTTTTAAATTAGATTATGTGTTCTTTTGGTGACCTATTTCTTGAGTTCTTCGTATATTTTGGAGATAAGACCTCTGTCTGATGTGGGGCTAGTGAAGATCTTTTTTCATTCTGTAAGCTGTCGTTTTGTCTTGTTGACCGTGTCCTTTGCTTTACAGACACAATCTTTCAGTTTCAGGAGGTATCATTTATTAATTGTTTCTCTCAGTGTCTGTGCTGC
>LOEQ01000814.1:101092-120974 GCA_001685075.1 Bramus lutescens | reverse complement strand
TTTGTGCCTCGGATTTCTTTCCAAGCTTTCTCAGGTTTTATGTGGACGTAGTCAGCTCCACGTTGGCACACCAGTTTGTTGGTGGAGGTTTCTGTCCTGCCCAGTTTCTGTGGCATACCTCTGATTGCAGCCTGGGTTAGCCTCGGAATCACAATGCAAGGAGAGGAGACCCAGCCAGAAAATAGCCCCAGATGTAGTGGTTGAGGAGGCAGGCCTGGCATGTGGCGGATTCTGGGTAGATCTGTAACACAGAATGTGTGAGAGCTCTCCTATGTAACAATATGCACTCCAGATGTTCATGAAAGTTGTCTCAAGTTTACTCCTCTGCGATTGTATGAAAATTCCTGTCAGGATTTAAGAAGCATTGCAAAATATCACAGAGAGCAAGTTCTATTCAGTTTCTAAGCAGTCACATGCAGAAGCCTTAGTGAGCCCCTTAGCATTTCATCAGTTATGGGAAGATTTGCCAGGCCCTACTCACTTCCTCGTAATGAGGCTGAGACAGTGCTAGACAAATACAGCCACTGACAGTATTCAAAAATGTTCTGTGGGAGAGCAGAGCTGATTGATGTACCAAAAACAAACCTCAGCATTTCCTAAAGACAAACTTTAAGGTTTGAATGTTCAACTGACTATCAGAAGGTTGGCGTCTAAACAGGAATGCCAAGGTCTAAAACTAAGCCAAGGGGCATAAATTTCCAGAGAAATAATCAATTAGGAGGCCCAACTATAAAGATGATGGGATTATTAGAAACATTTTAAAATAACTAGCTTCCTAACTACTTAGCGATTGTCAATGAGTGACAACTGAGCAAAAACCTTGCAAAGTGGGAACTAAGCTAGAATAAGAAATAAATAGCAAATATTCTGCAATATAAACAAAAGATTTAAGATTGATTAACACAAACTAAATATGCAAACCAGGGCATGGAGCTTGGGATCCAGGCTTGTGCTGGGTGGGGTGGTGAAAGAATTTGCAAAATGCTAAGTGAACATTTTGCAAATTTGGTTAAAATCTATAAACCTAAAAAACCTAGTAATATCAATAATATATGAAGCAGGATAATTAGCACTATTACTCATAAAATTAATATTAAGTTAAGAAACATCAAAATTAAAGTAGTAAAAAATATCATAAAGAGACATTTCAAATGAAGTTGGAAGAGTCTCCACATTAGAAAACAATAAGCTAACAATAAAGAATCATCGCAGGCTCATATTCAGAGATAACAGAAGCCAAAAGACATCAAATATTTAATGTGTTGGCCAGCTTTCCATTACTGTGCCAAACACCTGACATATGCGCCTTCTAGGGAAGGAAAGTATTTATTTTGACTCCCAGTGTAAGAGGTTTCAGTCCATGTTCACTTGTCCCTGATGTGTTTGGGCCTGAGTAAGGCATAGCATCATGGGAAAGGGTGTGATGGAGAGGCTGTTCCCCTCACTGGTAGCTAGAGCAGAGAGGCAGAGGGCAGGACAGGCAGGGGCAAAGACCTAATTCTCTTTAAGGGAATCCCCAACAACCTAGTTTCTCTCCAAGTAAGTCTCCCCTTCCTCCTGAAGTTTCTATCCCCCAGTACATACATATGTACACACACACACACACAAACACACACACACAGACATATGGAGGGATAGAATATATATCAGTATATAATTTAATATATACAGTGTGTATGATACAGACATATATGTGTATAGATCCTAGCTGTAGCCATTAAGATGACTTAAAGCTAACAGCAGCTGAGCAGCAGTGAGCCTCCATGGTACTCAGATCTTGATTTCTAAACAATTTCTTCCACTTTTGTTCTCTGCTTTTGACATGTGAAGAATCCTTAGAGTCATCATTCACTGTTGTCTAACAAAGGGAAACTGTACAAACAGAAAATCTATGACTTCTTGGACCCCTTGGAGAATGTAGTTTACAGGACCAACCCCAACTCTGATACAAGGAGAGGCTGCTCAACCCAGAGACCGAGCTGAGCTCTGCAAACCTGAGATAGGAGCACTAGGACTGCTGCCCTCAGTGGTCCTTTAGCGACTGATGGAGACGGGCTATGAGCTAATGGGAGAGGAAGCAACTGCAGCTTACAGTCAGACGGAGACAGCTTTATGGATCTCTACTTACAGAGAACCAATCAGATCCAAGATATAGATCTGTTGGAAGTTGGTGGGGGCAATTGTTTTAGATTTAGCTGTGTGTGTGTTTACATACCTTAACCCAAACAGGATGGCTCTAGAAATTCATGTTTGAGTGTAGTCAGGACTTCTTGTCATTTCTGAAATCCATAGGAAGAACCCTTCCTTGTCTCCGCCAATCTCCTAGTGGTCTTTGATTTTCAGTTCCTGTGGGTGTATCTAGACCTCTCTGTGTGGCACCCATTTGGTTTTCTCTCCTTTTATAATGCGCCCAGTTACAGCCGTGTAAGCACGGCCTTAGGTCTCTCTTGACTAAGTCTGGCAGAAGCCTGTTTCCAAATGAGGCTATACTTACAAATACTGAGAGTTAAGACCTTAATCTGTCTTTCCAGAAGGCATCATTCAATTCATAACAATAATTCCTAAGAAATGCACCCAGAGACTTCATAAACCCAAGTACTGAGGAGAAAGGGTATCCCTATAGTCTCATTTCAGTTCAGGCGAGGGTATTTCTTCCGCTCTAGCCCCTTCCACCCTTTCTGTCGTACCTAACAGACAACCAAAACAAAACAGAACAAAGCCCAATAAATTATATTCAAATGACAGTAGAGTACAAAAATATATTATATTTATAATGCCAGGGAAGGGAATATGGAAGGGAGTGAGAGATAAGGCAAGGTGAAGAACGCTTTCTTCTTCAAAGGCATAATAATCCGGAGATGGGAGAGCATGGCCTCTCTGCCTGCCTCTTACCTTCCTACCTCTGGGGCTCCAGGGTAAGGGCAGTGGATCACAGCTGTGGTAAGACACAGTCTTTCTTTGAAGAGAAATTCTTAAGGAAGCCCAGAGTCTAAAAAGGAGACAGAAACAGGGCAGTTAGGTTTCACAATCCCCTGGGCACTTACAGAGGAATGAACATTAAACACAGCCCAACTCCTTGTCGGATTAACACAAATCCTCACATTAAGGGCCTGTTTCTCTCAGTCTCTGTTAGTCAATAAAATAGATCCTCCTCTCAGAGCATGGGAGACGGCAAACAGACTGAAGAAACAAGTGATCTTCAAATCCGTCCTCTACTGTGACAAAAACATTGACATTATCACCCAGGGAACTTAAAATGTTCACAACACTCCATAGGCTGTAAGCAGGGCAGTTGGGTGAGCTTAGAGAATAGATGTAAAAATCCAAAAGGAAACTTCTAGAAATGAAAAACACTGTATCAAAAATGGAAGGTTATTATGTATCAACCATCCTCCAGAAAGGCAAATAGAAACTTTCCAAACTGAAAATCAGAGAGAAAAAACAGAAAGAAAGGAAGGAGAGAGCTGACTTAGACATAAATATGCAGATATATTGAAGTAAAAATACCTGAGCTTTCAAAATTAATCACACATGACAAGAAGTTCACATAACACAAGCCATGAGAATAAAATAATAAACAAGCATGTAAGGCTGTATCCTCAAGTGCACTAACCCTATCATAGTCAGACTTCACAAAACCAGAACAGGCTATGTGTTTGCTTGCTCGGGCTTTCTTCTCCCTCCCTTCCTCCCTNTCCTTCCTTCCTTCCTTCCTTCCTTCCTTCCTTCCTTCCTTCCTCCCTTCCCTTTCTCTTTTCAGTCAGAGGTCTCACTATACATGTATCCCAGAACTCAGTGTGTACACTTGAAGTCAGAGGGATCTGCCTGCCTCTGCCGTCTTAAAGCTGGGATGAAACATTAAGGCCAACATGGAGGATTTCTGCCTACACTCAACCACTGGTAGACTCCAGACAATTTACCTTAGTTACCTATACATCTTCCATCTGAAAAGTAGTGTTCAAAATATATGCTATCACACAGGGTTCTGAGGGTAATTTTTAAAAATCAGTGAATATACCCCAAGGCAGCAGACAACATTACTAATCAATTCCAGTCATCCCCTGCCCCCACTAGGTTCTTCTGCCTCTCTGATTCCGCAGCCAGGAGCTCTATGAGTATTAAGTACTCCTTGTATGTGAAGGCCATGCCACGGAGCCCTGTCTGCTTTCTAGGGCTGCCTGAGGAGTGCCCACTTTTGGGTTCTGTGGGTGGAGATCATCTACCGCACTAGGCAGGCAGAGGCTGTCTATGGTGTTACAGACATAGCCAGAGAGTAATTGTCCTGGGAGGCAGGGAAGCACACGTTCACTGGAGCTGTGGAAGGCAGAGAGCAGGAATGATCAAGGACCATCATCCTAGATGTGTGATGCCAAGCCTTGGGAATGTGCTCAAATGTATGCCACTGCCGCCCCAAGGCTCCACCAGAGGCCTCTGAGCCCGGGCAGCTATTATTATGGCTGACAAGCTACGCTGAGACCGTTGCTGATACTGTCCTTCCTCATCTTTCCCTGCCGATCCTATTTCCCACATACACACGAGCTCTGCGGTTCCCCGAGAGCTAGCCCAGTACTGTGAGCCAGACAAGGTGTCTACCCACAAGATGTGTCTGTGGCTACCGAGATTAGCCACCTCTTCTTGTTGATGTGAGTTTGTACCAGGGAGGCTAGTGGCGAATGGCTTCCCTCCTGTTCTCACTATTTTTTTGTGAAACCGAGGAACGGGAGCCTACGCACAAATAAACAAATTTAGAGTGAACAGGATGTATTTAAGTTCAAAGAATAATATGCAGGACATATTTGAGTTCTGCATCTTTCCGAATGCCTTTGCTCTGTGCCATGGAAACCTTAAGAGACCTGAAGAGGCCTGTAACTACATCACTGCAGGTGACTTCTCTTGCAGGGAGCCTCCTGGCATGTCATTTATTAAATTTATTGGCGAAGCCATCTCTGTAGCTCATCTGGCATTGCATTGTTCTTTCCCCTCATTATGTGTCCCTGTCATGGGTGACTCCTTTTCCAGTGCTCCAAGAACCAGGCATAAGCTTCCCAACAAGCTGATAGGAAAGACAATGGAAAAGTCAGCATGGAAAAATTAAACACTGCGTGTTGGACAAATCCTCCTGGAGCCTTTCTTTCCAATCCCATCGCCAGAGCCATGTGGTTGCCCAAGTCCCTCCATAGTGCCATGCGTCCTGTCAGCTAAGGCTGTGCTTCAGATCTTGACCTCATTCCTGCATGGGGAATTCAAAAGAAACTCTTCACATGGGGAGCAAAGGGTCTGGAGAGAGATGTACCTTCCAATCCCCCTTCTGTAACTTGTCCAACGAAGACTGAAGGCAGGTGAACTCCGTTCCTGATTTCTTTTCTTGCCTTCACCAGAAGTGGCTTCTTGAAAGTCAGAGTCAGCCATTTTAGGTTTGTGTTGAGGGCATTCCACAGAGAAAGCCTTCCCAGAAGAGAGGCCAGTGTTCTCCATTTGTCTTTACTTCCTTACTTTCCTGACTAAACTACAGGCAAATTTTTTTTTCCCTAAGCATGAATCCTTGATGTATTCTAGGTTTTGTTAATCAAACATACAGATGTTCAGCACAGAATGAATTCCCTCTAAAACTTGTTGTCAAGTACCCAAAGCAAAAAGTCAGTTCATTCATGACCCTGTGTATTGCCAGAAGCAACTACCATGAGCTGAACCATATACCTCTCATAGGTGTTGCCCCAGATTCAGTGAGCTGGCATGTGGTTCATTTTGGGTGTGGCTTAGGACATGCCAGGTTTGTTGCTCAGATGTGACCATTGACTTCTCATTTCCAGGGTCAAAGAATCATCAGTCAAGTGGAAAGTGCAGATATCAGCCCACTGGGAAGCGCACAGCTCTGACTTTTGTAAAAGAGGCTTGGAGGTTAAGTTTTAGGCCTGAGGCTTCAAGCAAGTGTAGGAGACAGAAGGTTTTGTCTGTAGGTCAGACACGGCATTTATTTGGCTAGACTTCTGCTTAAACAGAGCAAGGGGGCTCAGTTTTCCAATCGGATGGCATGAGGGGGAACACAGACAGAAAACTGTGCATTAGAGATAACGCCACTCTGCCCTGAGAATCTAGGCTTCAGTTAAGTAGACCAATATTCTTGCTCCCTGGGAAGGATCTGGTCAGACCAGAGAGATGGAAGAGCAGGATTAAAGGAAGTGCTGTCTCTTGCTATGGATTAAGGAACACAAGAATCCACAGACACCAGTGTGCCCTTTTTGTTGTTTACAGAGGAAGAAACTGGGGTTCTCTGAAGGAGAATACCTCGTTCATAATCACTGGCCTAGGAGATGAGCTTTAGAAGCAGGAGCGTTGACTCGGCTTTCTTAGCTCTTAATCTAGACCAATGAGAGCAAAAGCAAGCAAACAGAAAGAGAACAGACAAAAAGAAAAAAAAACCTCAAATAAAAACAAAAGCAAACAAAGAACCAATAATGAGACGGATAGCTCCTGAAGCATAATACCCAAGACCAAGCTTTGGTTTCCACATGTGTGTACATACATCAGCACACACAAGCTACACGTGAGCACCCACATGAACACACACACACACACACACACACACACAGCATAAAGGTATAGCCTATCAGGATAGCAAAGCATCTAGACTTAGAAAATTAAAGATTTATTGAGTTATTCCATCTAGTGCTCCTGCTAAACAACTACTGTGTGCCTGCTTTTTTTGTAGCACATAGTAGGGTGGCAAGAAGACAGAACTTCACAAAGCAGTAGACAACACATTTACTGAATTCTGAGACAAGTCATGTACTGTGCCAATTCCTGTGTATCAATTAGCATTCGAACTCTAGTGGAAATCCAGTGTGATGTGAGGGTTATAAGAAGCAAGCAAATTTATAATTCTAGCTGTGGGAAATTCCACTGCCTGTGGGAAATTATGACACATTTTGACACTCGACAAATAGTGAATTATATCGAGGCAGTTCCAAACGGGAAAGAGGCAGGACCCAAAATCTCCCAAGCAGCAAGTTGAAATTGGCCCGCATGTGAGACTTGTGTAGAAAAAAAGGAGAGTTTAATTCAGACAGCTGGCTGCTCGAGGGTCAGAAGCGGAGAGCTGGGTGACTCATGTCAAAGATTTAAAACTCTACTTCAGAAGCAGGAAAGGACCTTTGGAGAGCATTGATTCAATCAATGCTCTCTATGACCACAAAGTGATTCCCAGAACCCCACTTGGGGCGTGGAGAAGAGAGCAGCAAAGAGGCAAGAAAGGGAACTGGGGAACCCTTTGATGAGTCTGCAGTGCGGACATGAATGACTTGACTTTCGCAGTGTCCGCCTATTTGATGATAGCGGCTATAAAGGTTTAGTTCTTATAAAACCCTAACTTGCAGTTCTAGAATTAGAACACAGCAGCCCTTATTTTTTATCTATTTACCTCCTGTCTTTTTTTATTATCACAGAATGTGTTTAAGTATTTTTGTGGAGTAAGGTTACAATTCACATTTTAATCATATTTTGGGTTTAATGTCATATTATAATCATTTTACAAACAGACAAATCAAGTACAAGTTTTTATTAAGTGACCTTGCTAATAGATCATGTTTTTTAAAGTTGAAAAATATAACAGAACAGGGGGCAACACTGCCCAAATTTAGCTAAAATATGGGTGAATATTCTACAAATATATCATAAGAATTAAATTACATTTTTGAAATCGGTGACTGAGGAGATGGCTAACTGGGTAAAGTATTTGCTGAGTTAAGATCTCCAGTGCCCAGACAAAAGCCAGGCATAGTATTTAGTGCAGATGGCTGAAACAGGCAGATCTTAGGAGCTCCATAGCCAGCAAGTCTTGCTGAATTGATGAGCATCAGGCTGAGGTAGAAAATCAGTCTCAAATGGAAAAGTCACAGAGGACAATTGACGTGGATCTCTGGCTTCCACATGTGTATCCATTTTTAATTGGGTCATTTGTTTTCCTCCGTGTTTTAAGGTCTTTATATTCTGGATATTAAGCTACTTTCAGACGGATAGGTGGCAAAGATTGCCTCCCAATCTGTGGGCTTCCTCTTCGTTTGATTGTTTCTTGAAGCGTTTTACTTTTGTGAGTTCTCACTTGTCGGCTGTTGGCCTTAGTTCTTGGGCAAATGGAGTCCTAGTCATGAATTCCTTTCCTGTTCCCTATTGTGTAGGAAACTGACTGTTTTCTTCTAGCAGTTGGACCGCTTCAGGTTTCATGCTTTTGTCCTTGGTCCATTTGGAGTGAGATTTTTAAGCAAGGTGATGTAGGTAGGCCTCTTGGTTGTTTTGTCTTGTTTGGTTTGGTTTTCCTCTTCCTTTTGTTTGGTTTGGCTTTCCTGTCTGTTCTTGGCACATTTGTCAGACGTTAGATGGCTACAGCTATGCATACTCGTCTTTGCTTTTCAATTTTGTTCCATTGGTCTACACTTCTGATTCTATGTTAGTGCCACATTGTTTCTACCACTGTGGCTCTGTAATCTGCCTCGAGGAGGGGCAGAATAGCAATCTTTTTGCTCAGTATTATTTTGGTTATCAGCGTCTTTTGTGGTTTCATATGAATTTTAGGGTAGCTTCTTTCTATATCAGTGAAGAATGAGATATAGATTTTGACTGGGATTTCATTGAATCTTTTGGGAAAGGGGCCATTCTCACAATATTAATCCTACTAGTTCATGGGCATGGAATGTCTTTCCGTTTTCTAGGGTCTTTCTCTATCCCTTTTTTCAGAGATTTAAAGTTTTTTTTAGAGGTTTTTCACTTCTTGGTTAGATCTAGTTCTAGTTTTTCTTTCTTTTTTTTAGGGCATTGTAGGTGGAAGTATGTCTGTGACTTTTACATAGCTTATAATAGTTTTTGGTTTATGCTTACTAAACAAGCTCTGTTTCTGGGATAAAACCAACTCGGTCATGGTGACAATCTTTCTGATGTTGTCTGTTCTTGGTTTGCAAGTATTTCATTGAAAATTTGTGAAACTCTGTTCATTGGGGATATTGGTCTGTAAAGTTTTTTTGGAGTTTCTTCATGCGGTTTGGCATGAGTATGATACAGGCTTCATTAAAGGAGTTTGGGTGTACTCGTTCTGTTTCTAGTGGTTTGGGGTAGTTTTAAAAGAACTGATTATAAATCTTCTTAGAAAGTCTGGTAGAATTCTGCTCGGAATCCCACTGGATGTTGCTTTTTAAAAGAGACTTTTTGGTACCATTTCAAAATCTCAGTATCTTCATTTATTATACATCTATTTAGGTTATTGCTTTCATGATTTAATCTTGGTGAACTGAATCTACTAATCCATCTATTTCTTTTAGGATTTCCAGCTTAATGAAGTACAGGATTTTAAAGTATTCCCTTATAATTTCTAAAATTTCTTTTGTCTCTGTTGTAATGTTTTCCTATCTGTTTCTGATTCTTTTAATTTGGTTCCTTGTTCTTTCTTTTGGTCAGCAGGGCCAACGGTCTATAGATCTTATTTATCTTCTCAAAGAACAAGCTTGTAGTATCATTGATTCTTGTTGTATTATTTTCTTTGTCTCTGTCTAGTTAATTTGGCTCTGATTTTTATTCTTTCCTGCCATCTAGTGCATTTGGAATTGGTTTGTTCTTGTTTATCCAAATTTTTGAATTGCATCATTAAGTCATTTACTTATGCTATTTCTAATGTTAATAAACACTTAGAGCTGTAAATTTCCCCTGTAGGACTGTTCTTAATGTGTCCAAAACCTTTTATTGTATTACATTTCCATTTTTAGTTAGTTCCAATTTTTTTTAATTTTCTTTCTTGATTTCTTCTTTGACCAGTTCATCGTTCAGTAATGAGTTTCTAATTCTCCATGAGTTTGTATAATTATTAGAAATTTGCTTCCTGTAGACTTTAAGGATTTTTTTTTGCATTATGGTCAGAAAGGATACGTGGAATATTTTCAATCTTTCTGAATTTGTAAAAATTTGTTTTGTGTCCCAGGATGTGGTCTACTTTAGATAAGCTTCTATGGGCTGAGTAGAATATCTGTTCTTTGGTGCTTGGTTGAATATTTTGTAGACATCTGCTAAGTCCATTTGATGTATGAATCAAGTGATGTTTCCCACTTATTTTTGTCCAGATGATATGTGAAGAAAGTAGGGTATTGAAATCACCTACTATTGTGGGTTAATGTTTATCTATGTCTGTATTTCAAGAAATACACTTTTTAAAAAATTAAATTGGGCACACCATATATATATATATGTGTGTGTGTGTGTGTGTGTGTGTGTGTGTGTAATAGTAGTAACATTTTCCTTTTAAGAATGCTTTCTATCTTTTTTAGTTTGAAGTCTGTTTTGTTGGATATTCAGATGGCAAGGCTTGTTTGATTTCTGGTTCTGCTCGATGAGAGTGGTTTCATATCCTTTCACCTGAAGGTGCTATCTACCTTCAAGGTTAAGGTGTAATTCTTGTAGACTACAAGATAGATGTATTTGGTTTCTTGATTTATTCAGCCAGTCTATCTCATTTGGTTAGATAACTGAGGCCAACAGTATTCCAAGTTATTATTGAAAGACCTGTGCATATTGTACTTACTGTGTTGTTGATTTGGTTGTTTCTGCTGTTTGTGTTTTAAATGGTACTTTATATTTCAGTAGTTATAGCTTTTTTTAACCTGCTGTCTCTTGGACATGCTTACTCCTCTTTTTCACCTGAATTATTGCTTCCTATATTTCCTTTATCTTTGGTCTGTTGGATATAATTTTTTGAGGCTCTTAGTATCCAGAAAGGTTTTCTTTTTCCTTTAGATATGGCAGATCACTTCGTTGGGTATATTACTCTAGACTGATAGTTGTGGTCTTTCAGGACGTGGGTTGCTTTCTTTCAGGCTCCTCTGGCTTTCAGTATTTTCACTGAGAAAAAAGCTGCTATTCTGGTGGGTTTTTCATTATGTGTGATTTGTGTGGTTTTTGTTTGTTTTGTGCAGATTTCAATATTCTTTATTTTTAATGAATAGTTAGTGTTTTAACTGTGCTTTGCCATGGTGAGTTTCTTGTCTTATCTGTCTGGCGTTCTGTGTGCTTCTTGTATTTGTATGGATGTGTCTTTTTCGTTTGTTGAAGTCTTCTACTATGGCCTTGTTGAAGATCTGGCCTACGTCATTGGTCTGAAATTCTTTTTGTTCATCTCTTCCTATAATTTGAAGGTTTGAGCTTTTCATGGTAACGTATATTTCTTGGGTGTTCCTTTCCCCGTTTATTTCCCCCCATATTCTTTGTTTACTTTGTCTAAATCTTATCTTAAACTTATCTTTGAGTCCAGATATTTTACCTTCTTTAGCTTGGTTCATTCTATGGGTTAGGCTTTCCCTTGAATGCTTTAGTTGGGTAATTGAGATTTTCAATTCCATCTTCATTTCAGCTTGAATTACCTTAAATGTGTCTTTTTACTGAATTCCATTTTCAAACTCTGAATTGTCTTTGTCATGGTCATCAGTATTATGATTGTGTTCTTGAATTCCTTGATGAAGTATATGATTGTTCTCTTAAACTCTGTGTCTTGTGATACTTCTAGATAAATCTCATTGATGAACACTTCTACAGGACTGGTAGATTTGGAGTCAGGGGAGATACTGTCTTGATCATTCATATTGCTTATATTTTCACAATAAGATACATATGCATTTCTTTTGTTAGCTCTATGTCTGCTATGTACAGTACCAGTTTAAACAAACTGTTAGGGTAGTTTTGGACATAAAGATTAGATAAGATGATGGCACATGGGCCCTTTTGTGGGAGGAGTAGCCTTTAGAACGTGTATCTTTTTCCAAGCCTGGAAATATGGGGTGTGCATGGAGACTGGGAAAGGTGTACGAACCTAGCAGACTCACTCCTCTGTTAGATCCTCTGAATTGCTTCTTCATTTGAATGATAGTGTCCTTCGCTGTACAGAGTGATTTAGTCTTTCAGGCTTCCATTTGTCAGTTTTTCCTCTTAACGCCAGAGCTACCAGTAAAAGGATTTTGCTGCAGCTACAAGTGCAGTAGGCTCCCTGCTTTCTCTGGCTTTCAGAATTTTCAATGAGAAAAATATAATTTGAAGGTTTGAGCTTTTCATGTTGAGGGGGACGGGTCTTATGTTGAGATCCTTCCTTGACTTGTCTGGAGTTGAGTTTAATGTAGTATGAGAGATGAGGTTCTAGTTTCAGTCTTTTACAGGTTCCTATCCAGTTTGAGCAGCACAATTTGATGGAGATGCTGTCTTTACTCAAGCATCTATTTTTGGCCTCATTGTAAAAAATCAGGTGGCAGTATGTGTGTGGATTTATATTTATAGCCAGGTCTGTGATTCTATTCCATTCACCAGTATAGCTTTATTTTTTTCCCCACTATCTTGCTGGTTTTGTTATAGCTCTACAGTATATCTTAAAACCAGGAATGGTGATGCCTTCAGCACTTTTTGTATTGTTCAGAATAGTTTTTGCTCCCCTGGGATTTTTGTGTTTCAATATGGAATTCAAGATTTTCTTTTCAGTTTCTGTGAAGAATTGCATTGGAATTTTGAAAGGGATTGAATTAAATCTGTAAATTGCTTTTGGCAGAATGGCTATTTTCACAATATGAATCATACCAATCCATGACCATGGGTGGTCTTTCCATCTTCTGTAATCTTCTTCTGTTTCTTTGATGTCTTAAACTTTTTGTTACATATGTGTTTCAATTCTTTTGTTAGAATTATTTCAAGATATTTTATTAATTTAGTATTTTTTAAAGACTAAATGGATAAAAATCAGTGTTTCCACCAAAATCAGGAACATGTCAAGACATCCACTTTCTCTGTTCATCTCTCTCTCTCTCTCACCCTCTCTCTCTCACTCTCTCTTTCTCTCTCTCTACCTGAATAGGATTGCTTTCCTGAATTTTTTCTTGGTATGCTTGGCATTTGTATTTTGGAAGGCTACTGCTTCTTAAGTGTTCATTTTGTATATTGATGTTTTGCAGAATTTATTTATCAGTTGTATCTGATATTTCTTTGGAGTATTTTTTACACAAAATCATTTCATCTGCTGTGGTGATTTGAAAGAAAATGGCTCCCAAAGGGAGTGGCACTATTAGGACATATGTCCTTGTTGGAGTAGGTATGGTCTTCTTGGAGGAAGTATGTCATTGTGGAGGCAGGGTTTGAGGTCTCATATATTCCCAAGATATCTCCCAGTGTATCAGACCACTTCCTGTTGCCTACAAGATGTAGGACTCTCAGATACTTCTCCAGCACCATTTCTGTCCTACTATGATGATGATGGACTGAACCTCTGAAAATGTGAGTCTCCCCAATTAAATGCTTTTCTTTGTAAGAGTTGCCATGGTCATGGTGTCTCTTCACAGCAATAGAAACCATAACTAAGACCTCTGCGGAAAAGTATTCTTTGACAGCTTGTCCTATTTGTATTTCTTTACCTCCTTTGCTGGTCTTTTTCTTTAGCTAACACTTCAATCTCTTAAATTGAACATGAATGGAAAGAATGGACATCTTTGTCTTTTTCCTGATTTTAGTAGAAACGCTAACCGGTCACTATTTTAACACAGAGAGGACATCCATCAGAACTGAACAGGGTACTTTTGGGGGGAAGTTAATAATGGAGCCACACTCTGAGGAATGTAGGATTATGGGAATTTCATAGGACAGGACAGGGCATTTCAGATTGAACCAAAGACTACTACAGATTATTTTCCATTATTCTGGGCAATGAAGATGGCTTAGATTTATGTGAAAATGTGTAGCTAACCCAATCCACACTCTGAATACTATCCTGGCTCTAAGGTGAATGAGAGGAGGCTGAGTTTAGGACATATAGGTGGAAATATGAGGACCTAGAGAAGAACAACTTACAGAGCCAGGTGAGTGGCCGTGTCTTTAGCAGCTCTACCAAAAACATTAGTGCTATTTCAGAGATGCAAAGTGATTTGCCGCCAAGATTCAGCCTTTATTTACCTTCTCTGACAACATCTGCAGGTCCTGTAGAAATGAGATCCTATGGGTGTGGTAGATGCTTAGACACTTGCTTTCTTCCAAATGGAAATCATCGTGTTTGACTCAACCTGGGAGTCTTACTGTGTAACTCTGATGATGCATCCCTAAAAAGTCCTATGTTGGGCCATTGTCCTTGATTAATAAACTGAGAACATGATGATTATTTGAAGCCCACCCAGCCCTCTGCTTAGTTAGCCTGGAATCAGAGGAAAAAAACCTGTCCTATCCACACAGAAAATTGGAAACTTATTTTATTTCAAGTTTGAGAGCTAGAGAAGCATAGGAGGAAAATCTATTTTTTAATCACACTCTCATTTGCAGAAAAAAATTAGTCATTTACAAGAAAATGTTTACAGTTTATTTTAGAAGTAATTCATTTTGTTGTGAGTAGTAGAACAATCCTGAGCACAAATTAGTTATTTTTGAAGTTTGAGCTCTGCTCTTTTGTGAGTTTCTTTCTGTGCCAGCTTTCAGCACTGTGGAATATTTAGTGGCTGCATTCGATGCTTTTCTGTGAGATATAAATTCCAAAACAAACACAATAAAGATAAAATAGAAGCATGAGAATTGGATGTCTTCATTCTGAGAGACGTTTAGCAAGCACCTAGGACTTCTGAGGCACCGCACCAAGTGCCTGGTGTGTGTTTGCGGTTCCAGAAGTGTCTCTGGCACATACGGCACTATTTCTACTATAACTGAAAAGACAGCAGTTATTGCACTAACAGAAGTGTTGGACCTGGGAACCTGGCTTAATGGATGGAGGTGTTAGTTTTTGTTCACTTGACATAAACTAGAGTCACCTGGAAGGAGGCAACCTCAGCTGAGAATTCGCCTCCATCAGTTCTGCGTGTGGACAAGTCTATAGGGAGTTTTCTAGATAAATGATTGATGTGGGGAGGCCTGCACACTGTGGGTACACCATCCCTTTGCAAGAGGTCCTGGGTGATATAACAGAAGCAGGTTACGAAACAGTGAAGAACAAGACAGTGAGTAGCGCTCCTTCATGGCCTCTGCTTCACCTCCCGCCTCCAGGTCCCTGCGTTGAGTTCCTCCCTGATGTCTCTTCATGATGGACTGTGGGTTGTAAGGTCAAATAAAGCCTCCCCTTTATCGGCTTGACTCTGGTCATGGTGTTTGTGACAGCAACAGAGAAGCAAACAAGAACAGAAGACAAAACGTGGCACCGAGTCGCGAGGCTGTGAGTTTTTATCCCTACACCTCATGTAAGGCAGGGAGCAGTCACACAGGTCTATTATACAAGGGCGCCTGAGTCAAAGTGGAAGGCAGAGACAAGAGAGCCCCCAAAAGCTTGCAGATCAGCTCAGCCTGCCAAGCACAGTGGCAAACAAGGGTCCTGTCTTGAACAAGGGGAAAAGCCAGGACCAACATGATATGTGGGCTTGTCTTCTGACCTGCACATGTGCGTGTTTATGCTCACACATGAACACGAAGCATAAAAATTATTTTCTAACTCAGAAAAAGGAACAAAAAGATGGAGAGAATTATTTTCAAACGGTGGAATGAAAAGAACATTCTAGAGTGAAGGGCCAGCATGTGTGAGAAACTGAAAGTGCAGCCTCTCTGAGGACGTCATGGGTGAGTAGAAACAGCATGAAGGCCTGGGCCTGTGTTGAGCTCTGCTCCACTCTTGAGTATATAAAGAAGCTTAGAGCAGCTACCCAACTTCTCTCAAAAACCAGCATTACCTCCTGCAATTGTCTGGTTAAACAGATGATGTGTGAACACTCCTGGCACCACAGACTACTCACTGAAAACAGTCTACTATTGAGACCAGCACATGTATGTGGGCTGGGATATCAGCGGTCTCCAGGCAGTAGGGCAGGGCCAGGGTACAAGGACTGACCAGGCCAAACCATGTGAAATGGAAGCTGAGTCCTTTATAATTTATTCTGGACGTAACTGGAAGGTAAGTGTTGGCTTTTAAAGTAGGTTTGGCTTGGTCTCACAGTGTTCTAGAAAACACCACCTAGACAAAGGAGGGGAATGAATCGACAGGAAACAAAGGTAGCAATGGATTGGAGGGCTGTTCTAACCAGCCACAGCAGAAAGGTTTATCAGAGGGTCTTTGGCTGTGGCCAGGAGGGAATGGCCCTTCAGAAATAACAATCCACACGAAAGGATGGAATTAGTAGCGTGCAGGGCCCACAAGAATGTCCGAGTGAAAACCCCCAAATGATCTCTCAGTGAAACACTGCTTCTTAAATTACATACCGCCCTGTTCACTCCTCTGCAGTAGCACAGGCGCATCTGCCCATCCTTCCAGCTGCTTGGCATTGGTGAAGGCTGGGTCTACCGACAGGAGCATAGCTATTTTCTGCAGCTAAGTCATTCCTCCGCATGTGTGGGTGTAGAGAAATGTATGCGTGCCGCTTCCTAAACCCTTTGGTGTTTGTTAACAGATCCTCCCCTTCTTACCAGTTACGTGAAGAATTTAGCATCATCTAGCAGAATCCATCCTATTTTACAGATCAGTAACCCGAACCCCAAAACAGATAAAACCTGATCTACCCAATCAGTGAGCACACAGAGAGCTCCCCAGCTTTCAGGTTCTTAGCAAATGGATTCTTCTATCTCCCTCAGTATAGCAATATAAGCAGATAAGACTAGCCACTAAGAAACAAAGAGTAAAACAAAGAGTAAACAAAGGCTCCCTTCCTCTACATAGATGAAGTCCATTGCTTTGCATTTTCTTTGATATTCACTGCCTGTGAAAGGAAGTTCAACTGACTGTAGGTAAACCATCCTAAATTGTCTGTGTAAATCCCGTGAAACACAGCTCATTTATGAAAGCGCACACTGCTAGAGGAGGGCCAGACAAGATGGTGTTCAGCTTGGTTAATTTTGGTTCTACAATGATGAGGATTTCTTTACAAAACACCGAGCCACTTGACACTTACTAGACATAGTCCAGGGATCATTCTACTGAAGAGAAAACATGAATTCCTCCTGCTTAGATGTATAATCAGCAGCAGAAGCATTATTTGTAAAACCCTGTAAGTTTATAAACCTCTGTCATTTTCAGGGACTTCGGGTTTATCCTTTTGTGTTGGAACAAAATTCTCCCGCTTCAGCCTCCTAAGTGCTGGGACTGCAAGCATGAACCATCATACTGGGTTACTTCAAAGTGATTGCCGTTTATCTTTACTGGTTATTAAAACAACCCTCTGGGTCCTAATTGCCATATGTAGTTCCCTAGAACTTTTCCTTCTCATTTATTCGTTTCTTCCTTCTCTCCTTTCAAAGATTGAGAGCTGGATCTTTACTTAAAATATTGATCTACAAATTTAAGATTTTCCACTGACTCTGGGAGCAGAAACTTTCACAGACTCCATCATTTTCTGCTGAGGTGCCGCCTTCAGCATCAGTCGTTGCTGTCTTCCTCCTGCTTAGGCTCTTTGGCGTCCTTGGCAGTTCTGATAGCACGCAGTCGCTGAAATTTCCTAACATCTGATTTCTGATTCCTCTTACTCATTATAGCAGCAAGAGATGCATGAGAGACGGCCTCCCCAGATTTGATCGCACAGCACGCAGCAGGTCCTTTTCTTTGAATGTCTTCCAGCTGTCTGTTTTTTGTGTTTTCTTCTGTAGAGAACAGTCCACTTTACCCGCCAAAGGATTCCTCTTAGAACAGAATGTGGACTGGCATTTTGCACTAGCGAACCGGAAAACCTCCCTATTGGTCCTGGTGTAGTGCCACCTGTGTCTGGGGAGATCGTGTACCTGCTGAAACTGCACAGCTTGACCTCCTTGGTGAGGGGAGAACGTCAAACAATTTACTTTGGATCTATTCCAGGGTATCTAGATGGAGACCAGCTTTGCGAAGAAAGAATCACAGAGCTTTAGACCCTGTGATGTCCTTAGATACAGTCTACTGTTTTTGAGTCCCTGTGTAATAAAATACACGTGAGCTTTCCTCTTCCATTGAAAGAGGAAGCACTATTCAAAGATACCTGAGCTACTAATTGAAAAGTAGAACTAAGTATCACTCCTTAAAATACTTTTAGTTATGGTTAGAGAACTTTATACATACAGTCTATTTTGATCATATCCACCCCAGCATCTCCCCAGCTCCTCCTGGACACTCCCTTCCCAAGCCACCTCTCAGCATCAGGTTCTCTTTTATTTATTTCTAAACTCACTGAGTCCAGTTAGTGCTTCCCATATGCACACAGATTTAGGGCTATTCACTGAAGCACTGGCAGTCTACTAGGAAACCATAACCCTAATGAAAACTGACTGTAGTACCTCTGCCTGCCATCAACTCTCAATAGCTGTGGAGCTGGGGGCGGGGTGTTGTGAGTACCCTTCCATCCACACTGGGAAGTTAACTGGCTTGATTGTGTGTCAACAACCGCAGCTGCTGTGCATTCACGAAGAAAACAGACCCATCATGACTGGAAGAGACTGTTTGCCCTCAGACTTCCAGGCGTCTTGCTCTTCCAATGTGCCCACACCTATTCTTGAGTGTTGTGGAGAGGTAGTATTGTATAAATGTCTCGTTCACAGCTGAACACAAGCTGTGGGTCTTTGTATTAACCACTGAGCACTGGAAGTAAAAAGCTTTTCTAGTTAGAGCTGGGGGTATATTTATATACAGGTATAAAAGTAAATATGTAGAAGGCAGTTTTCCTAAATTCCACCTAGGAAAATAACAGTAGTAGGTTGTCACTTAACTAAACCCTATAACCTCCCCAGCTACGGTTTCTTGGCCAGGTTTTAGTAGCAGGCATGCATTCTGTCCTGGGCAGTAGGATTTAAATCCAATCAGAATTCTGTTGCTTACTCCCACAACATGCCTGCCACTATTGCACCAGTGGGCGCAGCATGTGGCACTGGTGATTATTGCAGCTCACAGGTGTCACAACTTCCTAAGACTGTAGATGACTTTTCTTTCCTGACGCCGAGATAACACCTTCTGAAACCGTGAAAGCAGCCAGTATTGAGGAGGCTTCCAGGCCAAACCACACAGTCTCTTCAGCAGTAAAGAATAATGATAACGGTCTGCATTGTTTTGGGGTTTTCTGGGACCTTTCCTAACCAACAGCTAAGATCCTTCACCAAGCCCTGGGCTTTTTCTTTGACCACCTATGGCTTCTGGGAGGAATGTTATTTCCTGTGTAGAATAACTTCATTTACTCTTTTTAATCTCCTTCCTGTCTCCTTTCCTGTATCCTAAGATTCTCTGGTGTATGAGGGAAATGGTTTTTAAATAAGCCAGCGGATGGAATCAGGAAAGTCGGATGAGCGACAGATGAGGCGATGTTGTACAGCTTGACAACTGACAAGTTCAAAGGACATGCATGGCATGGTTGGTAGCTGATGATGTTAGGTGATTACTGCAATATTCACGATGCACACAAATATCAAACCAGCACATTGTGCACCACTGATAGATTCACTCTCTTAATGGGGCCTAATGCAAAGCCCAGTTAGACCTTTATTTTCCTGAGGCAGAGAAGAAGGAAAGAGACTGGGAAGAGGAAAAGAAGCAATCTGGGCTCTTTTCTTTTCTGATGGAGACAGTCTCATACAGTCCAGGCCTGGCATTTGCCAAGTGGATATTGTAAAATATTATCTGAAGATGTGTCGCCTTTGTTTATGCTGTGGAATGTTTAGTGATGAAAGATCTGTTGCATTTGTTTAACTCTGTGAAGCTGTGTTACTTTGTCTAAAACACCTGATTGGTCTAATAAAGAGCTGAACAGTCAGCAGGGCGGTGGTGGTGCACGTCTTTAATCCCAGCACTTCGGAGGCAGATTAATCTCTGTGAGTTCAAGTCTGGTCTACAGAGTGAGTTCTAGGACAGGCTCCAAAGCTACAGAGAAACCATATCTAGAAAAATAGAGAAAGAGAGAGAGAGAGAGAGAGA
>LOEQ01000814.1:89192-101042 GCA_001685075.1 Bramus lutescens | reverse complement strand
CAATAGCAAGGCAGGAGAAAGGATAGGCAGGGCTGGCAGGCAGAGAGAATAAATAGGAGAAATCCGGGAGGAGAAGGGGAGGAGCAAGAACAAGGAAAGGAGCATGCTAGGAGTCAGCCGCACAGTCAGCCATGGGATCACGGAGTAAGAGTGAAAGTAAGATACACAGAAGTAAGAGAAAGGTAAAAGCCCAGAGGTAAAGGGTAGACAGGATAATTTAAGAGAAGCTGGCTAGAAATAAGCCAAGCTAAGAAAGAATAAGCCTCCATGTGTATTTATTCAGGAGCTGGGTGGCAGGGCCCCCAAAAGAGTAAAGAGCAAAAGCAACCAACAACAGCTGAAAATGTCTCTCCTTGAATTTCTGATCCTTTCACTCCACTTCTAAGCACTGGGATTCCAAGGGAGTGTGGCCATGACAGACAGGAAATTTTGAGTTCTGAGGGCTGTCTGTCTCTGTTTCCGGTCAGGTCTCACTGTCTGTTGCTTTCTTTCTATACCTATGGCTTCACTTGCTTTCTTTACAGCCAGGGGACAGTTTTCAACACCCCCGTAAGGTTTCACCTCTGACCTTGTGGTTCTTACACTGTACACACTGTCCAGGAATGTCTGCGCAGTGAGCAGTCCAGAAATGTAGGATCCCAGCCTCCCTCTCATTTTAAATAATTAAAAGGATTTTAAACGGGACATTTAACGAAAGTTGCCGAGTCTCCCTGTGCACGGATGCAAAGTGCATTAAATGCATTCAGCGCATTAAATCTTACAGCTCCATGAAGGAGCTACTCTGTGGTTTTAGCAGCTCCTTCACATCATAGGATATTTTTGTCGTGTTTCTAATAGGAAATCCAAGCAGCCTTGCTAGGGTTACTGTGAGCGGGAGAAGAATCCAAGGCAGCCATTTGAGCATCCCTCTGCACTCGAGAGAGCTCATTGGCCCCACACGTGCCTGCTGTGACCAATGATGCAGCCTCCTGCTCAGATTTACCAGTTATCACTAGGCTGGCAAATGGGTCTTAGGAAGTTTACATCATCTCTGTATTTTTGATGTTGCTAAATGTGAAAACTACCATGACCTCAGTGTTCCCTCACCGAGCCAGGTTCACAGAATCACCAGCACCTGCTCGACCTAAGATTTCCACTGAATGCAGGTTTAAAAATAAGGACTGTGCCCTCTCCCTTGCTCTCTTTGGCTAAAAGGTGTAAGTCTGCCTGGAGAGTTGAAGAAATCCCCCGGGGTGATGCAGTGGAAAGATCGAGTGGGAGTTCTTCTGACCTTGAGCGAACCAACCTTTTCTAACTTTTCGGTCCTGTCTCCATCTCTAAGACAGAGTCTCAGCCAGACATTTAGAAGGAGGAGAGAACAGAGGAGTGGATCATGCAGATGTTTATTGATCCTTGAATTCTGTTCATGGCAGAAGGCTTCAGCAGAGTGAATGGAGCCCCAGGTTCCATTGTTAGTTCTACTAATAAAACACAATCAAACAACAAACATCCTAAAACTGTCTAAAAGAAACCTTGCATTAACAACATGCGCAGTTCTTGAGACACATTTCCTAACTAACGAACTGCTTAAAATAAACGCTTGAAATTTTATTTCTTCTTTGTTCTGTCTCTCTCTCTCTTTCTTCTTTACACCTATGGATTTTCCAGTTACTGGGAATACAGCTGTGAATAAAAAAAAAAGATATTTTTCTTTTGAGAATACATACTAGCGAGTGGAAAGACGGTAGCCAACATTCAAGCAAATGAATGCTGATGGCATCCATGAAAAGAATAAAAATAGGTTATGTGAACCGTGGTCCATGGCAGGTTGGTACTCAGAGTTTTTCGTCACATGGAAGGTGGTAAGGTGGATTTTTCTACAGAGGAACTGTTTCGCTGAGGTCTGGATGATGACAGAAGTCCAGCATTTTTCAGAGGTGAGAAAGAGCATAGCAGAAGGCGCAAATGTGCTAAGGAGGCTCGCCCACCGCCTGTCCTCAGGGACAGAGGCAGAACTAAGTGGCTGGAACATATGAACATGGAGCACAGAGGTGCCGCTGTCGCTGCCAGGGGCTCAGCTGCTATTCTGAGCATGTTTTAAAGTCATTTAAATATTTCAAGTGGTAGTGTTATGAATTAATTTGGGTATTTCTTTTTCTTTGAGGTGTCAGGGGTTGAGCAGGATTCTTCATGTGCTGAGGACATGTGCATCTTTATCTTGTTACCATGCCTGAAGGGGACTACAAGAGACAAGGAGGAAGCAGAAAAATGAGGTAGAAAAAGGAAATTAGAGCCTAGAGGCCCAAATCAGAAGTCACCAGGGGGCCTGTGAGAAGAATTAGCGGTTGAACACAAAGCGGTGCGGCTGTATCCAGAAAATACTCTGTTGTCTTTTACAGCAACTCTCTCTGTAGATAACTCTCTCTCAGAAGCTTCAAGCTCCAATCTTTTGTCAGTAGACAATGGCTGTTTAGTAAACATTATTTCCACTCTTTGCGCTTTGTAGTGTTTAGGTCTATCTAGGTCTGGTATTCATCCCGTGGGACCACACAAGATGATCCAAAGACCCGAAGTGAAACCCACTGAGTACAGAGATGAGTTTTCCAATTTTCCTTCAGCAGTCAAGCTGTTTCCTGCTTCCTACTCCTCGGCTGAACACCACTGTGACTCCTCCCCCACAGTCTAATTATCAGGTACAGAATTCATGTGACTTAGGTCACGTTCTTTTCCTTTGCATCTACATATACAAAGTAAAACTGGGATGAATGCTGAATGACTCATGTGGGGATCTTTTTTTTTTTATCAGTCACCAAGTCCTGCTTGCTGTCTTTGGTAGTAATTTATTGATCAGTCTAAATCAGCTCAGTCACGTGGTAAGAAAAGAGTTTTGTTCAAGGTGAAAGGAAATTGGATTCAGCTATAGGAAAAGAAAATTCTGCAAAGCAAAAATCCAAACAAGAAACCAAACAAGTTGTCTTGAACTACAAATTTGCATCTTTGACAGGGTATGCCATGACTCTGGCCAATGGTTTTCTGGATATGATTAGTTAATGGAATTTGTTGATATGTGTGCTACAAGTGTAGATGTTCCTGTTTACTCTTCGCTTGCTTTCAATTCAACCACAGGGTTGGTAACATAATTTTGAATAATTCTTGTATCTAGATACACCCAAATAACCAAGAGATGAGAAAGAGTAACATTTGACTCTGAACCTTAAAGGGCAGCTCTTTTGTCTCTAAACCCCGGCATTAGCAAGAAAAGTATTACTCAGAAGTCCCCAAAGATCTACTCCCACTCAAGAGGACAGAATTCAGTAAGGAATTCTTTCTGGTCTTTTCTAGATAAAAGTTCTGTTTTTATTCCTTTGTCTGGTATTTCATGTTCCTTTAGCCTAGCATACCATCACCTTTTTTAAGAGAGAAATTGGCTCCCAGGCCTGAAGCATTGGCACATCTTTGAATTGTTAGTAATGCAACTTATTCACTCCAAGGAGACACCCCAACTTTTGGAGGTCTGAACAATGTGAGTTTACCAAGCCCCCATGATGATTGTATTGCACGTTAAAGTGGAAACACTTAACCAGACCTATCCTTACATGAACTTGAGCCCAGTACCTCCCCCATGCTTAGAGTAATAGTTCCCACTTGAAGAAGCCACAGGCAGAGCTAGGGTAAAGTTAGTTTTCTTGAGTCCTCAGTAACGGTTGTTTCTATTGCCCATGCACTGAGCTACAGTCCTTGTAAAGAACCACAGCCCTAAACTTAATGGGTGGCGTTGGCCTCCCTGAAACTGCAGAGGTCTACTAGAGTGAGCAGCTTCAGCAGAAACTCCGCAGTTACAAGGAGAAGCAGAGATGGATCATTTAGGATGGAAGATTCGTAAGCAACCAAATGGGAACTGAAGGGCCGTGGTAAAAATAAATAATTTTATGTTATACGCAAACATTCTGACTTGAGACAGCCGTGGAAATCATTTGTCCTGGTCAGTTATGCTGATACGGAAACCTATAGACTATGAAACTACACACACAAATATAGAACTGTATGTCTGTGCTTACAAGTGGGCCTACTGGATGTAGTAAAGAATGTCTGAGGGCTAAGTAATGGAAGGGAATAGACGAACGTTATAATAGATTTGTGGCTGAGTAGTAGTTTAACAGAGCTTCTCCTCATTCCTTTTACTTCTTATTCAACAGTTTTTAATGAGTTGATCTCTTGAACTTCCTCACCAACAGGTGGCAGTTCTAGGAACCTGGGCATGCTTTGTACTCTGACATTAGGATTCAGCTGCTGGTTAAAGTCAGACAATCCTGCCTCTCTGTATTCTTATGCCCATTCCCCTCAGCTGGGGTTATTAGCCATGCATAGAAACATAAGGGCCCCTCTTGGCATTAAGAGCCATTATTGATAGGATTATCAATTGTGAAGTTTCTTCTTTCCTTTCTTGTATTTCGGTGATATTAAATATTACAGAAGAAGTTGGAATTTATTTTTCATGAAAGAAGTCCCTACTTTCTGTGTGATTTTACATGCTTATTCTCCATTTCTCTGAAAGCGATTGACAACTGTTTTAGAGACTGACAAACACTATTTTCTTATCTCTCTCTGATTAGTCTTTTTTTTTCAACATGGCTCAGCTAAAGTTAAGAGGAATAATTGCCTTTCCACAAATAATAATATGTAAAATGTATGTTCATTGTAAAGTGAGAATTAGGAGGAGAGAGAGAATGGAGAAGGAATAAGAGAGGCAGTGGTAAGCTATCAAAAATAGATTCATTAAATTCAAAACTATTTATTGAATGCAAATCACTGCATTGAAGGATACCATAAAAACTCTTCCATGAAATTTAGAGTGTAATACAGTTTGTAAAACCTTATTTAGACATCAAACTCAAATCAAAGAGAGAAAACATTAGGTGAAACAAGAGCTATAGGCCAAGGACCCAAGCATTTCGATGAGGGATGTAGAGCACACTGAAATTATTAGCTTTGTTTGGACTTCAATGATGGGGAGATGACAGAAAAAAGTCTCCCCCAAAGACACCAAAGCAAAAACTTTGGTATGGGAAATGATGCACAGAAGGTAACATTAATTTTTTTTACACTCTGACTATCTGCCCTTACAACATTATTTTGAGAGATCCCCACCTTGATGAGTCTATGATAAACCATCAAGGAATAGTAACTGGCTTCATTACCACCCTAGGAACAGATCCCTCTTGAAGAAAAGGAGTGCGGATTAGCTACCTTGAGAACTACTGCTGTTCAGCCGCACATCTCCTAAAACCTCAAACAGACCAAACAAACCAAATTTTCAACTTAAATAAAAAGACAAAAGCCTTGGGACTCTGGCCAGGGCAGCAGGTAGGCTAAATTGAGATCTTCATCACTCCCTCCTCTCTTCAACTTCCCAGTCTCATCCCTGGCTGCTGCAGACCACCTGCAGAGGCTCCCCATCCCCAGTGCCTCACACAGCTCTTCCTCTCCCAACTTCTATACTGTCACTCGTGACCTTATCTCAATATGTACCACTTACCAAAGTTAAACCATGCAGATAAACAATTTAAACAGATGCATAAGCCCTAGTGAACTGGAAACAGATATTAAAAATCTCCCAACCAAAAACATTCAGGGCCAGATAGTTTTAGGGGAGAAATATACAAAACTTTCAAATCAGAGCTAATGTCAATACTTCTCAAATTATTCCACAAAACAGAAATAGAAGGAATATTGAGAAATTCATTTTATGAGGCCACAGTTACCCTGACATTTAAACTACATGGAGACCCAACAAAGACAGAGAATTCCAGACCAATTTCCTGATAATATACAATTTTGGGGGTAACTCTAACCAAGCAAGTGAAAGAGCAGAAGGGTAAATGCTTCAAGTTAGTGACTACAGAGATTGAGGAACACATCAAAAGATGGAAATATATCCCACACTCATAGGTTAATACACTTAATTTAGTAAAAATGGCTATTCTACCAAAAGCAATTGACAGATTCAGTGCATGTCCTATCAAAATCCCAGTGCAATTCTTCACAGATCTTGAAAGGACAATCTTCAGTTTTATATGAAAACATATACATACATACAAAACAAAACAAAGACTAACAGGAAAACTAAAACAATCCTGAATAATAAAAAAAAACTAGAGGAAATTTCACTATACTGACTTTCAGGTTATACTACAAATTTATAGTAGTAAAAAACAGCATGGTATTGGCACAAACACAGACCATGAAATTGAATTGAAGATCCAGACATAAATCCACATACTTATGGATACCTTTTATAAAAAAAATAACAGGAAACACACAAAAGATAAAACAAATGGTGCTGTCCAAACTGGGCCGCTTCATGGAATAAAACCATAGTTTCATACTTATCACTCTGCACAAAACTCAACTCCAAATTTATCAAAGTCCTGAACATGAGACCAGGCACATTTTCTCTAATAAAAGAGAAAGAGGAGAATATTATAGAACTCATTGACACAGAAAAAGACTTTCTCAACAAAACACTGTTAGCACAGGCATCAAAATCAACAATTAATAAATGGAACCTCATGAAATCAAAAGCTTCTGTAAGGCAAAGAACGCTGTTATTCAGATAAAGTGGCAGCCTACAGAATGGAAAAAGATTTTTTTTTATCAACTCCACAATTGATAAAACGTTAGTATCCAACATACAAAGAACTGATAAAAACTAAATATCAAGAAAACAAATGATCCAATAAAAAATGGAGTACAGATCTAAATAGAATTATTAAAAGAGAAAACAATTGGCTGAGAAGCACCCAAACAAATTTTCAACATCCTTAGCTATCAGAGAAATACAAATCAAAACTACTTCGAGATTTTATCTTAGACCGGTTAGAAAGGCCAAGATCAATAACAAAAAAAGTAACAGCTCCTGCTGGTGGGGATGTGGAGTAAGGGGGAACACTCATCCATTGTTGGTGTGAGTGCAAACTTGTTCAACCACTCTGGAAATCAGAGTGGCAGTTCCTCGGGAAGACTGTACTCAATATACCTCAGGATCCAGGTATACCCAAGGACACTCCATCCTCCCACAGAGACACTTGCTTCATCATGTTAATTCATACTATAATCATAAGAGCCAGAAATTGGAAACAACCTAGATGACCCTCAACAGGACGTTGGATAAAGAAAATATGGTACATTTACAAAATGGAGTTTACTTAGCCATTAAAAGAAATGAAATATGCAGGCAAATGGATGGAACTAGAAAAAGGTCACCCTTAGTGAGCTAACCCAGAAATAGAAATGTGAATGAATGGTGGGGCTGGATCAGGAGGATAAAATCAGGAGGGGCAGGGAAGAAGAGGACAAGAAGGGGATAGGGGGAGAGACAGCTAGAATAAGGGCCATTTGGGAGGTACAATGGGAAACTATTATTGTAGAAGCTTCATAAAATAAGTATACATATGAAGGTGATCTAACTGAAATCTCCAAGTATTGAGGCAGACAGAGCCCCAAATTGGCCATCTCTTGTCACCAAAAGAATCTTCCAGTCCTGAGATTGGGCGTCATCTAATTAAATTATTGACCAAAGGGGTCCCCTAGTAATTCCCAGGCTATTGCTTAGTCTATACCACAGTTGCTCTCCACCAACTAACAGTAAGTCCCAGTGACTGAAGACACTGCTTACACATGCCATTGATCATGGGGAAGTCAAGCTGGTGCATATATAAAGCCTTTGACCCTGCATTTTAGCTTTAGCATATTTGGTACAGGAAAAAATAGTCTGTACGTTACCCAAAGGGAAATGTAAACACTAACCCAGCCACCAAACCTTCTATCTGCAAGAGTATCCTGCCTACAGGATATGCTAGGGCATTAGTAACACAAAGCCTGTGGGAGTCACCACAAAACATCTGATTTGAGTTAAGGCTCACCCTAGGAGATAAAACTCATACCCAACACTGCTTGAGTGACCAAGAACCTAAGACTAGATTGTTAGCTAGGATAAAACCAAATACTACTGTTCTAAGAAAAAAAAAGTAGCAATAAAATGACTCCAAAAGACATTCCTCTATCCTAATAGTTCATTACTCTGCTTTACCACCATCAGGGAACTTCCTCCTGCAGTAGACGGGGACCAAAACAGAGACCCAACCATACATTATGCAGAGGGTAAATAGATCATGGAGCACTCAGGCCTAAATGGATGTCTCCATCAAATCCCTCCCTTTGGGCCTCAGGGAACTCTGCAGAAATGATGACAGGAAGCGTGAAAGAGCCAGGGAGGATGGAGGATACTAAAAAAACAAACAAGGCCCTCTAAATCAACAGGATCAAAACTCAGGAGAGACTGAGGCAGCAAGTACAGGGCTGGCATGGGTCTCTCCTTTGTGTATGTGTTGAATTCCAGTTCAAGTTTATGGGATTCCTGAGTGTGCAACCTAGTGGGGCTCTGGTTCTTGGGACTTCTCTTGGGCTCTTTTCCTTCTGCTCTCTTTGTCCAATTCCAATGTTTTAGGGTTTGTTTTATTTTATGTGTGTGTGTGTGTGTGAGAGAGAGGGGGGGGAGGGAGGGAGGGAGAGAGAGAGAGAGAGAGAGAGAGAGAGAGAGAGAGAGAGAGAGAATACACTAGCTTGTCTTTAAAGTAAATTTTTGAAAGGGCCGTGAATGGACTGCTGCAGCCTGCCTCATATCCACATTTTCAGAACCTTCCCCAGTCTCCCCCTCTTTCCTGCATTCCCACTTCTGAGATGCAGTTGACTGAGTAAGTTGCCTCTTTCTCTGGATCAGGGACTTTTCCATGGGGCTATTCCCATGGCAAACTGGCAAATAAAAAGATTCATCTTCTGTAGGAAAGGAGCGAGAAAGAGAAATAAGAGTAAGTGTCACCCTAAGACACCCTAGGCAGCCTTCACAGTGCTCAGACACCCGCTCTGAATCTGCCTCCTCTCTGTGAGGTGCTAGAGTTGGGACCCAAACACCTCACCACCTTATTCCATAAAAACAGCTTATTTCCTTCTGCGTGAGTGAACCGCCCAGTATCAAGTTAGTGCCAAAGGCATATGGGAGCACTGAGAATCTGCGGTTGGGGAATTTAACAATAACAAAAATATTATCAATAGACAAGCACCTTAATGTGGTGTGTATGTGTGTGTGTGTACTGTGCAATGTGTGTATGTGTGAGGTGTTGTGTATGTGTGTGGTACGTGTATGGTTTGTGTGTGATGGGTGTGTGGTGTATGTGACATGGTATGGTTTGTGGTATATGTGATATGTGTGTGGTATTTAGTATGTGTGTTTGGTGTGTGTGGTGTATATGTATGTGCTTTGTGTGTTGTGTGTGTTCTGTGTATATGTGTATGTGGCATGTGTGTGTATGTGGTAGATGTGTGACGTGTGTGGTATATGTGTCTGTATGGTGTGTGGTGTGTGATGTGTGTTGTATATGTGTATGGTGTGTGTATGGGTATGGTGTATAGTGTATGTGTGTGGTATGTATACATGTGTGTAGTATGTACACGTGTGTGTAGTGTATGTGTAGTGTGTGTATGTGGTATGTGTATGTGGTGTATGAATGTGGTATGTGTGTGTGTTGTGCGTATGGTGTGTGTGGCTGAGTGTGTTGTGTGTGTTGTATGTGGTTGAGTGTGTTGTGCGTGGTGTGTGTGGTATGTGTGGTTGAGTGTGGTGTGTGTGTTATAGGTGCTAATTTGTGGCAGTGTAAAGAAAGGTACTGACAGAGGAATGGCCAAGGAGCTGCAGCCGGTCCTGCTGAGGGCCTCTCTTAAGTCTGTCTGCTGAGACAGCAGAGCAGCAGAAGAACGAGTGTAGTTACTGTGTTGAAGGGAAGTCTCCCCTGTAAGCGGAGGAAGAATCCAGTCCCTGTGGAAGAGTCGTGTCCACCCTGTGTGCAGGCTAGAGTCATCTGGGGAAAGCCGGGGGCCAAGCGAGCCCACCGTCTCCAGATCGTCTTGGGTTCTTTCAAGAGTTCAGGGGATTCTAACGTGAACTCAGGCTTGAGAATGCTGCTTGAAGGAGTAGAGTTCAGGAAAGTAGATTGAATGTTAAAGCCACTACCAGTCAGTAAGTGTCCAGTGATGTCTTTGCGGGCAATTTCCCATGTAACGAACATGCGCATGTGAACCAGGAATACTCAGTTTTATCTTTACGCCGGGGTATTCCTCATTAAAAGTTATGCTTTTAGAGGACTGTGGCACAATAACAGATGCCTTCGGGCAACTGCACATAGGTGACATGTGTCTGTGAGTGTTTTCTTGCTCCTGTATATTTTTGTTTTGTTAAAAAAAAACAGAGTTAGAATGTGTTATTTTTATAATCAGAAGATATAAAAAGAAATACAATCTGCATATTGAATCACTTTATCTCTATTTAATAGAAATATATCTTTATAATAGTTGATAATAGAATAAAGATTTGAATAATTACTTTTAACATAATAAAACATCAAAACTAAAGATTTCACCTCTTATTATATATAATATATATTTAATAATTATATTATAATATTTTTAAGTGTATGAATGTTTTGCCTGCATGTGTGATGTGCAGTATGTGAGAACCTGGTATCCTTGGAGATCAGAAAAAGGAATTGGATCTTCTGGAAATGAAATCACAGAAGGGGTGTGAACTGCCATTTGGGTGTTGGGAATGCAACCAGGGTCCATTCTCTGCCAGAGGAGCAAGTGTCCTAAACTATTAATTTAAAATTTTGATTTCATTCTTAAGCACGTCAGTGCAGGGAGCAAGGACGTTCATTAACTTCATCTTGCACGTAAGACAACAGACATAGGTGGACTAAATAATGTGCCCAAGATCAAGAAGCTACAGGATGACCTGCAGTCAGATCTGAGCTGCCCCACCCCTCAGCCTAGTGCTACTTGTAGCTCATGTTCTCATTTGAGTTTTGAAACCTACAGGGCATGTCCAGAGGTCAATTTCATTCCAGCCACAATCATGTCAATTTGAGGTCATGGCCAAACAGGCCCCAAGCTCTGTTTGTTGCTATGTCTACAGCAACTATCTCCTCAAAAGAATCATAAAACAAATCTCAAGTCTTCACTAGTTAATAAATCTTGCTGGGTGGTGGCACATGCCCTTAATGCCAGCACTTAATCCCAGCAGAGACAGGCAGATCTATGTGAGTTCAAGGCTAGCCTGGTCTACAGAGTCAGTTCCAGCACAGCTGAGCTATACACAGTGAAACCCTGCCTCAAATAAACAAAACATAAATACATAAATCTTAAACTTCTAGCGTATTGAGAATTCAGTGCTGAGAGTTAAGGGTTATTTTCCATTTAAGTAGTAACAGTCTCGGGAGGTGGTAGCTATCAGTCCTCATTCTCCTCACTTTAATAGCCATTAGTGACAACAGAGATAATTTTTATAGGTGCTAATTGACCCTGCAGGAAGCCTTTGAGGCTTGCCTAATAGCTTGGGACGCCTTTGAAGTTCTGTTTTAGCTAGAGTGTCCAAGCAAGATCTGGGGAAAATGTGCATTAGAGCTGGAAATGCAGGTTCTCAGCCTGTACTCTACGAGAAATTGTAAAACCGTGGTTTAGTGACAGGGACCAAAATGAAGCCAGACCACAGTTGACCGTGAAAATTGTCTAAATTCGGTGGACACTGTTCTGAGGGATTGCGTAAGGAGATTTTCAAAATGTTAACGCTCTGCTCCCATCACACGATAGAATCAAATAAGAGAGCACTCTGCCTATCTATGGTGTAGCTCCCACATGTCACGTCATTTGATCCCCAGCAAATGCCATAAAAAAGTGTGAATCGAAGAAAAGTAAAATGACTTACTGGAGACATGAGGATGGTACTCTGTAGCACAGGGTTTGTTTAGCAAGGCCTGAGGGCCT
>LOEQ01000814.1:22424-70198 GCA_001685075.1 Bramus lutescens | reverse complement strand
ATAGGATGGGGCCCGTTGAGGCACCCTCTCCTCAGCTGCCCAAGGAACAAGCTGAGACTATGGAGAGTGGGAGGGCACAAGGGGAAGGAAAATCACTAAAAATGATGTTTTTGAAAAAATTCAAGTATTAAATATAAGATATTGTAGGTAACAATAACTTTACAATAAGAAAATAACAGAAATATTTGACTTACACTTGGACATTAGCTAATGTGTATGTATAGAGTACGAGCTGTTACATACATATGAGGTAAGTAGTATTTCAGCTTCTTCTACTTTCCCATCTTCAAGTTGAGAAGCTGAACTGTTTCTATTTCCTGGTCAATATAGAATATTATTGGAAACTAGCTATGCTGTAGTCCTATGGGACTTTTAATACTGACTTCCCCTATAGGGCTATAGTGTTACCTCCTTTCCTTCTAATCTCTTTCCCCCTTATTCTCTCTACTTACAACTGACCACTCTTCCCCATTAAATTAAGCTCTTAGCTCCATCACCTGAGTGAGAATATCTGCTCTCCCTCTAGAGACTAACCACTTTCATTTACCCTATTTTTTCCCTTTCTCCCTTCTTCCTTCCTTTTTCCGTTTAAAAATGAAATTAAGTGTGTGTGTGTGCGCGTGCACATACGCATGTGATGTAGATGAGGGCATGAACACATGCTATGGATACCAGTAGACGTCATAGGACCTGCAGAGTTAGTTATCTCCTTCCTTCCTTTTTCTGGGGACCACACTCCAGTCTTTGGGCTGGTGTGCCGATCATTTGTACCTACTAAGCCATTTGGCCAGTCCCCTTCCTTCCCTTTAATGTAGATGTCCTGGTAGTCCATTAACACAAGCAGTTTTTTTTTCTGTTTCATAGAGTATAGACTTTATTTCATGTTGTATATAGTAATTTCCATTCTATGTCCTAGCCAGCCTGGAGGGAAACTCTCATTGCTTATTTGCCATCTTCTATTTCTGTCATATTTCTTACCCTTTCCTAACCTGGAAATTTCCAGAGTATACTAGATATTTTCCTGGATGAACTTTTCCCACATCTCTCTATTTTAGTGCTGAGATAAGGAGCACTCAAGGTATCAGTGTGAAGGCAGCTGTGGCTGTATTTGACCCCACCAGATACCCATCCTTCACAGTCTCTTTCCTTCCTTGTGCTAACCAAGGGGCCCACATCCCAGTTCAGCTGTGTAAACTGAAGTTGAATCCCATGACTGCCAGGATGTTTGTGGTTAAACCACTCGACCACCTCGGGATTGTGTTAACTCTTTGGGGTTTGAGGGAGTGTGTGGGTTGGCAATTGATTCAACTTAACAGTGCGTTTTCTTTTTCAGTTGTAACAGGATCGCATGCTGTTTGTTCACTTTGGTAAAATAAAGCCACCAGCTATGAGGGTTGGTTTTGTTTGCTTTCCACCAAGGTTTACTATAAAAGTGCTGTCATCCCAGTGGCGCACTTGAGGAGGCAGACTTCCTGATTGACTGTAATGTGAAGTCATACTCTCAGTGGGTGTGGAGACTTCTTGCTAGAGATAACTGTGGATCTGAGTCTAAAGCCACATAAGCATCTATCTGGACCTAGCTGCAGTCAGTGTGCATTCTGATTTAATAGAAACTTAGTTTAATAAGTATAATCAGTTTTGTCATAAAACCAAACTCACTCACTGCCTTTGGCATTGTCTTAAGTTGAGGAATATCCCAAAGTACATGTTACTATCCTTTAAAACGTAGACTCTTGACCTATGATTGATGGTCTCTGTTATATGACACACATGTGTCAATCTACAGGTCATTACACTGAAGCAAGAATCCCTAAATTCATGTGAGAAAACAGTCACTGAGACACAGTACACTTAGGACATTTCAAAGAGGTGTGTTGGTCAACATGTTCATCCACTTCGCAATGTAAGACAAAAATCACTGAAGACAGGGAAACCTACCCCTCTCATAGCTCCATAAATATCCAATGACAAGGGAGTGACATATGTTTCAGAAGCATCAAGGCTAGAAGGCGGAAAGAGAGGTTGAAAAACTGCTTTTGGTTAAGGTACGTGAGAAAGTCAACAAAGGCAATGTAAACTGTTATCTACCACTTTAAAATCAAGGATGCCTTGGGAAATGAACAATAAACGCACTTGAAATATCAGATTGTGGTAATGAACGAACACTTCTTTCTTCATTTTGATAGCTGTGTTATGGTTTGTGTTAAATGATTCTTTGCTAGGGTTTGTGTGTGTGTGCATGTGTGAGAGCATGCCTCTGTGTGTGTGTGTACGTACATACATATCGATATGTGAAGATATGTTGCATATAAGGGCAATTATATAATGAGAGAGAGAGAGAGAGAGAGAGAGAGAGAGAGAGAGCAATGTATGACAGAATACCATAAGTATTACATCAATATTTACTGGTAATTTGTCCAGAAATGGTGTGAACTTACAGAAATTTCTCCAGTAATTGTTCATGAAAAGTATTCCATGTACCTTTCTGGAAATATGTTAAAGCTCAGAATTATATTTTTAGACAATGACCAAAGAAGCAAAAGACAATGCTGTTTTCAAGATGAACTTTGCAGAAAGTTTTCCCTGAACATTGAAATCGTGGGAAAATCTCCCTTAGAATTATTGGGATTCTACAAACAACCATCCCTTCCTAGCAGGTAGAAAATGAGACTATGTCCCTACTATAGTCACCTTGGATTGAGACCTTTCCCTCTTGGTCCCTTTGGCTTCCTTCATCCATGATGGAGAAACATCACATTGAGACGCACATCTATGCCATGCTTTGGGTAGTGATGTCTCTCATCTGTGTTTGCTCTGTTTGTTAGTTCCTTCAGAGAGTCGGGCTCAGGGCTCCTGTAGAATGTCCTTCAGGTTGAGCTTGTTCATGGGTTCCACGTGGCATCCCATAACATCTGCTTCCCCTGTCATGTTGCCTGTGAAGGAGGGATGATGTGACGCCTCTGCTATGGTGTCAATTATTCAGTAACCCCAGCTTGGCAAACCAGGGTGAGGCATTTTCGAACTCTGTCTTGATTCAAGCACAGGCCATTTGTTTCCTACAATCGAGTTATGTAAAAAGAGTAGGATTGATTACTCAGAATTTCTTAAATTCCTGAAAGCACTTGAGATTAATAGTAGCATTATTTCCCAATGACGTGAACCCTCTATGTAAAATTCAGAGCAACTGGAGGATAACAGCGAAGCCAAAGGCAGAGAAGCCAATGAATACTCTATAGAATTAAAGTAGATGACAAAGAGACTCCATTGGGGCCCATATACACCACTCTTAGTATGATAACTCCCTGTAAGAGAACGCAGAGGGAGTGCAGTCTACATGCCTAAAAGGAGCAAAATACCAACTTCAGCAGGATGCAGCCTCTGGTAAGTAAGATCAAAATGGGTTCATGCAGGAATGTGCCTATAAACACATGACACAGAAATCTGTGTTTCCTTCCCAAAGGACCCTTATGCGGAGAAGCACTGAGAACCAAAACTTAACAAAGATGTATGTAGACAAAGGGTGATGAAGAGACAGGGAAATTGGAGCAGGCAATCAGAACCAAGATGACATAAAGTCAGCCACTTTTATTTTTTTAGCATAGCAGGGCACAGCAGGATATCTGATGAGTATCCAACTATTTCAGCAGTAATCCTTTGTGCCAAAAGGCGGGACAGCATGCTTACACTTTTCAATAAAATACAAGCTGAGAATTTTCTATGCAGCAGGAGTTGCTTTCATTAGAAAAGGATAGCACAAAGTTAGTGGTATGTGGGAATGTAGGGAGTATTTTACAGTTGAGTCATGGGAATACAGAAAGTCACAACTGTTAGAGAGACATCATCATCAGGTCTATGTTGAATGTGAAACAGTAAGAAATCCCAGCCAGTGATGATTTTGATGGATGTTTGGTTTATGAAGGTACTATTCCCACCTACATATGAATGTATTAATGAATTTGTAGATGGATAGGCCATTAGGAGGTAAGGTCTGGCTAGAGGATGTTGGTAGTTAGGGGGTTAGAATTTTAAGCGTCTTGGTCAAAATGCCCTTCTCCATCCCTTTCTGGACACCGTAAAGTGAGCAACATTGAATGTTATTTTTCAACCATGGTATACAGAACCCGAATTCATGGACTGAAATCTCTGCAAACATGGGCAAAATAAATCTTCCCTCATTTAAAATTATGTTCCTCAGGTATTTTGTCCTAGTGATGGAAAGTGCCTAACAGAAGAATTCAGAATAAGGTCAAAAATGAGAGCATCCTAAGTCATGGCCATATGTTCAGGAGATAGGTATGGCACAACCGCTGAAAATGGGAGAAGAACGGGAAGAGCCAAAGAAAACCTTGTTTCTCGGTCCTTGCTAATTGTGCTGGGGACAGCAGGTTTAATCTTGCTAGGTAGGTGTGTAGTAAGCCATAGGAAGTAAGCAACTGAGGGGTACAGACAGGTCAGTGCTTCAGACCCTGCCATAAAAGACTATAATCCTCCTTTCGTGGAATAAGGAAAGAATAAATAGATCCAACCTAGGAGACGGTGATTAAGAGTCTGGATCCTGAAAAAGAGTATTGAAAACACTAGTGTGATATTCCAAAGTAAGTGAGTTTAAATAGATGGAAATTTGTGTATTTTTCCTGTACCAGCTCTTCAAGAAACAGTGTAGAGAAAATGATAAGGACCTTTGCTGGGTTGTGGTACTAAAAGCAAGCTTGCCACTAAAAGGCTAAGACATTGATAGAAATAGGTGTCTTCAGGGTTATAGTATAATATAGTCATAAAATAATTTGTCAAAATGAAAACAGAGCAGCATGACAAAATTGTACCTAGAATTTTAGATACAGTTTTAGCATGACATCAATCTGCTTACCACCTTCCACGTACTTTGCATAGCTGTCTTACATTGAGACCACACACTTCCCTCATCAGATGTCTGGATGACGTGCAAACCTGTGAAGCGGCTCTCTCTGAGCCTAACCCATCTGGTTCATAGTTATGGGGAATTTTATGACAGGAACATCTGTTCTTGGGAAATAAACCTTAATCCATTGTGAGCTCCCTTCATATTGGCAGCAGTAACCTCCACCCTTTATCTACTTGGGATGAATTCAAACAGGTGTCTCAGGAGCAAAAGTCCCCTCGTCAGGTTACAGAGTGCCTTGGCAAGAGGGAGAGTGTCCATTAATGAGAGCCTCCTTCCATTGATGTGGGGAAGATGCCAAGAGAGCTCTTTCAATAGGAGCCGTGGAAGAGCTCAGTCCTGTGCTCTTTTGCTTCTGGTCTTAATTGATTGTTCATGAGATGTGATTTAGCACCTCCGTAAGCCAGACACTCTCTGAGAAGAGAGAACAAACAAAGTCACAGTTAACTCTGTCCATCTCTGAGTGCGACAAGGACGCCTGTAAGGCCCATGTATTAAACAGGTGGAAACGCCCAATGGAGAGTGGGGCATGTAATGAGTCTCAAGGAAACATGGCTCCAATTTTAGGATGGAAGAGCAACAATGTTCTCCTTTGAGAGAGCTAGAGAGGTGTTCTTTAAAGTGTCATGATCCCTTGCATGTCCCCCAAGTAGCAAATAAACAACATGAAAGAGGATCAGTAACTCTGTGTTCACCATTTTAATCCATTCATTGTGTTTAGCTTAGCAATCTTACATGAAAAACAGTTCCTATAATGTTTATAATTATTTTTTTAATTTTTAAATAAATTAAAAAATTATATTTAAAAATATGTAGGACAAAAATGTAGCTCTTGAATTCATACATATGGAGCCACTTTAGAAGACCTTCAAAGAGCTGTCCTCTTCACCCCTCACGAATGTCACTACCCCTCTTTCTATTCCTCATTATTGTTGTTCTCCCGTGGCTTTTCTGTTGCTGTGATAAAGACCATGAACAGAAGCAACTTGGGAAGAAAGGGTTTATTTCATCTTGCACATTAATGTCACAGTTCATCATGGACGAAAGACAAAGTAGGAACTCAAGCAGGAATCTAGAGGCAGGAACTGAAGTCGACTCCATGAAGAAACACTTTGCACTAGCTTGCTTTCCAGGGCTTGCTCAGCTTCCTTCATATGCAATGCAGGAACACCAGTTCAAGGGTGGCACCACCCACAGGGGGTTAGCACCCCCACGTCAATCATTGATCAAGAAAATGCCCCGCAGACTTGTCCAAAGACCAGCCCTATGGAGGCACGTCCCGATGAAGTTCCCTTCTCCAACGTGAACTTGTTGGTGTTAGATTGACAAAAGTCAACCAACACAGTGGCCACTCAACCTTCTCCTCTCATTGATAAAAAAGAATTATAGAATTTAACCCTAATGGTTTTGAAGTTTCCACTGTACCTGATATTTCACTTATTGTTTTTGTTTTACTCTTTCACAAATAGTGAAGACGTGAAGTTTTACATATGTGTGGCACTGAGCCAAAAACAAATGACCAGATGATCTTCTGGGGGTAATACTCAATGAATTAAGGACAAACTTTAAAAATTATTTGCCTTTTCATTTTTCTATAAAACAAATAAAGTACAAATATTTAGTCATCCACATATTGTCATTTCATCTTGGGTTAAAAGAAGGAATACTCAGTTTTTTATTTATGGTATCAACTATGGTCGTTGTTGCCTGATTATAGGATAATTGTGTGTTCGTGTGTGTGTGTGTGTGTTCGTGTGGATGTGCATGTGTGTGTGTGAAACCTTCTACAGTGGTAGATTCCCAGATGACTCTTTCAAAATCTTTCCCCATATACATTTCCTCCTCTAGCCTGCTCTCCCATTCCCATCCCAGTTTAACCCTTCCTGTTCCGTTATTCCCCTTAACCCTTTACACCGCTACTTTCTAGCTATCCCCTCTTGAAATGTCTCCTTGGCCTCTTGCTAATTTTCTGACTTCGATGGCTATTACTAAAGAAAGACATGTCTGAAGACTCAAAGCTAAGACCCACAATTGAAAGAAAGCATCCAGTGCTTGTTTTTCTTGGTCTCAGTTACCTCACTCAGAATGACTGCTTCCTTCTCCATCCATTTATCCATGAATCTCACAATTTAGTTTTTATTAATAGGAGAATAATGTTCCATTCTATAAACACACCACATATTCTTGTCCACTCATCACTTGGTGGACTTCTATGCTCTCTGCCCTTCTTGGCTATTGCAAACATAACAGCAATGAACACGACTGAGCAGGCATCTCTGACATAGGATAGAGTCCTCTGAGTGCTCGCTCATCAAGAGAGACATAGCTGAATCATGTGGTAGAAATATTTCTGGCTTTCTAGGAAGACCCACACCAATTTGCATTTCCATCAGTAGAAAATAAGTGTTCTCGTGTCCCCACATCCATTCCAGTATTTGTTAGCATTTGGTTTTACGATCTTGGCCATTCTGACTGGCCAAGATGAAATGACTGGTAAGATCAAATCTCAGCATATATTTAATCTGTATTTCCATTTCTCATTTGAATTTCATCTCCTTTGTATTTCATCTTTTAAGATTTCTCTCTTGTATTGAAGCATGTAAGAGATACAGACACATCATAGATTTAGAAGCCACCCTTCTTTCTGTGGCTTTATGGGAAAGCAAAAATCTTGTTTGTTTTTATGTTCCCTTGACAAGCATAAGAATAGTTTTTAAATTTAATCTGAGAGCTATATCTTTTCTTATATTTACCTGGCCCTGGATCTTTTCACAGGGAGATAATCTATAGCTTTCAGGAACATATGGACACACTTCTTAGTTTTTGTTGTCTTAAGAGATTACTAGATATTTCAGTACTTTATTGGAGACTTAAACTCAATATCAGTAGACTGCTTGATCAGGTAAAAAAATTTCGAACAGAGTTTCCTGGTTGAATAAGATGTACAGCTGTATCAATAAGAATTTCTGAAATATTCTAAAGCTTGGTATGGCAAGATGATCCTGTTTCTTACCTGTACTGAATTTGAGAAGGGAAAGAAGCTGCCAGAATGTGAGAGTTGAAATATAGTCAACTCCTGGTGTTCCTGTGACCAGCACCCATTCCTAACAGCCTCGAAAGTGCTTCTGGGTATGATTTCCCTGAAAAGATGTACTTACATTTCCTTTTTCCTCCTAGTTTAAGTATGATGCTTTGTCTTCATTGCCAAGCATTCTTGTTAGTCCTGGAGTGATGGTTCAGTGTTTAAGTGTGGATACAGTTCTGGCAGAGGACCTGTGACCATCAGCATCCATATTGGGCAACTCCCAGTCATCATGGGTGACTGGACTCACATGCAGATACCCTCAAATGGGCATACACATAATAGACACATATGCATGCCCACATAAAAATAATTTTTGTAAAGAAAGTGTTCTTGTAGTTTTTACATATTTTCCCATATTAATTCTCTCTCTCAGCCACCTGCTCTCAGGAGCTCTCCCTTTATTCCTTCCCTTTTTTCCTCCTTCCCCCTTTCTCATCACCTCTGTTTTTCTTTTCTGGGTCTCTTTTAAAATTTTTTTGATTTTTTAACAAAAAGATTAGAAATACATTTTGATTTTTTCCCTTGTTTATCCCAGCTTCCTTCCTATCCTTTCTATCTTTCCTCTTCTAGGAAATGGCTGTGTGAATTTTGTATACTGGTTCTTATACATATTCTCCAAGTTAACTTCCTGTCGGTGTACATAAAAGAGGGTGGTGCTGTTTTGTATATTGAGAGCTTCTATAACTGATGTATGTTTCCTCTAATATCTTCCAGATATTGTTCCTCATGAGGAAGGTATTTATAGCTCAGAGGATGAAGCTGAGAAGGTAAATGATTTGTTTAAACCATCCTAGACAAGATATTAGGAAGTAAAGGGACTCTCACATCCTCCTGCGAAGTGATACACATTGTCTAGGGTGGGAGCAACGTGGTACACCTTGTCTGGATTGATCTCCAGAGGAACCCCACTTATATCTTGACCCCGCAGCTCCACTTTAAGCAATTCTACTAAAGATAGTACTTAAGGGTGTGTGGAAAGACAACGCTAAGTAGGTGCTTGCCATAACTTTCTTTATAGTAATGAGGCATTCAAATAAATTGTATACCTAACAGGATTGAAATGGGTAGAGTAATTACATATATGCAGAATACTAAGCCAGTACAAAATGATTAACTACCCTAAACCATCGTGAAATGACTTTAATCATGTAATTGTGGTGCAAAAAATGGTAGAATAGGAACTATACTATCTCACCTGACGGAGGTATATATGCCTGTGGGTATGTATATATGTTTATGTAGATGTACATGTATAATGGATAAAATTTTGGAGGATATAATGCTAACAGAGCTTTTTCCCAGGTATTTTTAAATGGTTTTGCTCATTTGTATCTCATTGTTCCACATGGAGTACTCATTAACTTGTACGACAGAATTTGAAAGCACAGCAGAGAAGTATTTTAGGGCTTTATAAATTTCATAGCCAGGTGAATCAAGGACTTGTGAGTACCTGGGCTTTTTGGAATGGCACTTGCTTTGCTTAGAGATAATTCGGAAGCAGTTTATTAAGACGAGAGTTAAGGTATAGACTCTCCTGGTGGGAGGTGAATTTCTTGGGTTTGCATTTTTCCTGCCAATTTCACTCTAGCAGCCTGCAGGTGGCTGCTCTCTTCTGCCTTGCTGGGAAAATGTGGAGAAATGGACTCATTTGACTGGTTTGGTTTGGTTACCCACTGGTGTCTCTAATGTGACTGGGCATCTGTACACAGGTTTTAGCTTAGCAAATAAACATAGGCTTTTGCAGACTAAAATGTAGTGAAAGTCAGGGGAGAGACCACAGGCTTCCATTTTACCTTGCAGTTTAGTAGGCTTGGGGTATCCTGGCCTCTACAACTTGTATTCTTATTTGGCATCTCTGTGTGAAAGAGTCCGAAGTGTTTGACTTCAAAGGTGGAATTTTGTCTTTGACAGCGTCTCACATTTCATACTTCTGCCACTGAGGGATTTCCTAAGGAAGCATCCAGCCTTCTGCCATTGAAGCTACTGCTGCCTCAGAGGCAGCTTCTGGGATCCAGGAACTGAATTTTGCTGCTTGACACGTGGAGAGGCTCCTTTCACATTTACGTTTAGGAATAAATCTGGTTGAACTGTGCTCTCTACTATGATCGAGATCCCTATTCTTTCTTTCTTCAGGTGACCCTACTGACAAAAGCATCATTCAAAGTGATTCACCTAAATCTCAGTATGATGACCTATAATGAGCCAAAGACTGGGTTGAGAAGACAAAAAAGGAATTAGACTGCTGATGACAGAGTCACAGATGATATGGTGTGGATGAAGATGGTCAATTGTAAAGTCTGGGAACATGGTTATATATGCATAATACATATATAATGGCAAGGATGACTCCAGGTCAGAGCAGTTAGACAATGATATCATTCAACTTCCCAGATTGTACACATGTCCTAGTTAGTATAAAAGAGTAAGTACCATAGAGATTTTACAGAGTGTGTTGGCAGAGACTGCTCATTTGTTCCCAGCTTCCCAGACCCAAAATAATCACACAGAAATGATATTAATTGCAACACTGTTTGACCAATAGCTTAAGCATATTTTGAGCTAGCTCTTACATCTTAAATGAACCCATTTCTATTATTTTATATTTTATCACTAGGCTCGTGGTTTACTGGCAAGGTTCTAGTGAGTCTGTCTCCTCTGGCAGCTAGATGGTGTCTCACTTGTTCTGCCTGCTTTCTCCAAGCATTCAGTTTAATTTTCCTGCCTAGCTTTATTCTGCCCTATCACAGGTCAAAGCAGGTTCTTTATTCATTAACTAATAAAAGCAACAGAAACAGATATACAGAAGGACTTCACACATCAAGAACCAGACCTCATTTACCAGTGAGCAAATAATAATGCCCAGCGGAAAAGACAAAGGAAGAGGCAGAATTCATAAACTGAAAGGCTTGTAAATGCATATCTCACAAGGAAGGATCAGCACTGGAAAAGGGAACAGACTCCAATTTTGTTTGATGCTAGAAGTCATAAGACATTTCCAAGAAGTCAAGGTGAATAATGTTGCTTCTTGGGGAATGTGGCCTAGGAGACTTTAACAATGGAGATCATGGCCCAGCAAAATGTTTCTTCTGGTGCAATCTGATAGTCACCAAACATATCAGAACACAGCCAATATTTAGGTAGATGCCTTGGCACTTGTTGGGTCCCAGCACCATTTAGAAATAAAAACGCAGATCACCTACAGTGGGTTAGCATTTCTTATGTCTGACTCCATTCCCTTATTTTTAAAATGTAAATTAAAAACATAGGTGACTTGGTTATTTGATGGGAGATGAATATATTACAACATTTTATGTGTCATTCTTGACAATTATCTTTCTCTCTTTACTCTGGGATGTCTCTAAGTCACGAGCCAAGCAAAAGCTGAGCACTCTTTTTTAGAAGCTGATCTAACCCTGGCAGCGCCAAACAGCAGGTATCCCATTGACTGAGACTGTGTATCAAATACTCAAATGAAAATAAATAAGCTGTGGCTTCAGTGTTTAAGGTCATTCTTGACTTTAGTTCCTAGACCTTAAAATTCCATCTCACATGTGCACGAGCCACGTGTTGAGGGGAAATCCCAGCAAATTCTCTGAATGGCTTTTAAAAAGCATGTTTTAAGAGAGTTCAATTGCTTCTTGCAATTTTTTTTTCTTTTATACACATGCACGTGGAGACTTTATGGCAGGCGTCATCCATTTTCTCTTCCATACCGTCTGCCAGTAAGCTTTCTGCCGTGAGCCTGGCATAGCAGATTCTATCAACATGTTCTCTGCTCTCCAGATCTGCTTAGTCCGTGAGTGGTTCCAACAGGAAGTGGGAGTAGAGTGGAACAGGAGTGAGGAGGTTCTTATGTCTCTGGGTCTTAGCTCCTGACACTACCCTTCCCCAAGGATCACCTGCTCTTCCTTAATGCAGCTGCTCTGAAGACTCAGCTTTTCCAGGTTCACCCATCTCTTGTGCCTTGGGATGGGACACTGGCATGGTTGTTTCTCTCACCTAATCTATGCCCACACCCACACCCATATATATATATATTATAAATATATATATTATAAATATATATATTATAAATACATCAATGTGTATTTATATTCTCTATGGGCAAACAGAAATGAATTATCCTGATTTCAACAGGACATCTGGATCACTTTGAACTATCACTTAAATAGTGGCATTAAATAAAATAAAACGAAAATAAAACCTGGATTCGTGGCGTTAAAAGAGTCGTGATTCTGCCCACAATATACCACAACACTGTCCCCCTTAAGGCTTTGGTTTTTCTATACCTGAAATATAAAGTGGAAATTTTTGACTAGGTCCCTTCTACAGTCATCACATGAAGGACACAAATAACAAAAGTTACCAAGAACTGCTATAGAAATTTGAGGTTTTGCCATGATGATCATTTTCTACAATTTGCATACCTGGGCTCGTCACTGTCACTTCATCAGCTGGGACTTTGGCATCTGTGCAGGTGAGAAAGCCTCTGATGTCTGAATTTACTTTGTGATTCCTGGTGGGCGGTGGTTTTGATCACTGCTCATTTATTTGGAAATGGCATTCGCATTAAATTTAGAAGTGCCTGATTGTTGGCCTATGTTGTCCAAATTTGCATGGTTTCAAAAAGGAAACACAGCTTTCTGTTCTTTTAGACAACATCCATCGTCGACCATCAATCAATCAAGCAACTGTCTTGGAACACTTACTGTCACTCACACTGATGGCAGCTTCTCAGTTACCATTGTTTTGACGCTTGGTAGGCAAAGAAAAGCACTCTGTGAAAAGGCAATGACAGGAAATGCTTGTCCGTGGCAACAGTGATTCGGAGGCAGCAGCAACACTTTCGGCTTCCTTCAAAGCAAGGCTGTTAGTTTGTCATGTTGAGATCCTGAGTTAACTTTCCTCACAGAAGCCTACATCAGAAAACTTGCATTTTAATCTTGGGAGTAGAAAGTATCAATTGAGCTTCTGGTTAACCTGTTGAGACATACTCTATACCAAGAATCCATTTTCATTCCTTCTGATCAAACCCAGGGCTATGCTGTTCTTACATTCTTTTCTGTCAAAGTATCTATATTGCTTGCTAAAGAAAAAGTTAGATAAAGCCATCATGGTTGCTGATGGGTCTGCAACACTTGGCATCTTGCACACACATTCTTTCTCTTCTTTACGTCTCCTTTTACCCCAACTGTCGCTGTATGTTGTAGTGACATTTGGCAAATGTTGGCATTCTGATGCAGTCATATTTTCTAGTGTATGAGAGGCCATTCTGCTATTCTGTAGATGTTCGTCTGTACCATAGAGAGTAGTCCATACACAAAGTGTGGCCTGGCTCTCTTCCTTGAATCCAAGGACTAGTAGAGGACACAAAGAAGCCTGAGTGAGACGCAAGGCACAAATAAAATAATATGGATTCCTCGGTCCTCTCTTAAGACACACATCTCCTCATTCAAAAAACAAAGAAATGAAGAAAGAAAAAGAACACAGTGGAGTTGAATTCAAACTCCAATTTGGTCATATCTATACATGGGACACCATGGCACTTGTCAATATGAAGTCCTGGGTGTAGCGCCTCACAATGCCGCCAGGATCTAGTTTCTTTTTCCCTGTGTAGGGCCCATTAGTCTCTTGCTGACTGCACCAGGATCCATCTTCACACAGATGGTAGGTCAGCCTTCTTGAGATGATGACTGCAACATGACAAAGGTTTGCTTGAGTGACCTGGGCAGGAGAAGATGGTCAATGAATGTAGTGAAGACAATGAAGAAATAGTACAGACATCATTAAAGAATCCTGTCCTCTTGTATATGGCATGTTGAAGTTCTTTTTCATTTACTTTTAAGAGATCAGTTTAATATGTCATATTACTATTGCTTTTACATTCTATAGATGCATTTAAATGATCTTATACTTAACTGTTTTATTTTAATGTCAGTTGTAACAGTCAGGCTCATTAACTAATAGGATGAATCTATCTATACATTATCAACATATCCTTTATTAGAGTGGTTTACAGTCAGTGGTCCAATTACTAATGCTGTAGTTCGCAGAGTCAGGGTTTTAACATTTGTGCATATAGATGACAGAAAGTTCCAGTACATGGCTAGGCTCGAAAGCACTAACACACAGGGAAGTCTAAGGAAGTATCTGGGTCCTGCTGCTGCTGGTTGGTTGGGTGGTTGCTAACGTGCTTGATTTGCATGCATGAACAATTGAGCTTAATTCCCAGAACCCACACATAAAGTCGGAGTGGTTGTATACACCTGTAATCCCAGTGCCGTAGTAGGTGGCTCACCAGAGCTTGCTGGTTAGCCAGTCTAGCCTAATTGGTCACTACTATGCCTATATGAGACCCTGTATCATAATACAAAGTGGGCAGCTCCTGAAGAATGACACATAAGGTTATTCTATAGTTGCTGCACACATTTGCACCCAAGGCATATGTACACATCAAGCAAACAACCTATGTTAAACAGATTTATTAAGCTAAAACAATAAGACATCATGGAGTCAGGTATGAAGCAGTTACTTATGAAACTGAAATTTAGCAAGGCATGATTGCTACATAGTGACTTTAAACAAAAGTCAAGTTCAAAATCAAAGCAAAGGCTAAATCTCATACAGCAGCAGGGAAATTTTTACTCCGCTTGCTAATGCTTTGTCTCAGGTAATCAGGAATCTGATGGATGACATTATTACTGAAGTTCAGAAGTCAAAAACTGTCTTCTGTCCAGGACTGAGTGGAAATTTGGGAACACGGGAGAAAGTGGCTGCTGGTAGTGCATCTGGAACCCTCAGAATTGCTATCAAACTTCTCTCTGTGCTTTTAATGTTCATGACAAGACTGGCAGAATCATCAGGTGAAGAAAGCTACGGCATGCAAGATTTCACCAGAGATGGCTGTGCCTAGGACCTCTGGGAATAGTCTTTCTGTGTTTCCAAACTCCAAGTCCCTTTCTGGAAAACAGGAGCCCAGGCACCTCAGTCACCCACCCAGCTCTTCACAGCAAATGGGGCTCTTTCCTGTACCAACTACGTTTCTCTCCAGCAGATTGACTCAGATGTGGTATTTTAATTGGTACTAAATAGATTTACTACTTAATTAAAGCAAAGGCTAATTAATTTTCTGAGTCATTGTTTGTGCAAAAGATGCTAAATTCCAGTCAACACCAATTTAACTGAATAATATCCAATACTCAATTCGGTGCCTGTAGGAGGTCTCGTTTCTTTTCTCATCTAAAGGGATAGTTTTACTAGGAATAACCTGCCATAGAATGTTTAGATTCATTAAACGTCACCCCGGAGAGAAACTTTGGAAAGCTCATTCAAGCTTGTTCATTTTGCAAGTGGGAAATTGAAATCTAGACAACCAAACAGTTACCCAGTTTCACACCCCCATTTCTGTGCTCATTCTTCTATTCTTAGAAACATGAGTGCTCTGTGGGTCTTACAGCTAGACTAACAGAAGCAACAGAGAACCAATAGAACAGACTATTGCTAGCATCACAGATCTGGGTGAGGACAAAAAGCCCATTTTCACCCCAGTGGCCTCTCTACCATAGCACAGCACACATATGAAATCCCAGAAAGTGTGAAAGCCTTTTGAGCTGAAAAATCATGTTTCTGAAATATGATTTCATTGATGTCATACATTGGAACAATTTATTTCTTCTGCTGGGGGAAGGTTGACTATTGAATAAGGCTCACCTTCAGCCCTTCTGATGACCACACTCTGCTCTAAGCTAACTTCACCCTTCCAGAGACCATTTCTTCAATGAAGACTTCCTAGGACATGTGACCACCCTCCACTCACTGGGTACCATTTTCTCATTTATGTCTGGTCTACAGCTCTCCACACAATTCTGATCTCTCAACATGCTTCCTGCATATACCTCTCTGTAGACAGTTTGAAAGGAAAGCAGCTCAACTATTTTCTCTAAAGTCTTCTTGTGTACTCAGTCCTCCACTATGGATGACCACCGTGATCTGCAAAGGTTCTAGGATTTGACAGATTCACAAAGATTGGAGATCTAGAACTTAACTGCTGCTTCTCCAGCAATGAAGAGCCATAGATTCTCTGGAGTTAAAGCAGATGTGGCAACATATCCTTGTTCTCACATCGCTTTAGAGTACAGAGACAAACATTCAACACAACCTCCTTTATTACTAAAGGGCAATAGTCTGGTCACTCCTGATGATTCTTTTACATTCTTTTCTATGTTACTGAAGATACTGGACAGGCAGAAAAGAACCATGCTTGATGATTCTCTTTTACATGCTCCTTTTCAGAAATGTTTCATTGCTCTGTGTTCTCAGAATTTGTTTTGTTTGGCTTTGGGCTTGTTCTATTAGGATAGAGTGGTTGCAACTACATCCACAAATTTGTCTGAATACTAATTTGGATTGCCACTGTTTTTTTTTTTTCTTTCCAAACTAAGGCCGCGGAGAAGCTAATGATGAACTGTTGTTGAAAGCCTCTAGATATATCTCTATTAATCCACACAGGAAGGAAGACCAGGGTGTTCCTGTTGAGGCTAGCATGAAGCCAGTATTCTGTTCTCTAGTCACGAACTCAGCCAAGGTGAAGAAACCAGCCCTCTCTTGAAATGGCTGTCTCTGCAATGCATCCTGAACAGAGTTATAGGTTGCGCATACACCCTGCCATGCCCTGGAGGATGAAAGGCTAGTGCCAAAATTTCCCTCCAGTAGATGTGTGACTCCAAAATGAAATCATCCAAAAAGAGTTTGGGGCAATTGGGCGTGTGGAAAAGGAAGGTGGGTGAAGTGTGCTGATAATGGCTGCTTCAAAAGTTTTACAGGCTTTCCAATACCACGCCTGCCTCCCATTTGGTGATTTGCTGCGACTTACTTCATTGATCTCCGGGGGAATCTGTAAGTAACTGCTCTGCCAGGAGAAACAGATATTTTTTTTTAAATGAACTTCGGAGACAGCCCCAGGAGGAAGTATGACTCCTCAAAAGACCCAAGGGTGATTGATTGCAAAACCCAGGGGTGGGAAGCAGAGAGGGAGCTCTGGGTCTGTCTTTAGACAAGCAGGGACAAAGCTTAGAAGGAACAATCCTAGGGAGGAGCTTAGCCTCCATCAGACATGGGTTTTGGGAGGGAGGGAAGAACAAACTCTACCATGGAATGAGGCTGTGAAGCTGGTATTTCCAATCAACTGTACGAGGAATGGGTCCCTGAGATCAGGCCAGGCCATGTCACACTGCTTTCTGTAGGGACAGGGAGGCACTAAATTTTCTTTGATGTCTTTGAAGCAGAGTGTGCTGTTTTACCTTCCCTTTCTCAATCCCTGTTCCCAAAGGAAGCATTGAGATTTTCTCATGGGTAGATCAGTAGAGTCTGGTTAAGCTGGGACACTAAGTAGGAAGAGTTCAGGTTTTCCAGGAGGAAGAAGAACCTACTTGAAATCTCAGGCCCTTTCAGTGAAAGGAGCAAGTCAGTCTGAGTCACTCGACCTTAAGCCTTCATGTTCTCAGTCGTAAATAAAGAACACTGATACCATGTGCACGGTGCTGCTCAAATATGCAAAGACACTGTAAGGCAGTGTAATCCTCAAGCTGTGGGTCACGACTCTTGGGGGGTTCACCTAACCAATATCCTGCATATCAAATATTTATATTATGATTCATAGCAGTAGCAAAAGTACAGTTATGAAGTAGCAATGAAATAATTTTACGGTTGGGGGTCACCACAACATGAGGAACTGTATTAAAGGATCACAGCATTAGGGAAAATTCTTGCAGTTCCTTCATTATCCGATTTCTGTTTTATCATTTCAGTTTTTCTGATATTGAATGTGACTAGTGGCAAAGGAAAGGCAGCAACAGCAGTGCCCTTCTCATGCAAATGCTTAAATTTTCTTTCCTTTAGCTCAAAACAAATATTGATGGTTTCGATGACCAACGGCAGCCCTCTAGGGCATTGTGTGCTTTGAATGAATTGTCCCATTTGGTCTCCCATAGACCCCTGTTGAATGACACAGCCATTCACATTCTACAAGTGAAGAAACTCAGATCCAGAGTCTAATTCCAGGCAGACACCATTAATAGGCGAGAAGAGCTGTCCTTCTTAACAGCAAGCACATCTCAATGTGTTGAGGGAAGCTGTTCACAGATTTTAGGGATGTAATGCCCAGGAGGTTGCAAAGACTGAAACGCAAAGGCTGATGTAGGAAGCTTTTGGGGAGGAAATTTGAGCTTGGGTTTGGACTACATGGAGGATTTAGGTCAATGTAAGAATGTGGGAAGGCATTCCAGACAATATTATTAACAGAATTGGGAAATTTCACCAAGATGTTGAGCATGTTCAGGGAACCATGTTGTATAGTGTGGTAAATGTCTCTGCATAAGGGCAGGTGTGGTGTAATGTTATGGTGTATGTGTCTAATCTATTTTCTTTTTAGTGTGTATTTGCATGTATATGCATGCATGCACATGTATACATGGAGTTGTGTGAGGGCATCTGAGCAAATGTAGGCAGCGTCTTTCTGTAGAGCAATCACAGACAGAATCTCTCGTTGAGTCTGTAGGTCATCAACTAAGCTACACTAGCTGCTCAATGAGCTTCATGAGCCTGCTTGCTTCCACCATGTTCCTTCCCAGCATCAGGGTTTGTTATCTAAGAGACTTTTCAAGGGGAAATGCAACACATATGATTTATTCACCCAGAAAGGGAACCCGCAACAGACCAACATTCTACCGAAGTCCAGCTTAATGAATTGAGGAGTTTTATTGGGTTTACTAACAGGTGTACAGATGAGAGATTATTTCCATGGGAAGAAACAACTCAAATTAGCTGCATCACTGAAAAGCCCACTCCAACAGCCCAAGTGGTGACTTATGCAGCCCTCGAGCGCTCTTAATAACTTATAGGTAGCTCTACGGGTCTGAGACCCTCCTTCCCGAAGCTAGACGCTTCAGTGTCTTCCCCCAGTGGTTGTTTTCTGCTTCTATAACCTGGGGAAGGGCTCCTCGTGAGTCTGGGAAAGTTCAGCTCTGCAGGACATGTGCAATTTGTTTACTTTCTCAGTCTGCCAAGCCTTGCTCCTCTACAATTTGGAGGGAGCTGTTGCACAGCAGCGTGGCAAAGCATTCACTAGAATGTGCAGTTTCTGGGCATCTGATCTCATGTCTTCATGTTTGCGCAGAAAGTACTTCAGCAACTGAGCCCAGACCTTAGGCTTAATCACTTACTAATAAATAACCATCCTGCTTATCTTAAAAGACTGGTGATTTCTTTCCCCCTGCCTTTATGAGATATAAAATGATAGATGATGCATATATTACACCCCAAGCTCCCACATACCACTGGCGATGCTCTACGTAGCTCATGTTACACAGATACACATATGAAGTGGGAAGAAGCCTGTTAGTGGCTGCCTTGGAATGACTTGAGGGAAGTTCTCATCTGCTCTTCATTTTTTTTCCCTCCAGCTCCCTTCTTGCTGATCTTTGTCCTTCTCCCAAGTGGCCCTTTTGCCTTCATGACACATGTATTTCATTACCTTCTCTGAGTCCCATTCCTTCCCTTCCTTTAAATATCTTCCTCTTTTCTCATAGTCCCCTTTCTTGTAACATTAGATTTATAGATTTAAATCTATATTCCACATAAGAAAGGAAACATGATATATAGTTCTAATTATTGCTTTTCATTTTTAAGATTTGTTTGTTATGAATACAGTGTTCTGCCCGCACGTATACCTTCATGACAAGAGATGGCACCAGATCTCATTACAGATGGTTGTGATCTGCCACATAGTGGCTGGGAATTGCACTCAGGACCTCTAGAAGAGCAGTGAGCACTCTTAACCTCTGAGCCATCTCTCCAGGTCCATTTATCTATTTTCATTTGTGTGTATGTCTTAGCATGCGTGTGGAAAATTACAGAAGTTGGTTTCCTCCCTCTAACACACAGGTCAAAGTTAGGCTGTTAGGCCTGGATAAGTGCTTTTACCTTCTGAACCACAGTTCTGGTCTTTGAAATGTGTGTGTGTGTGTGTGTGTGTGTGTGTGTGTTTGCACTCCTGAAAGCTATGGCCCTAGGCTGTTCACACTCCTGAAAGCTATGGCCCTGGCCTCTTCAGTGACTTTAACTTGATGTGCTGCAAGAATCCTTCCAGGACCATGGAACTGAAGCTTGTATTTGTACTTTTGTTTGTTTTATTTTTCAGGACAGGGTTTCTCTGTGTAACCCTGGCTGTCATGTACCGTAATTCGCTTTGTAGACCAGGTTGGCCTGGAAATCACAGAGCTCTGTGGGCCTCTACCTCCTGAGTACTGGAATGAAAGGTGTGTGTCACCACATTTGTTGTTGTTATTGTTATCATTATCATTATTATTATTGTTATTATTAATTTAACCAGGTCACGTTGTTTTGAAAGCCAAACCCTGACATTCCTAATCTGTGTTTCGTTGCTCGCCCTCTCACTTTATCTTCTGTGTTTCTGAGGGATAAAATGTAGACAAGTTCAGCTGTTCCTTCCCACATTGGAATCGTTCACTGTAGGGCTTTTCCCAACTGGAAAATGGTCCCGTGAGCTCAGAGTAGTTCATCCTCCATGTATCTCAGTGATTGTCCTTGGCGATCCCACCAGTTTTTCTCCTGAGTTTTGCTCAAGTCATCAGCGAGCGTGTAGCGAAAGTTTTATCTCGGATAATTAACAACAGAAGGAGCCAGAGGAGAAATAAAAAAAGGGATCCCTGAAATCGAGTATGCCTGCTTCAAAAGAGCTGACCCCAGCTGCATTCTGTGTGTGCTGTTATTGAGAAATCAGGCTCAGCGGACCGGACCACCAGAGCTGTGAGAACTGAAAGGTTTTACTGCTTTTCTGCCACCTAATTTTCACTCCACCTGCACTAGCAACACTAATAAGAATAATATGCCCAACTGGAAATCATGTGAAGCGCCAACAATTATCACCTCCCTAAACTCATTTTCTGCATCGTGTTCCTCCTCTGAGAAAAGAATTTGAGAGAGTTTTAAGAAGGACCTGTGCCAGCTATCTCCAAATGTTTCAAGGGCTCTCAAGGACTGGGAGAATTAATCTGTAGCATTCTGAGTAAGAGGGGCAGTTGTATGAAGGGAAATCACAGCGGTGTGGACTTACCAGACAGCGAGAATTCAGTCACTGGCTCTCTTGTGAGGAAGTGTGTTTCTGCTCAGCGGCAAAGGTCAGACAGAAATTGGATATCACTCAAAGCGAGTACGAAGGAAGGCAGTTGGGCCAGGTTCTTGGCTAACATATCCTCCAGTGGTCTGATCAATCTGACACTACAGAATAACAGTAATAAATAAATAANAATAAATAAATAAATAAATAAATAAATAAATAAATAAATAAATAAATAAAACATCTTTCCATATTCTTGGCACCAATGAACATGAAATTAAGCCCCTCAGGATCACAGTAGCAAAATCCTAAGTTTGGAAAGAGTCCTTAGTAAATTCTCTCTAAAGAGTCACAGGCAAAATGCCGAAGGTTGCTCTTTATCAGTAGGGTAGGTTCCAGTACGACCAAATTCTGTGTACTGAATTCTTCTCCCACCCCCAAATGCCTGGGGCAGGTGGTGATTCCCAGTGGCAGGAAGCTGGGCCGACAATGCATCATGCCATGATGCGGAAGATTCGTTTTGTTCTTTTCTTTTCAGTTGCATAATGCTGCGTTTGCCCCTCTGAGCACATACCCAAAGTGAGGCAATAGACAGCAGCAGTCATCACAGAAACGCCAGCACACAGGTCAGCGGAGGGACTTTTTGGTATGTTTGTCTATGAATGCCAAGGACAGACACACAGTGAATCATGCCTTGAGACCCGAAACTTCTGTCAAAGAATTACAGATGTCTTGTTCATTAATCTGTTTTGCCATTCTCCACATTTTCCTCCCCAAAGGGATTATCAGCCATACCACTAAAAATAATATCTGATCAAGTTAATTTATCTTCTTTTCTGAATCAAACCATAAAGTAGATCAGCCATCATTTCTAATCTTTCATTTTCCTAAGTCAGGGAGAGAGAGAGAGAGAGAGAGAGAGAGAGAGAGAGAAGAGGTCATCCAGCTTAGGATACTTGAGAGTTTGTGGTGATCCACTAATTCATTTCTTATGATGCAAATCGTGCAGAATTCTTTCCAGTGCCCCTGCTAAAATGTGTGTTTTCTAGCCCCAGTATGACTTGTAGCTACAGTTCAACAATGTGTACTAACAAGTATGTAAGTGTGTGCTTCCGAGTGAACTTGCTCAACCAGGCAAGCCACAAATATGAATAGCAAGCCACATAAACACCTCTAATTTCTTTCATTTTAAATGAAAAAAATCTAATTTAAAATTTCATTTTAAATTAGAGATGTAGCTAAAGTACCACCAAAACTCCAGTGAGGGAGTATAGCCATTAGATGTCAAACAGAGATGAGAAAATCGTCAAGAGGAAAGAAGAAAGTCACTTCCTCTGTAGGTATTCTGAAACTGGTTCCATTGGCTGTACATGCCAACAGTACTTATGTGCCCTGATGTTTGCTTAACTGGAACCTTGTCACTGATCAGAATGACACATTGATGGCATGCATTTTATGTTTATGAGCTATTGTCAGTGCAGCCAACTGGATTATAAAGGCGCTTTGTTCCAAAGACTGTGTTAATTGAGATATCACTGCAAAACTGCGATGGCTTGTAAACCACTGATGAAACTGGAAGGTACGGTGTTGAGCTATTGCTTCATCACCCACCCAGCCCTTCATTTTTTTTTTGAATCTGTCTTGAGGGATGTGCAATCCTAATGTAGGTGGCCAAAACCTATTGACTTTTTATGTATTTATGTGTACCTCAGTGAAACAAACACAGGGTTCCTTGTGGGAGAAAAGTTGCTGTATCTACTGATAAGAAAGTCTTACAATAGCACAATAAATGCACAATAAATTTGACCAGATCACTTTGATTGGTATATATGCACATTAAATATATATATACATATACATATATATAGAGAGAGATAGAAAGACATTCACATATATGCATATATATTTTATTTAAATATATACTCAATTGTGTATATGAATAGGATTTATACAATGCCCCAAAATGTCATTAAATATTGACATTGTTAAAAGTAAATGCATTGGCTGGAGAAATGACTCAGCTGCTAAGACCATGAGCTGCTCTTGCAGAGGTCCTGGGGCCACTTCTCAGCACCCATTCGCCAGCTCACAGTCACCTGTACCTCTAGTTCCTCTGGCCTCTACAGTCACTAGGCATGCACGTCGTTCACACACATATTTACAGGTCAAACACCTATAAGATTAATAAAAAAGGCAAAAAGAAACCAATTAGATGCACAGTGAAGTAAACAAACATGACAAGTTATTTTTGTGGTTGTTGTTGATATTTCTAAAGACATAGAAAAGGAAATAGCAAAAGCATAGCCATAGCAGAAATATGGATGACTTCAGAAGAATGTTAGAATATTTCAATTCACACTTGTCACAGAAACATTACTGTGAAAGACTTTGAATCCATGAAAATAACTTCAAGAAGTGAGAGAATCTAGGGGAGAGATTATTCATCTGTGGAATCCAGAATGAGAGTATTCTAGGGTGGGAATGACATGTGTTACAGGGGAGAGATTATTCATCTGTAGAATCTAGAATGAGAGTAGTCTAGGGTGGGAATGACATGTTTTACAGGGGAGAGATTATTCATGACATCTTAGATCTTACTCTCATCAGATCCCACCCTTAGACATGTTTTACAGGGCAGAGATTATTCATCTGTAGAATCTAGAATGAGAGTAGTCTAGGGTGGGAATGACATGTGTTACAGGGCAGAGATTATTCATTTGTAGAATCTATAATGAGAGTAGTCTAGGGTGGGAATGACATGTTTTACAACCTGCACCACTCATCCTTCCAGCTCTCTTAGTATAGTCCAACAAAAGATACTTTCATGCCATAGTTTCAACCTGGGGTCTACTCTCCTCAGATATCCCTAAGCTTAGTCTGCAGTGTGGCATTACTGGAAGCAGGACTTAGAAGAAGCAACACCTAAAGGGGGTGCCCTTGAAGGAGATAGTGGGCCATTAATCTCTTTCCCTACCTCCTTCATGACTTGATGGGCATGGTGTGAGCAGCTGACTTTACCAGAGAGTCACAGCTGTGTTATGCTATCTTTGCTGCAGGCACCAAAGCACTAATGCTTTGCTATAGCAATAGAAAACTGACTTATTCCTTCCCATGTAGAGAAAGTAAAGAATAGTCAGCATCTATATTGCCTAATAGTGGGGAAGACAGAGCCCCCAATGGACATCTCTAGTTACCAAACAAAGCTTCCAGTATTGGAAATTGAGTTGTGGGCCAAAAGGACTGCCATGGAAACCCACAAACAACTCAAAGTATTTCTCAGGCTATTGATTGCTCCCCACAAATGACAGTAAGGCCTTATTTTGAAAAAAAAAAACACCTAACTCATTAAACACAGAGAAGTCAAGCTGATGTTTGCCTAAAGCCTTCAAGCCTACTGACTAGTGTTCATGAAACTGGAAGGTTCTCTGCACGCTACCAGAGGAAAAAGGTAAACAGCAATCCAGATTCAAACCCTGCTACCTACAATGGTGGCCTTCCTTCTAAATGCACAGGACAGTAGTGGCACAAAGTTTATAGCAGTAACCAGTCAATATCTGATTTTAATTAAGGCATATTCCATGAGAGGGAACTCATCCCTGGCATTGTTTGGGCTTCCAAGACCCTGTGGACTGGTAGGCCAGGTACCTAGGGTAAATCCAAATCTGTGTCATGTACCCTAACATCTGACTTATTTTATAACTTTGATGATGAGCTGGTTTCTGGAAACTTAAAAGCCAAGTCAAACATTTGCACACCTATTTTCTAGATCCTCTCAAAATTTAGGATAGTTCCCACAAAGCAAGGTACCAAAGCAGCTTTATGAACCCAAGAAGTAGGCCTGACTGCCACTAGGTAATATTTCTGGCCACCTGAGGACAAAATCAGAAAACCTATACACAGTTCCATGGCCACCCCTCGGCCAAGAGTCTTTGAATTAATTAATCTTTCAAGAGTTTCTCTTATTTATGCCACCTTTGAAAGACTAACAAAGTACTTATCTTTACAAATGCACAGATATAAATGCAAACTAGGCAAAATAGAAAAAGAAAGGAAAATGCATATATATATATGAAAAAAATAAGTTACCAAAGAAGAAAAACACATAAATGTGTGGAAGAAATAGGAAAGCCAAACTGTTGTCAGAAATAATCAACAAAGCAGGAAGAGTAATTCCTTACTAACAATAACTATTTTAAATAGAAATGGATTAAATTTTATCATCAAAGGTACAGATTGGATAAATTGAAAGAAAAAGAAAATAAATTCAAAACCCACAGCTTTCAATAAACTAAGTTTAACTTTAAAGGTGGGTTAGAAACAAATCTGCCACATAAATGGTAACCAAAATTGAGTAAGTTTGGCTATACTTCTATCATACATCACAGAGTCCAAGCAAAAACTGCCATAAAGAAAAAATAAAGTAATCATATAGGCAGCAATTTATCAAAATTTAAAAATATGTGTGTAACTGATATTGTGAAACTTAAATTTATAAATCAATCTTGATATAAACACAGATAGGACTAAAGCAGCAAAAAAAACCATCAGTAACAAAAAAAGGAACTCAATAGCTTTCATTTTTAAAATATTTATTTTTTATCTTACTTATGTAAGGATTTTGCCTGTAGATATGTGTACCATGTGCATGTCTGGCAGTATGGAGGCTAGAGAAGAGGGCTGGCTCTTCTGTAGCTGTAGTTCCTGGAGCAACAGATGATTATGTGCTGCCTTGTTAGAGCTGGGAGCTGAAACCAGATTCTCTTCAGAGCCACAAGTTCTCTTAACCACTGACCCATTTCTAAAAGGCCTCAATAGCTTACTTTCAGCAATTAATGAGTTATTCAGAGGGGATAACCAATGAGAAGAGATTGGAACACTGCATACTATAAATTTATACACTACTATCTGTAATATAACAAATGTATGTGTGTGTGTGTGTACATACATATATGTGTGTGTATGGGCATATATTTTAATGGGCATTCCAGCCAACAGCAGCATTCTTTCCTACTACATGGTATCTCTCAGAAATGCCATATGTACTCTATAAAATGAGTTTTTAACAAACTCATGTTTGAAATAACATCACTAACTTTTCTACAACATCATTATGAAACAATACATAAGAAAAAAAAGACATTATAGAGTTCACAAGTAGGTAAAAACTAAACAACTTGTTATTGAACTTTTAGTTGATAAAAGAGGAAAAATAAAATGAAATTTAAAATGTCAAAATGAAAAGGCAATATAAATGAAATATAAAACAAAATATGGGAATGTCTTGCCTCCAAAAAAACCTTGTCTAAATAGTGAGATAATAGTGAAATATGTCTCCTTGAAGGAAAAATTTTAAAGAATGAGCCCAATTTAAAAACCTAAGGACCAAGAAAAGGATGGGCAGGCTAATTTCCAAGCTAGCACAAGTCAGCCATTTTCTGATTTCAAGTAAATGTTTAAGTCAGCAAATCTAATTCATGCGAATATAAAAATATATGAAAACCTATTAGTAAATGCAACACACAACAGTCCATTAAAAGGTTCATGCACCACAAAAAGTAGGAGTTATTATGGAGAAGCAAGGATTGTTCAGTACATGAAATTAATAAGTGTAACACAGTAGTAACGTAGCAATGAATAAAACTCTAAGTCCAGTTAGGGTCTGTCTCTTCCATTTTGTGGCAATTTAGATTTCCATTAGATTGCCTTCAGACATATATTTATGTTACAATTAGGTATTATTAGGCTTCCCTATGATCCTTTAAATGGCCCTTAGTTTTAGTTCTTCCTCCCTGTATTCCTTACTTTGTCCTCCTCTTCCTTCCCACTAGATTTTCCAATTTGGGGGAATGATTCCCCCATTCCAGTTCCCATCCTGTTTATCCATATGTGTCTATTCTACTTCCTTTTCATATGGAAATCCATCCCTCCCCCAACAGTCCCATACTTTATACCTAACTTCTGTTTTTACACAGATTGTAGTTGTTTATTAAAGACTTAACAGGTAATATCCACACGTAAGCAATTACACACCATGTATTTCTTTCTGGGTCTGAGTCACCTCACAAAGGAATTTTTTCTCTAACTCCATAAGTTTACCCCAACTTTTATGAATTTACTTTTTATTAATGACTGAATAATATTCCATTGTATAAACTACCACATTTTCTTTATCCATCCATCCATTGATGGACAGCTAGGTTGCTTATAATTTCTGGCTATTGTAATTAGATCAGTGATTAACATGGTTGAGCAAGTCATTCTGTGGTAAGATGAACCATTTTCCTTTGGGTATATGCCCAGGAATGGTATAGCTGGATCTTGATGTACATCTATTCTCAACTTCTGAGAAACTGCAGCACTGATTTCCATAGTGACTGTTCAAGTTTGCACTCCCACCAAAAGAGGAGTGTTCCCCTTGCTCCACATTCTAACCAGGATGAGCTGTCACTTGCATTATATAGATCTTAGACAATATGACTCTGTAAGATGAAATTTTAAAATAGTTTTCACTTGCATTTCCCTGATGGCTAAGTAGGTAGAACATTTCCTTAAGTGCTTCTCAGCCACTTGGGTTTCCTCTTTTGAGAATATTCTGCTTAGATTTGTATCCTAATTTTAACTGGGCTGTTTTCTTCAAGTAAATTTTTTTCAGTTATTTATATATTTTAGATACTAGCCCTCTATTGGACGTATAGCTGGTAAAGTTTTTTTTCCCCATTCTTTAGGCTGTCATTTTGTTCAATTGGTGATGTCCTTTGCCATACAGTAGCTTTCCAGTTTTGTGAAGTCCCATTTATTAATCGTTATTAGTGATTATACTACCTGAGTTATGTTCAGAATGTCTTTTTCTGTGCCAATAGGTTCAAGACTATTCTCAACTTTCTCTTCTACCATATTTGTTGTATCTAGCCTTAAATTGGAGTTGAATTGTATTCAGGATGGTAAGTATGGATCTATTTGTGTTCTTAGGCATTCAGCCATCCATTTTTATTAGCACCATTTGTTAAAGATGATGTCTTCTTTCTTTCCAATGTGTATTTCTGGATTCTTTATCAAGAACCAGTTACTAATACATGTATGGTTTTATTTCTAGGTCTTCAACTTTGTTCCATTGTTGGATGTGGGGTTTTTGTACCAATACCTTGCTGTTTTTATTACTATAGCTGTTTTTATTACTCTAGGAGACAGTGATATTTCCTTCAGTTATTTTATCATTCAATATTGCTTTTGCTAGTTTGGATTTCACTGTTTATTTGCTTAAAAATGAACTTAAAATTACCCTTTCAAGATCTGTGAAGACTTGTATTGAAATTTTGATGAGTATTGCATTGTATTGCATTTTAGTAGGATGACCAGATTTACTATATTAATCCTACTCATCTAAGAGCAAGAGAAATCTTTCCATTTTCTAATATCTCCTTTTTTTCTTCAGTGCCTTAAAATTTTTATCATATGAATCTTTCACTGTTTTATTAGAGTTAGCCCCTCAATTTTTTGAAGCCATTCTGAAAGGTATTGTTTCCCTGACTTCTTTCTCAGTTCATTTGTCATTTGTCTATAAAAAAGCTACTAATTTGTGTGTATTAATCTTGTATCCTGCTACTTTGTTGAAAGTGATTATCAGTTGTAGGAGTTTCCTAGTGGAATTTTAAGGGTCGCTTAAGCATGTAATCAAGCCATATGCAAATTATGATGCTCTGACTTCTTCTGTTCCAAGTTTTAATCATACTCTTATAGGGAGGGCCTTGGACCTTCCTCAAAGCAATGTGCCTTACCCTCTCTGCAGAGTGGATGAGGGGTGGGGTGGAAGGGAAGGTGGAGGGAATGGGAGGAGGGGAGGGAGTGGGAACTGGAACTGGCATATAAAATAAAAAAAGATAGTTTGTTTTCTTTTAAAAAATAAAATTTAAAAAAGAAAGAAAAAAGAATACCAAAAAAAGTATCTTCAACAAATGGTGCTGGCATAACTGGTTATTGGCATATAGAAGAATACAAATCATTCCATACTTATCACCCTGCACAAAACTCAAATCATAAATTCAGATATACCTAACCTGATAGAAGAGAAAGTGGGAAATAATCTCAAACACATTGGTGCAGGAGACGACTTCATGAACAGAATTCAAATAGCACAGGCACAGAGATTGACAATTAATAAATGGGACCTTATGAAACTGAAGTTTCTGAAAGGTAAAGGACATAGTCAATAGGACAAAATGTCATCCTGCAGACTGGGAAAAAATCTTCACCAACCCAACATCCAATAGAGAGCTGATTTCCAAAATATGTAAATAAATCAAGAAGCTAAGCTTCAAAATACCAAATAATCCAATTAAAAAATGAGGTACAATTCTAAACACAGAATTTGCAATAGAAGAATCTCAAATGGCCAAGAAACATTAAAGGAGATGTTCAACATCATTAGTCATCAGGAAAATGTAAATCAAAATGACTATGAGATTTCATCTTACACCTGTTAGAATGGTTATAATAAAAAACACCAGCGACAGCTTACGCTGGAGAGCAAAGGGAACACTCCTCCACTGCTGGCGGGAGTACAAATTTGTACAGTCACTTTAGAAGCCAGTGTGGTGGTTTTTCAAAAAACTGGGAATCAACCATCACAAGACCCAGTTGTACTATTCTTGGGCATATACCCAACAAATACCCAATCATTCCACAAGGACACTTGCTCAACTAATAGCCAGAACCTGGAACACCCTAGATGTCCCTCAACTATTGAATGGATAAAAAAAAATGTGCAATATTCATACAATGGAATATTACTCAATATTAAAAACAAGGATACCAGAAAATTTGAAGGGAAATTGATAGAGCTATTAAAAAAATACATCCTGAGTGAAGTAACTTAGACGGAGAAAGACAAACATGGTATGTACTCACTCATAAGTGGATATTAGCTGTAAAATAAAGGATAACCATGCTACAATCCACAGACCCAGAAATATTGGGTAACAAGGGGATTTTTGGGGGTGACACCCAGATCTCCCTGGAAAGAGGAAATAGAAGAGATTTTGTGAGTGAACTGAGGGAGAGCAGGGATGGGAACTTGAGCAATCAGTTTGCAGGGGCATGAAGAGATGGGAATTGCTAATGGGCACTACTGGGGGTGTCATTCGTGGTTGGGTGGAAGCCTGGTGCAAGGGATTCTCCCAAGATTCTATGGGAAGGACCCCCGTTTAGAATTCTAGCAATATTAAGTCAGTAGCCTGAACTAGTTGTCCCCTGTGATCAGATAGGTGCCTGGGCCAATTGTCACCAGAAAGGCCCCATCCAACAACTGATGGAGGCAGATGCAGAGACCCACAGCCAAACATTAGGCAGAGTTCAAAAATGCTGTGGAGGAGAAGAAAGGAGTGTGGCAGCCAGACAAGCAGGGAGCCCACACGGGCGTCACCTAAGCACTCTGCATACATTGCAGTTGTGTAGCTTAGTCGTCTTGTGCCACTCCTAACAAGGGGAACAGCAGCTCTCTCTGACTCTTTTACTGGCTTTTGGGACCCTACTCCCCATACTGCGTTACCTTGCCTAGTCTTAATACATGAGGAGGTGCTTAGTCTTGATATATCGTGTTTTATTGATACTCAGGAGAGACCTGCCCTTTCCTGGATCTAGAAGGAAGAGAAGGGGATTGAGGGGAGGGGAGTAGGAACAGAGGCGGGGGTAGGGACTCGGAGGAGAGGGTGAGGGGTAGGTGGTAGCTGGGATGTAAAACAAACAAATGAATAAAAATAAATAAAACTAGAAAATACTAACATTGAAGGCAAATGAAATTTTATGCAGATTATTACTAAGTCAAATTCTGCAGGAGCTGTTGATTAATATCCACTTACATATTTAACCTTATTTGATTAACTTCCATTCTCCATGTTAGCACAGTTTGGATCATGTGAACCTTCTTGTTGAAGACAGTTTAACTATCAATAGTATGTGTTCAAGGCTAAGGCATGAAGGTAGGGAATCAAGGCCAGCTTTGGCTGAATATCGAGCCTGGGCTTCAGAAATAAAGCAAATATTTGAAGGCATTTAAAGTGAAATAATACACGCCTGACGTGAAAGTTCTAAGTCTTAAAACAATAAAAGCACAACTATTGAGTTCCACATTCACTGTGGCATTTGTGTGTGTGTGTGTGTGTGTGTGTGTGTAAGAAAGCTCCAATTTGCACATGAGAGATACTAAAGATGAGCAAGTAGAAAGCAGCCTTTCACCGGTAGAGAAGTGAGCAGGGGGTTGTTTAACTACTGAGGTGGCTAAGGACTAAAGGTAAAAGTATGACCGGGAAATGGGGGCCTTACAAACAACTCCAGCAACTGGACAAATATTGTTTGGATTTAGAGTTAAAAGTCAATGCCAGGAGTGAGTGAGCCACAACCAGAGTGATGCTCTGGGAAGCCAGCCAGGCAATTTCTCTCTTAGAAACTATTGGGGGATCAGACTGAGGAAATTACCAAGAAACAAACCATGAGCAGATTCTATAATGCTAATCCAAATTTTAGAGTTACTAATATTTTAAGAAAAGTTTCCTAGTTTAGGGACAAAGTTTTAAATTCAATATCAATTTCCCCAACAATCGTTGAGTAACTGAATCTCCCCCCTCCTGTGTGTGTGTGTGTGTGCGCGCGCGCGCCTGACTGAGCATCTAGGAGGACATCTGGTGTTCTACTCTATCACTCTACTCTGCCCTATCCCCTTGAGAAATGTAGAAAGATTTTTCTCACTGAACCTAAACCTTGCCAGTTTTCAGCCAGACCAACTGGTCAACCAGCCTTCTGAGTTGGTGCTATGGTACCAAACTCAGTTCCTTATGAGTATATAGCAAGTGCTCTTAGCCACTAAAGCACTTCCACAGCTCTAGTTCAAGCACATTTATACTAGTCCCTGAGTGTTTTCTGTTGTCATTCTACCATTTTTTCCTACTCCAAAATGAATACTCAGCTCTTCAAAAACCATTCCTGAGTGGGTTGGAGAACTGCAGTCTATTTATGTTTAGATGAAAGATCCTGTTTGAAAATCAACCCTATCACTTTATGGGGGAGAAAAATAAAAAAAAAGGCCGCCTGAGGTCTGACAGCAAGTACAAGTACACATCAGGGAGTCAAAGCAGGCAGTTCACTGCCAAATCCACTTAGTCCCTGCAATGCATGCCCCTCTATACTGCCCTAGGTGGCCTGGTTCATGTTAGAGCTACAATTATTAAAGCTCTCTTATACATGTTAATTGACTCTTGAATGAATTAGTTATTAAGGACTTCCTAAAGGTAGACTCAATAAGAAGCAAAAAAATCTATAGCATCTGTTAATTTCATATTAATATTTATCAACTTTGATACTTTTGAGACCACCACAAATAAAATTTTGAGATCAGCACACACAAAAATGTGAATGTGCGTTATGAATAAAACATAACATCTGATGCAGTTGTCCTTGCTATACAGAGAATCTAATTGAATCTCCAATTAGCATGACATATGCTGGAATTTAGGGTGTCTTGTTTCTGTCACCTTACAAATGTATATTTTTCACTAGATATTTTTAATAAGAAGCTTATGCTTCTTCATTTTCTGCCTAGAATGTCACCGTTTATTTCTGTTATTACAGTTGATGTCACATGACTTCCTGTGGTTCAAATTGAGTATTTTCTTTTAGAGACTTGGCTGGTCTTGAACAGTAATCTTATCGATAGCTAGATTTTGTATTTATTAGAAATTCAATAATTGGGGGAAAAAGAACTTTGGAGTTTATAAAGCCTTTCCCTTTCAGCCCACGGTAAAGTCCACATATACTCATGGATTCTTCAGAAACCTCAGATGTAGATCCAGAGAGGTATTCAACTCACACGCTAGATTATATGTCCCACACGTCTTATCCTCTTCCAGTGTCCTTCTTTAGGACTACAGTAAATCACCCTCAGCTTCCCTAACATACACATTAGGAGTTAGCAGACTGCTCTAGAAATTATGCAGAAATAGCAAAGCTACCTACCAGACTCATCTGAAGATCTTGAGTTTGCCAGTTGGTTAATGTATAAAGTTAACATCCTATCTTCAGAGTGTTGCTAGAACCACTTATTTGGTTTAACAATTCTGTTTTTCCAATTGTGAGTTGTGTTCAAATTCTTATGCTCCAGTTCAGAAGTGAGGGGATCATCCCGCCCAAAATATTTATTTGATCCACCCATCAGTGGCATTATACAAATGACGAGCACATACACTGCAGGGCAGTGAGGAGAACACGCAGTTGTCCTGTGTGCCTCTTTCACAGTCCCGTCATGATCAGGTTCCATCCATTACACAAGTCACTGAGCCTTGTGTGGCCCTTGTGTGAAACAGTGGGAAGTGGCCCCGGTTACAGTTCTGGGAGCCGAGAGGGGATTTCAGATGTCCTGTGGAAGCAGCGACTATGGGGAAGTGAGCTCTGTCTGCAGATGTGATTTGCTATCCAGACACCCAGGCTGACGTCCTGGAAGAGACATGTTTGTGCCCCCATTTCAGTCACGTTTTCACTCATGAAACTAATGTGTTTAACCAGCATGCTGGGAATCTGAGCTAAAACTGAATTCCAAAGAAAACTACTATGGGCTTTCCACTCTACTCCTGTCAGAGGGATGGCTTTAGAGACAAAGAACTCTTCCAGAGCAGTAATAGGTGTGAATCTTACATTCCAATAATCTGATTTTCTTTTCTCTTTCAACAATGGGGAATCTTTAACAACTCTGTTTTCCTAGACTAAGACTTGAACAACAACAACAAAAAAGTGTCTTTATAAAATGAGCAATCACAGATCTCCTTTGTCCCAGAGAAGGGCTGGTTGTATAGCCAAATGAGCATGTGCTCCAGCCTTTGTCTCCTTGCTTTTGATAAAGTAGAAAATGATCATAAGCAAGGCATGGAAATTAGACTGTTCCCCTGGTCTGGCACAACCACAGACAAACACATTTTCCTTTGCCAATTTGTGTTACCTAATTTCTTTTTAGACACAGGGAAACTATGGTGGTGGGATTATGGGCCTAAGCCTACAGTGATTACCTTCAAGTCTATCAACTGTTTCACCTAGAAGCAAACTAGAAAACCCTCAGCATCTCTTCTCGCCACTGAAAACACAGGCGTTGGAGAGATGCTTAAAGTGATGGTCCAGAAAATATGAAGATGAGCTTTAAAATGGTAGGAACAATGCTTGTGGGAAGGAAGTTGAACAGGATGTTGAGTTTGACCCCTGCACAGGAGAGGCTGGCTAACATGTACATAATACAGGAAGAAGCACATGTCAAATGGATGGAAAGAGTTCTAACACCCAGGTCGTAGGCAGTGATCACTATATCCCAAGCATTTCCTGGTCTGTTTCGATGTACCGTTGAAGGGAGCATCCACAGGCCAAAAGAGGCGGGAGGTGATCAGAGCAAGCCTCCATGAAATCCCTCAGATCTTTTTTATGGGTGGGAGTTGTGAAATGCTTTTTTGCATCTATAATTAGGGAATGGAGTGGAGCAGATGGCTATGGTGCAGTTATAATTAAAGAATAATGCATAGCAAAATCACCTTGTGCAGCCAGTGATGCATATGAGCCAGAAATACTCACTCTCTTTGAAAGTGCTTTTAAGCTGCGGGAAGAGCTTTTGCATCAGGACACCCATTTCACAAACTCTTTTTTTTTTTTTGTACCTAAGTTCCCTCTGCAACACCAGGACTGTCCTATACTCAGTTGAGTAGCTCACTGAGTCTCCTTCATACAGAGCAATGTTGTTAAAATATAGGCACATGCTTTACTGTAACAGCACAGCGCTGGTATGCTGCAACAGATGCCCACCTGGGTTACCAATTCATTCGTAACTCGTCAGCCCTGCTGGCAAACAAAGGCAAAGGCTGAAGGTCAAACGCAAAGAATCCAGGGTTTGCTTGTTAGGCTGCAAACCAGTTGTATGGTGCCACAGACACACGTGTTGGCTTCTGCAACGGCAATGGCCCACTTTTAGTTCTTGCTAATAAAGAAATAATAAAACAATGGGACCAGCATCGTGCTCTGAGAGGATGACTGTGTCTTGTGCCAGGCCCTGAAGGGCCTGTGTTTCTCAGCATTTAATGGGGAAAAGTGGAACAATTTGATAGATCTGGGTCTTTCTGTTTCCTCCTCACTCTTATTCTTGGTCTCCCCCTCTTCTTTCTCCTTCTCTTCTCTGTCCTCCTTCAACTCCTACCTCTGTTTTTCCTTCTGCTTTGAGGTTTGCATTCAATTGGTTTCCATAATTGTGATTATTAAGTCACTCATGGGGAGCACAGGGTTTCTTCTTTTGAGCAGCTGCTCTACTTTGCTTGTCAATGGAGGTGAGAAACAGCGGTTCATGTGAGTTGTTAGTTCTCCTTTCCTTCTCCAAAAGTCCCTGGACTGCACACACATGCAAATTTCCTGGAGTTTTGCTGTTGTTGCTGCTGTCAAGGATACAAAGAATCATAGCTCTAGAGTCATAGATCTTATTCTTCTGACATCGCATTGCATATTACTTCCCCCACTTAATACATGAGACTCACTTTGTCCTTAAAAGAAAATTATTCACACCAGCATTCCAAGTCCCAGAACACTTCTGGAAAAGAGGTGATTTCTTTCATACTGTCTGTCAGAAAAAAAAAAATGAACACAAATAAAAGTTGTTTTGCTCGCAAAGATCAGCCCCCAGCGTTAACACTCCAACCTAACATCCATTAATAACGCATCTTAAAAGGCTGACGGAGGGATAAATAGGATTGATGGACCTCTGGAAAGAAAGGTCCAAGTTTTTTCTCCAAGAACGAATTATGAGTGAAGCCAGACACCTTTACTGTTTTAGAGAATTGCTGGGTGGAATCAGACAGTTCAGGGGCTGAAACTGACATCTCTGACTTGCTGGGCTGTCCCTGGATGAGTCAGTTTCCCTCTGAGTTTCTACTTCGTCTGTGAAATAGTGAATCCTAGATGTCGAGGTGGGTAGCATTAGAACAATAGGCACAATGTTTAGAATGGAGGTTTTTATTAAATTCAGTCTTCTCTTTAGTTCTATTGCTCTCACTGTTGTCTGCTCATTCTACGATTCCCTGATGGCTTCTTCTTTACCATCTCCACCTAGATTCCTGCATGTTCAGCACATCTGAAAGTCTTTTCAGCCCAGATTAGGAAACATAGTGAGGTATGGCTAGGTTCCCCATCAGTTCTTTAAGATCTAATGGATAAGAGAGAAACTGGCACCTCTTCCAATTTTATTTAGATACTTAGTTGAAGATTATTCCTAGGGATGAGGTAAACAAGGTCTTGCCATTCACATCTCAGGCAGCCAGTGTTGAGGGCCAGGACCTGGCTTTAAAAATCTAACAATAGGTTGGAACTGTTTGAGTTGATGGAGAGAGAGGTGGTGAGCTGAAATTTGGGAAATAAGCCATCTAAGTCAATGCCACGTAATTATGTTACCTCATCAGGAAAAAGGAATGAGAAATTGCCCTATAACCTTTACAGTGTTTAAACCTGCCAAGTGTCTAGCTCAAGTATCTCAGGGGATGCACAACAATTCCCTGGAAATAAGTAAGTCCTGGCTTTACACAGCACAGTTTCTGTGGACCCAAAGAGAAGTACATCCTGAGCCTCCCGAGAAAGAAATGGAAAAGTCCCTTCTCCACCGCACATCTCCTGGATATCCCATTTCCCTTCGGCTCTGTCATGAGACGACCAGACGCAGAGAGGGAGTTCTTTTCCCAGACTTTCACTAGTGATCTTAAGCTCCTGCAATAGAGTCTACTTGGAACTGTGAGTCTAGGCCTAATCCCTCTCTGTTGCTTTTGTCAAAGTAACACAAAAACCAGAAGAATAACTCATATACTATTTTTTTTTAAAAAAAGAATGATTAGATTGAAATCACTGATGACAGTGTCCTCATGCACTTTTGCTATGTGACAAACATGTGCCACCAATTTTGGATAGTCTTCTGGAATATCTAAACATTTGCGATCTTGAAGTACAAGAGAGTTTGAGATGCTGATTCAGGTCACAGCCAGTGAAAGAACTGGGGACCGATGTGTGACATCCTGCCTTTCCCGAAGCAGGAAGTAGTACATTACCATAAGACCTAGTGGCATCTGCATAGAGCCTGCAGTTACAGGTCATGTTCATCTGAAAAATGTGTGCCAGGTGTGCAAGTCACGTGGTGCAGGCTAGCGTTCTCTGCTCTCAGAAGACGGAGACAAGAAGATTATATGCTCATGTCCAATGCGACCCTGGGCTACAAATCTGACAGTAAAAACAAATAAGTCACTGACTAGCAAAAGTTCAAAACAAATTACACAAATCATATAAAACATGAAGAAAACAGCTCCTCAAATCTACTATGGCAGGTAGATAAATAACATATAGGAATGCCCAGGGTACCTTGGAAACATATTTTTAAGTCAAAACTGTTTCAAAGATTTTTGAAAGCTTGTTTTTGAGATGTTAACTGAATACAAAAAGAAATGTATTTATGAGACATTATCTATTGTAATCTTATCTTTACTACAAATAATAAGTCTTCCAATAATGAAAATTAAAAGTGCAGTTTACTACAGTGAAATGGCTAAGAAGGCCTTTCAGGAAGTGGGCATGAAGCAATTAAAGATGATAATCTGCTGCTAGAATATAAGGTGTTTCCTAACACAAAGCTCAAAAGTAGAACGACATATCTATGAACATAACACACACATGTATATATTCACATACAATAATTCATATGCCTTTTGACAAAATTCAGAAGGAAATGCCATTGGATAGCCAACAGCTACTTCAGGTACACAATACTTTCCCCCTAGGATTATATGGTTCCTAGGACAAGTACAGAATATTTTTGATAGTACAGATAGTCTCACAAAACTCATGAAATATTTGGTGGTACAATTTGATGGGAGGCTAGCAAACTCAACTCAGGACTTCATCTGCCTTCAGAGAAAAGGCAATATATTTTGAGCAGTTGGTAGTTAGATGGAAACAAGATCTTAACTGGTTCAATTCATAAAATTCTTAGGTTAGGCTGATAACTGCACTCCTATGACTCATTCAATGAAACCACTTATGGAGGTGATCACATCTTAGTTACTCAGTAGAACAGTTTTCAATGTTCTGCTTATGTTTGGATTCCTGTCAGCGTGTGCTTTAGGGATGGATTGTGTGGGCTTTTAGGAAATCTCAAGGCTGGACTTGGTAGAATGACATCAGACTGAGTGAAGAGGTTTATAAGGTCTAGAGCCCTGGATGGAGTTTTCAGTTCACTACCTTCATCCTCCGTGGCTAGCTGCCACTAGAATTACAGAAAGGAGTTTTCTGTGCAGGGTCCTGATTACATAAACGGGGGTTTCCGAGCCTAGATTATCTGTTTTCATCAGAAAAAGAATAGAGTCAGGCCACGACCAGGTTAGATTATAACGAATCCAAAATTCACCAAGCATGTTGACATCAATAAAATTTATATATATTTATGGCTTGGGCTATTTGATGAATTTGATTTAGTCCATTTTGTTCCTCATTTCCAAACAAATTTAACACAAGAGTAACTTAAATATATTAACAGTTATTGTCATAAATTATTGTCTCTGAAGTTGTTCTATACTGTTTTTCAGACTTTAACTTATGGTCATAGCAAAATTGTTATAATTTATTAGCCAAACCCCAAGCTTTAATCAACCTTTCAGAATTGTCCCTAAGCACATTATAACATCTTTCACAACACCCAGTCCCAACAACTCTATAAGAAAACCTAAAGGGGTGGCTCCCACTGGAGAAAACCTTATTTCTGACTTTCTTCTGAGCACCTCTTTTCTCCTAGCCCTTATGGTTAAGCATACGCCAAAATATCTTTAATGAAACTCCCAACTTAAACCAAAATGTGTGTTTTAAAGACATCACAAAATTTCTGCCTCTTGGTCTGTAGAATAGTCTTCCTTCTAAGTCTTGACACATCAGAACACACTTATTCTTGCATTTCTTTGTATTTGCTGGTAGTCAAGTACTGTATGGTTGAACTTCACCCTTAGCCCAGGAAATATGCACTTGATGCATATGTATAAGAAACGATAGTTCAAGGAGTAAGCATAGGGGTTTAATATAACACTTCTTTTTCTTTTGTTCTTTTTTATGATCTAGTTGAGATACTACTGGGCAGTTTATATTCACTGAGTTATTATATTTTTCTAATTTCATAAGTACTGAGAGAAACTCTCTAATCAAAAACACTATCTGTAAATGAGAAGTCACATTGTTCTCTGCTTCCATTATTGCTTTAAAACTCCCTTTAGATGTCTTTCTGTATCTAATTGGCATGGAGAAAATTGTGACTCAGATAGCCATAGGTAAATGCTGTGTCTTTTCTCTTCTGGGAAATAGTAATATTTAATAATCTTGGCAGGTTAATAAGACATAAGAAGAAATCAAGTTATAAAGTCACCAATAGGGTGAGTGGCTTTGCGCAATGATTTTTTTTCCAAACTAAAAAGTCACCAATAGGGTGAGTGCACTTTGCACAATGGTTTTTTTTCCAAACTAAAAAATCCCTTCTTTCTCACTGTGAGGAGAAAAGAGACGCCTCAGAATGTAAGTGAAACTTGCAAGAGTTATGAAGCTGCCAAGACTTAAACGATTCAGAGGGCCTCTCCCCATGGTCCTAGAAACAGTAACAATTGCTGATGGGAAGAGGCTCTGATTGGTCAAAGTGCCTACAAGCTGCCTACACATTGTGTAGGGTGACTACCACCCCCCAAGAGCTTCCACGAGCTGTCATCCAAGCTGAGCGACTTACCCTGTATCTCAGCAGTCATTGAGATGCTCAAACTCCTTGAAGTGACCCCAGTAAACTCATTAATTCATGAATCCAGACTTGGATGCCATCATTTCTTTGGTCTGTCATAAGTGCCCTATCATGGACGAGTAGATTTGTTTGTGTCTTCCCAAGAAAAGTCACTAAATCGTGTGCCACCCCCCCTCAATTGGTGGCTTTTAAGGTAGTAAAGTGATGGACTGTGATGGTCACGAATGTTCTCAAGGAGTCTGTGTTCCTTTGGATTATAGTGCCCTGTGCTACTAACACACAGGCATTTCTACTGGTCAAAGTTGAGGACTTATTCTGCCTTTTTCCTTGCTTTCATTCAAGGTAGGGAGCCCCATGCAAAGGTTACATATGAACACACAGATTGAGTCTCCATGGGTTTCTTTGATCTCTCTTTTTACTTCAGAGTCAGATTAGGCACAAAGACCAGTTAATAGAACTTGGCTTTCAAAAGATGTGATGTGGGGACAGATACTCTGAGAGTTGGCACCGGCATAGTCTAGTGATGTTACCCTAGTGCTGCGCTTGCTGGGCTAGAAGACTTCTAGGCCACATGTTTTGGAGAGGGAGAAGGTCACCCAGTGTCAGACTCTGGAATACCAGCTGTGAGAAAAAGGATGTGTCATCCACCTCCTCAACCACTGCCTCCACAGGGACAGACAATGGAACCCATTCACAAGGCAGGTGAGGTCCTGTGTGACTTCGATTGCTACCTAAATGCCATCAGGGGAGCTTCCTAACTGATCCTCCTACCCTGTTCCAGAATCTTTATGAACACACACACACACAAAAAAAAATGTATTGATTGGATCATGTCACATATCTGGTTAAAACATTTCAAAAATTTCCCATTAGTCTTTAATTAAGATCCTGGCACATCCATCTCCTGAAGAAATGTCTCTTCTGATGCCATCTCCCTTCAGTCACCTTGGCCCACATGAACACTCTGTGTTCAACCCATTGACCCCACCCTGCCCTGCCTGACTCCCTTCTCCAGTCATGCTTTCTCCTGCTCTTCAGATGAACGCCTCACTCTCATTCTCAAGATCCTCTCTCCAGAAAGGCTTTCCCCCAGGGCCGGAGAGGCTGCTCAGTGGTTACGAGTACTGGTTGCTGAACTAGAGGACCTACCACTTACATGGCAGCTCAAAATCCTCTGTACCTATCGTTCTGGGATAGCTGATACCTTCTTCTGGCCTCTTTGGGTACTGGGCCTACATATGTTACAGAGGCAAAACATTAATACACATAAAATAAAAATGAAAAAGAAAGCAAAATTAAGCTCTAAAAAGGCTATTCAATGCTATTTAATCTGAATTTCTCACATCCTTACCTCCCCTTCCTCTATCTCACATGATTTCTGTCTTTTTCAAGGTGCTGAGAATGTCATGCTGGCATAATTGTGTGTATTTACTTTGCCAGTGTTTCTTCCTGGGTCCTGATAAGAATGAACATGTGACAATAACATCTTCACAATGGGTTTCTGTGTTCCTATATCCTGTTTCTGGCTGCACTGTCTCCAATCCTTCCCTTCCTTTCTGCCTTGGCCAATGTGTTCAAGTCACTGGTCACTGTCAGAACTCTGTTTATTTTGTTACTTTGAAAGGGGATTTTTCTTTCTCAAAAAGTAGGTGAGTGGGTTCACTATTCACTGCTTCCAGACTATTTTTGGATGTTGTACCTTTCAAGTTCATCCAAAAATGCTCTGAAAAGCTGCTGCCAGACATTGTACACCTTCACACACATCCTAAGGCAGTGCATGCATAGCCAAGGCTGACCTTCAAAGAGACAATGAACAGCTCAGGTTGGCTGCAATGGTCTGTGCCCACAGTTGACCCGTGTTGTAGGACCTGTCCTGGAAATCAGAGATGGGCCTTCCTGTTGTCCTAGTAAACTTAAACGCAATGTGACAAGCAACATCAGGCAAGACCCCTGCAGTCCTGAGATGATGGCTCAAGATGAAACAAGGTCAGTTTAGAGCTACTTAGAATAGGCTAAAGATACTTATTTTTGACTATTTATAAAGGTATTTATAAAAATGTTTTCCTGGTATATATGACTTGAGTATATTCTTGCATGTCAGTGTGTACATTATAATCATGCCAATGGGTTTTCCTTTAGCTCCAGGCTGCGTCTTTTGCCCCAATGCACCCGGACTGAATTGTCAGCCAGCATTTCATCCAGAACTCTATAAATAGCCATGGGATATGCTGCCTCCAGAGCTCAGAACTGATGCTAAGCTCTTTTTCCTTAACGGTAATAAGTAATTTAGGAAACAGTAATCTTTCTTTTCTTTCTCCTTCAGAAGGTATCATTTGCAAAGTCCTAACACACGGATTCCTAAAAGTTTCATTAAAGTTTCAGGTTCTGGATCTTCCTGGGGCTTATCCTCTGTTCCAGAAGTTCTTAGCCTGGGTGTTACAACCCCTTTGAGGGTCGAATGACCTTTTCACAGGGGTTGCCTATTTACAGATATTTACATTAATTACAGTTCCTAACCGTAGCAAAATTACAGTTACAAAGTAACAATGAAAATAATTTTATAGTTGGGGGTCATCACAACATGAGGAGCACTATTAAAGGGTCACAGCACTGAGAAGGCTGAGAACCACTGATCCATTCTTTGAACAATGTACACTTATAGCTCTCTTATCAAGAATTCCTGCATCAAAGCCCTGTATTGTTTGTCCTGCCCATTAGCAAGCTATTTACTTGTGATAACTTCAGAATATGAAGTGTGATGCGTTGTGGGTGGACCGAGCAACCCAGACATTTTCAGTATACAATCTAACAAGGAACAGAAGAGGTCTTACAACCCTGAGGTAAAACTATAAGTTTTGTTACACGTCCCACATAAATATGAATTATTTCTGATCCTCCTCTATCATCAAATTAAACAAGTAGCTATATGGACCTGCAATCTTGTCAGCCTTCTTTGGCAAAGGGAAACCAAACAAGCAAGCAAAACAAATGAGGGGAAAAAAAACTATATAAGTTGTTCACAGGTTATTATTAAATTATTGAATTGACATTATAAAACCACAAATTTGGTCTCTGAGACTCATCTGAATTTTGGGGGTAGGCATATTGAGACATCTAACAGACTTACAATAATGGTGTTCCCTGTGTACCTAATCTGCCCTTTTCAGCTATCATCATGGAAGAACTAATATCTACCATCTTTAGAATATAATATTTCTTTTCAGTTTCAACTCTGGATGAGGGAGGATAGGGCAAATAAAGAGGATTTTGTATGGACTTTTCAGTCTGAAAGCTCTTACTTTTCAGCCAAGATCTTAATGTAAGTATCAGACTGCTTATTTTACCATTCCAATAGAATACTTGGGAACTGGAATAATGACCATGGGATGGGTCTCCAGATACAGCGAACAAGTTAGACTTTAACCAACATTCTGTTTGTTGTGTGCCCATGTGATCCTCAGCTCAAACAGAAGTCCATCCTCATATCAGACCCTCGGTATTCAATGCCATCACTCAAGCAAATGCTATAAACAATTTGTACTCGACAGTTTGCGTGGTCCAGAACAAATGAAAATGCAAAGCTCTCATTTAGGAACTTTGTTTTCAGTATTTCAAGTCATTGACTCTGGGGACATAAATATATAAAAAGTCATTTTAAGAGCAGAGCCTAAAGCATTTCTCTGAGCATTCTTACCAATAGATTTATTTAGAGAAGTCTAGACCAATCATCATGACATACATTTGCAGAATATAAAGGCATGCCCAACCAGAGACCTTCAGCCTTCAAACTATAAGTTTACTTAAAGCATTGGGGGGAGCAAATATTGTTATAACTTGAGTTTACTGTTCTCAAGTGTGAACTTTGTGGATGAGAACACTGTGTTTCAGTGTCAGGTTAAAAATTCTGGTTATGTATTTCATTTTAAGTAACGGATATGATTCTAAAAATGGGCTCAGGTCAATAATTGAATTAAGAAATTATGTGTTGGTATTTATACAACATCCCTGAGCCTCACATAGTTCACTCTCTTTGGTCTGGATTTACATGTTAAGATGTACTCTTTATTGACAGCCACGATCTTATTTTTAAGAATGTCTTAGCTAGACATCTCTACAACTCCTTGCAGGTCAAGCCCATTGGCTGCACCTCTAAGCCTTCTTGTTTGTCACTATTATAATTACAGCTTTCTTCTCTCTGACAGGTAAAGACCACCATTTGATTCTTACTGCTTGAGAGTAGAAGCATGCCATCCCCATGAATCCATGGGAGGAAGCCCAGCTCTGACCATGTCTCCTATCATTAGGCCTGAGCTACGGAGAAGAGGTAGCGTTGAGAGGTTTAGAGTTAGTGCAACCCTACCTTCCACGTGCCTGATAGCTTTGGTGCCCCACCCATCTGCATCCCCCCTCCTACTTCCGCTGGATCTCTTGACTTCACAGTTCCAATGTAGTGTGTTCAGTTCCCCTAGTTCCTTTCTTCTGCTTTTTTTTTTCTCTTTTAGGGAAACTCATGCAACACATCTTTACTCAGCATTGGTTATCATCGCCTTTAGACTTCCTAGAGCAATCTACTAGTATTAGTAGGCTTGCCTTGTCCGTGGAAGTTCTTAGCAGGGTGTTGAAACCCATGAGAAAATGTACCCAAGTTACCAGACTCTTGTATGCCTTCTTATTCAGTCCCTTCAGAGAACCACCCGCAATAAGCAACTTTAAGAATTTCCTTATCACAGCTGGTACATGCTACTAAATTCTTGCCACTCTTCTGATTACTCTGCTCCCTTTTATTATGACTAGGATATCTCTTTTCTTGATCTGTTGGAATTTAACCTTAGGTAGGAGGCTGGGACCCTAAAGAGAAAATAAAGGAACTCAAGCAGTGGGTGCTTGCGGTAGAGATATTTTTTCAGGACCCGTCAGCAAGAGGAAGTCTTATCTTTCACAAGGGAAAGTTGGTCCATCTCAGTCTCTGAGAGCTTAGGAGAATCTGAACAATTATTAATGGATTTTATTCAAGGTCCCCTCCTTTATTTCAGGGTAACAGGTGTTGCCAGCCAATCTGCCCTGAGCTCGAATGTATCTTAAGCTCTGGGACTTTAACCATGAGGTTCTCAGCCTGCAGCTTTGTTTTGTTTGTTTTTGTGAAGAGCCTCTTGACTCCTCATAAGTGATAAAGAGACCATTTGTCTCTTATACTCACCCTTTAATTGCATGTTAGGAACCCTCGGTTTCCCAATCTCTCTCTCTGGGGTGTCACTATTGCTTAGTAACAATCACACAACTCTACCGTCTTATCTGCATCTAGCAAAAACCTGAACTTGGCACTCATGAGAGTCTTCCTCTCCAATGGAGGTCTTCCCAGGACAATGTCAGTGATGCATCTAGCAGTTAAGCTCACCTGTTCTTCCACCAGAACTGTAAATATTCTAATATCCTACATACCTCAAGAAATATCTTTTTCTTTTCTTGCTTTTCTTTCTTCTTTCTTTTTTGTTTCTTTCTCTTTCTTTCTTTCTTTTTTTTTTTTTTTCGAGACAAGGTTTCTCTATAGCTTTAGAGCCTGTCCTGGAATTCACTTTGTAGAACAGCCTGGCCTCAAACTCAGAGATCCCCCTGCCTTTGCCTCCCAAGTACTGGGATTAAAGGTGTGTGCCATGGCCGCCCGGCTTCTTTATTTTTTGAGACAGGCTCTTACTATGTAGCCCTGGGTGGCCTGGAACACATTATGTAGAACCCCAAGCACCTAGTGCAATTAGGGGAGGATCATGGCCTTCTATAACCCTGAGGGCTTCAACTGCAAAGATTAAACAGAGTTTAGAAACTTTATCGTTTGGCTTGAAGACCAGAAAATCAGATGCTGCAGGATCAAAGACAAGGGTAACTTGGGAAACATCCAGAGCAGTGAGTTCTTCTAGCAGTATCTCAGACGTTAACTGTCCTTTCAAGATTCATGATCAGCAAGAAGCAATTGACTGACTTACTATTTTAGCTGTTAGAGTTGAATATGGAGACAATGCTGAAAAATAAAAGGAACTAATACCTCGTAACAGAAAAGAAATACTGATATTTATGAAGATAAAAGTGCAGAGCCATTGGTCAACCTGGATGTAAATAACGCAGATTTTAAGGCTGGTGTAATGGTTTTGGCTAACTTCCAATTCACTGTCATGATTACTTGGTGATACTTTAAGCAATTCACCTTTTGGTTCAGGAGGGTCTAACACAGCATATAATTGCTAAAGCAAATCAAATGGAAAAGAGTTTACCTGTGGCTTTTTTAGACAAACTTTCTTGCTTTTGACCCAGGGAATGCGGTTACTAACAAAGCTGCTCGAATTCTGCGGTTCCTGCATATAGAAGTGCTCAGAGAGCTATAGACAAAAACCAGTGAAGCCATAGTAGTTGGAGTTGTCACAGTTGTTGCTGACCCAAAGACAGACTGGGGAGAGTTGGAAGATGAGCACCCCTGGATTTCAGCTACTCACCTGCTTAGGATGGACGGAATGAGTCATGGGCATGTGTTTAGAAGGCAACTGTCTCATTTCTAAGGGAGAAATCCCAGGAAAATGACCATGCTCTAGAGATTTATCACCATTGATTTTTTCTACTTTAATAAAGTTTGGGAAATCAGAAAGGATGGAAGGAAGGAAGGAAGGAAGGAAGGAAGGAAGGAAGGAAGGAAGGAAGGAAGGAAGGAAATAAAGGGGTATTGCTATAAACAAGGCTCAGCCAGGGGTCATTGCATGGGATATCCCTGTAAGGATGCCCTGAGAATTATTTCCAGCCCATGGAAGCATTTTATCAGTCAGTCCACCTCCGCATGTTTAAACAGTGCGCACAACCCAATTTCAAAACAAGCAGAGTTAACATTCTTGACTCTCAGCCCAAATGTGGGTGCTCACTATGAGCTCATGTCTTCATTTGGAGGCTGATATTTGTGGGGCTTAGTGTATTGTAGGCTCTCTGGACCAGAAAAAGAAGCCAAGGGACACACGATAGAACCATTTATTTAGACTCCAAGATGCAAAATGTATGTGGAAGCATTCTGAATCTTGCCAGGGCTATGAAAGCATGGTGGTGATGTCCTAACAGTTCAGATCCTGGCTCCATCACTACCTGGAGCACACACTCCCCAGCTTTTGCTTCTCACTTCAGATGGAGAAAATATCACCAGGGTTCTTTGCATTTACATAAATGGGCCATGGTTACAAACTGTTTAGTAAAAGGCATTCTGTTTTCTTTTGCCAAAGTCCATGTACTGTGAAGAATACCACGGGCATTTAATTAGTGCTGTTTTCCTGAGTCGATGGTGGTCTCAAGTCTGGCTCTAGTATAGGCCAGGATTACTGGTTATTATTGGAAGATATAATTTGATATAGATTCCTACACCGATTCTTGGTTTTCCAGTGTAAAAAGGAGTTGATGGCCCTGCTTGTCATAGCCTCACTAAAAAGTTAGAAGGCTGAGATGAGGCAATACCCTGCAAAATCCAGAGAAAATTTTGTTATTTTAAAAATATCCTGCTTGCCGATTTTTTTCTTTCACGTAATGATCTCTAAATTCTCTTATATGATAAGTATAATTGATTTTCAAAATTAGGAACTCATAATTGCTTCTTGTCCTTCTTTTGATTGTTTTACTCTATAGGTATTGTTTTTTTATTAAAAATTTCCACCTCCTCCCCTCCTCTCATTTCCCTGCCCCTCCCCCGACTCCCTCTCCCTCTCCCTCTCCAGTCCAAAGAGCAGTCAGGGTTCTCTGCCCTGTGGGAAGACCAAGGTCCTCCCCACTCCATCCAGGTCTAGGAAGGAGAGCATCCAAACAGACTAGG
>LOEQ01000814.1:0-13606 GCA_001685075.1 Bramus lutescens | reverse complement strand
AGAGAGAGAGAGAACGAAGGGTGGGTAGAAGATGAATGAGGAACTGGGAGTTGTAGGAAGTTGGAGGAGGGGATGAGTATGATTCTCGGAGTGTTAATCAAAACATTAGGTAAAAATTTTCACGCCATTTTAGTTGTTAAAAATATTAAAATATATTAGTTGGCATGCTCGGTTCCCACCCACCCCAGGAAAAGAAATTTCATTGGGCAGGGATGTGGTGATTGGGCAATCTTCAAGTCAAAACAGACACAAGAAATTGTGATTTAAATCTTAAAAATAGATGGCCATTGTTAGATGAAACAGATTGTGGCTTGTCATTTTAGCTCTAAAGAATACTTTTTTTTGATTTGTTTCAAAACAAACATCATCTTTTTGACAAATATGGCTTCTCAAACCCGTGATTAAACTGAATTTTATTTGTGTTTGTGGAAAAATATTTACCTAGCACTGAGAAGGAATACCAGCGAGAGTTCACAATAGTATGCCTGTGTCAGGGGAAGAGACTGTTTCAGATTAGAGTTTGCTATTTTTAAACGCGTAAATGAAATCTGAAGAGTGCTTCCCGTGCAAAGCTATGGGAGACATTCACACCACACAAAGCAGTGTGATGCTGTTAATTTAACGGCATGAGATTTGAGGTTGGAATTTGGTACTTTGTACGCCTAATGAGAGAGATCCCGAGTGTTGAAAACGATGGGGTTAGAAAGGGGTTAAACTGCCGCTTGCCACCTGTGCCTGCTGGAGGCTCCCACTAGAAGCTGAGTTGCTAGCTCTGGGCAGGGTTCGGTTACCATAGAGCGTTGCCTCGGATTATGAAAGACATTCTGTTTTCATCGCTGTAATTCGCTTTGGCGTAGGGCTGACTCTTTTCCTGTGAGGTTTCTGGTGGGAAAACAGAAGAGGAAAGATAAAGGGAATGGGGGTACAGCAAGAAAACAGACTACAGATTCAAAGGAGAGGGAGAGGAAGGAGACAGAGGCAGAAGCAAAGAGAGACTGGTATTAATTTCCCAGGTTGAAACCGGAAATGGGAATGGTCCTCTGAATCCTCCCTTGCTGTCTGTACTAGCAAAACAGTATTAGCAAAAACAAATGGACCCAGATTCTATCTTCTTGGATGACCTAAACATTAAATTTAGCTGGATCTGGGCATAAGAATGATAAAGCAGTAGACCCAAGATTATTGCGTTTTCGAAGACCTTTTTCAGTCTCAAAAACCACCCGGGCCAATCACCAACTTTTAGACCCAAGCTTTTAAGAACGCAGCCATGACTCAGCAGCAGTTTTTATATTGTTCTGTCCCGGGCATTTCCTGAGGACTGTGTTGGATTCCCAGCAGCTTCGCTATTTCCCTAGTTTGTGGATTAGCTAGCCCCTTCCACCCTACACACCTCTTCCTGTGGACATTTCCAGTGGTCGAGCAGAGAAATGCAAATAAAGAAATACAAGCAGAGAAATTGCTTTTCATGTAGCCCCAGAGACCTATTAGCTCACGGAGAGATGGAACCTCAGGTCTCAGCAGACTGAAAAGTGCAAAGCAGTAAAAGTCTTCTTAAATAGCTTTCAGTTTTAGAGTCGCCTTCCCAGCTGAGGGAGCAGGCACAAGAAAATGTGCAGAGCAGTGGCACAGTGGTTCACTGTGGTCTGGGAAGATTTAGAAAGCCTTTTTTTGTGTGTTTTAGGCTAAAATGTCTATTCATTTATAATGAAATAATCTCACATAATACAGAGAGAAGGAAATATGACCACTGTGCCTCAGAAGTAAGGCACATGACAACAAAAGTTCATGAGAATGCGGGTGTGGTGTGCTCATGCTTCTAATCCCAGCACTCAAGAGGCTGAGGCAGGAGGATGGAAATTCTAGGCTAGCTAGCAATATCCTGTGTGAAAAGAAAAGAAAAAAAAGCTATGATGTTTGTTATTGACATTTGATGAACTCTACAATACTTACATATTTGATAGTTGATGTCTCCTTAAATATTTTAACCTTTTACATAGGTCAGTTTCCCATAGGCTACTATTATCCCTCCTTAGTGAATTAAGGAGGGAGTAAAATATTTCTGGGGAGAGTGGAATTATGGTAGGGGAAAACGTAATGAAAATATATTGTATGAAACCTTTTTCAATTAATAAAAAGGAAAAATCTATAGCAACATAGGAATCCAGTACTGTTCCCCTGGCTGTCCAATGAGTGAATAGCATGAGTTGATTTTTCTAAGCAGACAACCTTGGTAGTTCTCAGTTTACAAAATCTATTTTAAGAAACACCAAATTTAATCAGTCCATAATCATAGTCATCTACATACTTAAACTTGTCTTTCCCGACCTTGTCTTTGAGGAAGCATAAAGACTCATTTTGCTTTTGTTGTTGTGTTAGCGAAGGACGGGGTAGATGGATATTTTTAACTCCAAGCTTCTGTCATTCATGAATTCCTTTTTATATAGAACAGAATGGATAGCATGCTGTTATGGCTAATTGATGAATACTAGTGCCAGTCCAAAAAGGACAGCTTAAATACAAAGTACTATGATCTATTAGAGATTTCACTGTTTTTTTTTTAATACTAACTTCTGTCTTTGCAAAAACTTTTCTGAAAACAGAAAGGCATTTATAACTGTGGAGCTTATTATATTTGTATTTGTTGACATTGGCAATTACACAGAACAAGAGAAGAGGGCTAAAAGTCATTTAGTCTGTCATTTGATTTCTGACTTGCTTAACAAAGATATCAGAGCATGAGTAAATTTTGCAAATCAGCAAATAAATCAGTGGGTTAGTTTCCTAATAAGCAAAGCATATGTACACTAAGTTTATTGGTTGTTTTTAGCCAGATAAATAGTAGAAATGAACATAAGAGTCAATATCTCAGAATCAACGTCGCTGTGTATCACTTGTGGCATAAATTATGTCCTTTAAGTGATTTTCTTTTCAGCATTACCATCTAGTTTATTAAGTACATTTTTAATCCGTTCTGTGAGGCATTCAATTCCTTCAAAACACCTTTTTAAAATATAAGCCTGTGGAAAAATAAAAATAAATCAAGATTACAATTTGAAATCATGTAATAAAGTTCAAAAATAAAAGTAAACATCATTACAATGTGATCCATTTATAAAATATTTTATATTCTTTTGCAGCTAACCTCTATTCAAAGATGGTTCATGAGGTGGAAACAACCTGAGTGTTTCTCATATAAATTAGTACTTTGTGTGTGTGTATGAATTTTGTGTTATTTGTTTAAAGGTCAACTTTATTAACGGTGCTTTCTAAATATATCTGAAGAGGAAGGGTGGTGACAGTCCACTTACAGTGGAAGACCATTCCTTTGTGGAGTAAAGATCGCATAAAGGCAGAAGCATGTCTAGTGTGGGCGTCGTCACTTGCCCTCTCTCCCCACTGGCATCCTTCTTACTCTGAGACAAGGCACACTGGCTCCCAAGGATGGCAGTGACAGCTCCTCTGCCCTCTCCTTTCTTGTTGAAATCAGACAATGGGAAGAGGAGGAAGAGAGTCAGCATGGGCACCATGACCTCAGAATAGACTTTCTCTGGCTGACGACTTCTTGAGCATGTAGACCTTGTGAGAAGGGCTTCCCCCAGGCTCACATGTTGCAGCAATTGCTGTCTTCTCTTTTTTTTTAAAAAAATGTTTAATGTAATAAAGACTTCTAGCTACTGTAAATTCTAGGGAATCACAACAGAGCCATTCTAATTACAGACAGAATAAAACATAAAACAAAACAAAAAACAAACAAACAAGATAAAAAAATCTTTATGTGTTTTTAGGAGGACTGCCTAAATAAATAATACATACTTAATATAATTTCTAGTGCTGGATAAAGACGAGATGCATCTTTCAATGAGGGAATCGGAGTTGAGTTTCTCTAGCAATTAGGTTTGTCTAGCTGACAAGACAGGCAGAACATTGTAGTTGGCTTATGTTGTCTAAATTCAGTTCTTAAAGGCCTATGATAGGACCAAACAGATACATTTCAATTAAAGAAATATTGACTTGTAATTTATGTGCAGGGTCTAGTATATACATCAGGTGCAGTCATGAAGAACTACTTCAAGTTCTTGCCACAATGGTATTATAATGGTCTATTTTGCTTCAGTGATTCTAGCCCATTTGAATATTCTAGGGACAGCGAAATTTGTCAGCAGAGTATGTGTAATGTGTGTCAAAGATCTGAACTACAGTATCACCTTCAAAATCATCTCATGATGGTCTTGAAAACTTTAGATTGTCAAAATTAGGGCTCCTGGGAGTTAAGATTGAGACCTTCAAGGTCTTAACATCATTGTGTCTCTGAATTTTTGCACTTTAGAATTAAGTAATATGGACCCTAGAGGGGCTGAGTTGCTGGTACACATCAAAATACTAGCAAAAAGAAGATGAAAATTTAAAGCTCTTGTTCAAATTCCAAACTCTGGTTCAACATCACACGTACTAATGAGAAGAACGTTTTATTAGATTCACATATAAAATCTTAGTTTAAGGATCGCTCAGTCTATCTGATCCATTTGGAAGGTGGAAGATGAGGTGGCAGCATGATGGCCCCCAGGGGAAGCTACATCCTAATCTCTGGAATATATGAGTAGACTACATTATATGGCCAAAGGGAAGAAGGTAGCTACTAATTAAGGATCCCAATTAGCCAACTTTGAAAGAGATTAATTTGGATTGTCTATATATGTACAGGGCAATCACAAGAGTCTTTAAAGAGAGAAGAGTCAAAAGTGATCTAATATGAAAAGGACAGCATAACTTAGCTGACTGGAGGCTTTAAAGCAGAGTCATGAGGCAAGATAGATGAGCAACTTCTAAAGGCTGGGAAAATAAGGAAATGAATTCTTCTCCAGAGGGAAGGAGCCCTGACTACCCCGTGCTTGATTTCAGCCATTGTGTAAGGTCTCTGACCTGCCAAACTGTAACATAATGAAGGAGGGTGATTTCCGTCACTAAGTAGGTGGTACTTATTACAGCAGCCCTAAGAAATGAATCTGCCGAGCACAGGATTTTTAATCCCCAAACCGTAGAGAAACAGACTATGTCTTGCTTTAGTTTATTGGACTAAAAATGGTCTCTTTATGACAGTGTTTGTGGTGCAGAATCAGGAAGGGAGACGATGAATGAGATGCATCTGTGTATTTCAAGGTACCTCCTCAAATAGAATGACCTGTGTGGAAACAAGTTAGAATAACATCTGAATCACTTGTGTTTCAGGGTGCTGGAAAGGCGGCCAAGGGGCAGGACTGGAAGCAGCCGTTTGAGAGAGGGAGCAAATTGGAGTAGTGGTTTTTGTTAATAGTGTTCGTTAACATGTGTTGGATTGTTTTATGTGAAGCCGGACTTGACTTCTTGACAATATCCCTAAGACTCTGGAGCCCAAATGTACATGGTTACTTCTGATTCTTCCAAGTATGGAGACAAATGTCCCATCCATGCTTGGGGGCTGCAATTGGCAGGTTTGGCTGGAGTCCGGAAATTGTGTAATAAACAGAAATGATCTGATTTGCGGAACCACCAGGTCACACTTGAAAAAACAGCTCTCTGTGCTCTGAGGCGCCTCGTTCATCTGAGATTTGAGATAGAGAAATGGAGCATAAACAAAGGGAATACCAGATCAACATTTTTATCAAGTACTTCCAAAGACTCCCTTATTTGTACACCACAACCCAAGAACAAGAAACTTGGACCCAGTTCCCCCAAAAGAAGCCAAAATAAATGTCCCCCAGGATGTGTCTTCCTAGAGAAAGACTTCATGGTGTCACTTACTTAAAAGGCAAGTGGATTGTAAGATTAAAGTGACAATTTCTATCTGTGTTTCAGGCCAAGAAAGCTAGGTTTCTGATGAGCTGTTCTGAAGCTCAAATTTGTCTAGACAGGGTTCCCAGCTCCTTTAAAGGGCTCACAAGGACTAGTCCTCCAGCAACAAGTGATGGATGGATAAAGCACTGTAATTATGATCAAAGGCCACCAACCCCTGCCTGTGTAATTACACATTTCCCAGCTTCTAAAAAGTCACTTTGTTCCCTAGAATAGAAGATGAGAAACAGACACGAGTGATATGTGCTTATTGGTTAGTCAAGGTTTTGGGAAATGACACTTATTAAATTTTCTTTGCCTTAAGCCATAAGAATTGGGAGAATAATTTAGATAGCGAAAATTAATTGTGACTCTATTCTAATGTTTATTGGTGTTGTTTACCTTCTCCATTCTCATTTATCTCTCCTTAAATTATAAATTTGACTTTCTGAAAATGAGATTGAAACCACTAAGGCTGAGAAACAAGAATCTAATGTCTCACATTCTCCAGACATTTACAAAGTTCTATTACGTTTTGTCATTTTTTTTGTTTCAAATGAGCAAACTGAATTTTCCCAGTTCAGCAGCAAACTGCCATTCTCAAATTCCATTAGCTTACGTTGTCTCTCCTAATTGAAGGCAAAATTAGTGGCATAGAAATAATAAGGCAGAGGAAATCTTTTGAGCCTTGAAACACAAAATGGAAACAGGTGTGAGATTTTATTAGTCACATCCTTGCCTAGAGTTTTTTAATGTAAGCTTTTTACTAGAGGTTTGATAACATCCGCAAACAATTAATAGACACTACAAACGTATCATGGAATAACAGTGTGGTAGAGACATTAGCATCCAGCTTGTTGATTGCTTTTATTTTGACTACCGATCACTACCTGGAGCTTCATCAGTGTAGTCATAACCAAGATTTGGATTGTGTTTTAGTTGCTGTTATTGTTTGGGTTTTGGTTTTGTTCATTTTTTGGTTTGGGGTAGTTTTTGTTTGTCTTTTGGTTATTTGAGACAGGGTTTCTCTGTGTAACAACTCTGGCTATCCTGGAACCCACTTTGCAGATCAGGCTAGTCTGGAACTCACAAAGATCTGCCTACCTCTGCCTCCCAAGTACTTCTTAACATAACAAATATAATATCTTATATTTTAAAATAAGTGGAAAATTGACTTCTCTTTCTTCCGTTATATCCAGGTTCACAGATGCCTCTATTTTCATGACTAAGCTTTAATAGTGTCACTTGTTTAGAAATAAGTTTTCAGAGAGAGGCCGTGCTTACTTTACTTTTTCTTTTTGTTTTATGACATTGTGCCCATCTCTCAATATGTTTCTCTTTACTACTTGTTTTTCTTCAGACAATGAAAGAAAATGCTCTGTTCGATAGGATTTTTTTTAAGTTAATTTTTTAGTTTTTCGAGACAGGGTTTCTCTGTGTAACAGTCCAAGTACTAGAACTGGAACTAGCTCTTAAACTCACGGATATCTGCCTCGCTCTGCCTCTTGAGTGCTAGGATTTAAGGCCTATTACTCAGCTCAAATTAAATTTGAGCAATTTTATCAATCACAAGACTTCTAGTAAAGACAAAGGATTCTCATTCAACATCTTGACTGCTGGATCTAATTGGATGAATCTTTGAGATTGAAAGTGCTTTTCCCTAGTGTCCTGTAGAGGCTGTTGTGAGTTCTGATATGATTTCTCCAATCCATAAGCCATATAAATAGACGACTTACCTCCAGCTGGTACTGAAATATGCAATGACCCTGGCCCTAGAGTCACATAGTCAGTTAAGACTTCCCATGCTTCTCTATCTGTGATGCACTTCTGGTCCTACTATGTGGAAGCTGAGGTCTCATTTAGGTCTTAACATATACTCATAAACATTTTGCCTTCAATTCTTCAACAGAGTGGAATAAAACCTTTTCTATTAACTTTTCTCATTGCCCTAATTTTCCTGTATGTCTTTCACTTAAGATAATGTTTTGTCTTGGTTTGTTTTAAAGCAAGGTGATACAAAAAATGCTTTAATAGCTTAAAATGCCAAAATAATTTTTCAATAGATCAAGCTCTACTTTACAAAAGCAAAGCTGCATTCATTTCTTAAGTTAAAGAAAGAAATTGTAAGGACACATCAAAACAGAAAACATAAATGAAACAAAGAAAATTATATCCTCTTTGGATTTGTAAAGGCTTAGTTTCTAGTATCTGGGTTGTTAACAACATTTCAAAGGAGATTTGTAATAATGCATATTTAAATAGGCTGATAAACCTGTGGTAGGAAAAAAGGGACATTAGTCAAAGGGAAACAAAGATGCCACAAACCTCAGTTCCATTACAAAGTACAGAGATAATCAATAATGTTCTACAAGTACTTATTAAGTGCTAGATTCATGAAAAATGGTGCAGACTTTAAACATTCTGAATCTCATTATTTATTGATTAGAAGCTTTGTGAGCCCTTTCCAGTTCTTGGGTCACTCTCTGTCCCTAACTTGAGGCTCTGCATCTGGATCCTTCTAATCAATGCAACTTGATGCTCTCATTGTTAGTATTTTATAACATTATAACTTGTTTAAATCTTATTGCATATCTAGATTTTACATAACTATTTAGCCTGCACAGGGTAGAACAGTTGGATATGTATGTAGTCTACTGATATCTACCACCTTATGTTTTATATGGTTAGCACCCATGTTTATAGTTCTTAATAGGAATGTCTTGTATACATAAATTTAAGACAGATACCTTAAAATATAATAAGTGTTCTAACTATTGAAAGGACATGAACATTTAAAACTGCTTTGCATGGTGTTGGGTATTGAACCCAGGACCTTGTACATGCTAGGTATGCACTAAGCACTAAAATGTAGCCCCAGTCCTAGAGGACATAAATTTTGAGGGATAATTTTCGCTATTAATATAACACCACAGAGTCAAAATTGAGAGAAGTTATTTCTGTCTAGATAATAAAAGTGTTCTTCTGAATAACAGAGACCTCCCACACAGGACTTCAACTTTGAAAGCGAGGAATTACTCACTTGGAGACTTGGGGTTGATTATTCTGGAGCTGCCCCACCCCTTAATTGATTTCTAATGCAATAATTTTGTTCCCTGTCAATTCCCAGATCCTGTTTGCTAACTTAAGCTTTTGAAATTTGCTGAGTTCTGCACACTGTAAACTCTATCAGATTAATTGCCTTCCCCCCTTTTCTCATTATCAATGCTTTCTTTTCCCCAGTGTAATAATTTAACTGAGCCTAACAATCTGGATGGATTTATTCAAGAAAAACTTTCTGTTGTCTGGAACCGCAGGGATCACATTGGCTTACAGAAGCTCAAGACAAAATGAGAACCTTTAGCAAGAACTGTTCTGTCATGGGGTCTCTCTTCCTTTTCATTGGGATGTCTTCCAACTCATCGAAAAGTACATTTTTCTTCTAATGACCTTCCTGCGATACTTTTGCACAGGTCTGCTGCTTCTTCCTCTCCAAGAGATCTCATGCGGACTCCATTCCTATTACCAAGAGGTCCTCCTGGAACCAGCAAACTGGAAAAAAACACTTCCATCTTTTAGCAAACGGGCAAGGCTGGCACTCCTCCCAGAGCAATGGATGAAGAAAGTCTTGAGGAAAAGTTAGACAAGTTTTCAATCAAGCTAAATGGTAGGAAAAGGGTGCCTCACAGGAAGAGAATTCATTGCCCCGATACTTGAGATCCTTATAGATTTTGCTGAAGATTAAGATGCAGCCAGGCTGACACGAGCCTTTAGAGCAAAACTGGATTCCTAACAGTTTCGCATACACACTGGAGTTATTATGAAGGGCAAGTCAGACACCTGAACCGTGTGGCTTGTGAAGATGAGCCCAGATGAGAAGACCCTTTCACCCGTATAGGTCTTGTTGGAGATCATATAATTGTCACTAGACTTGATTTTCTTAGTGGTTAGACCAGCTTGCATTCCCACCAGCAGTGTGTAAGGGTTTCCTTCTGGTAGAATTCTTGCCAGCATTCGCTGGTTTTTCAGTGATCACTAATCTAACTGAGGTAACATAAGAATGACAATTTCCTTTAAATTTGCTTGTCTTTCATGAACAGTGAGGATGAACATTTTATCATGGAGTTCTTGGTCACTTGTATTTCATCTTTCATGATGTGTCTATTTCATCTTTCTACTTATGGATGGGTTGCTTGATTTCTTGTTGCTTAGTTATTTCAGCCCTTTGTATGTGCTAGATATAGAGAGATGGAAGATTTCCTCCAATCTCATAGACTGTTGTCACTAGATTAACAGTGTTGTGAAGAGGCTTCTTAATTTCATGAATCCCCCTGGAGAATTGCTGCCATTATTTTCTAAGCAACTAGAGCTCTATTCAGAATGTGCTGTCTTATGCCTACATAATAAAGATTTCTCCTTCTTTTTCTTATAAAGCTTTTGAGTTTTAGATTCCATATTGAGGTTTTTGGTCCATTTGGAGTTGAGTCGTATACAGGGTAGAAGATGGGAATCTAGTATTTTTCTTGTACTCCTAGAAATCTACTTTTTACAACATGTTTATTAAAGGGCCGATCTTCTCCCTAATGTGTATTTTCAGCATCCATGGTGGCTAATATAGATTGTCAACTTGACAGGATCTAGAGTCACTTAGGAGACAAACTTCTGGGCATGTCTATGTGGTATTTTTCAGAGGGTTCAATGAAGTGGGAAGACCCATCCTAAGTGTAGGTGACACAATTCCATGGGCTGGGTTCCTGGACAGGATAAAAAGGAGAGAGTTGAATACCAGAATTCCTCTCTCCTTTTCTCTATCTTTTCTTGACTTGGACACAATGAAATGAGCCATGTTACACTTATACTACCATGCCTTCCCTCCCACCCTGGACTACCTTCACACTGTGAGTCCAAATAGACTTTTATTTGTTTAATTTGCCGTGGTTGGAAATTTTGTCACAGCTACAAGAATGGCTATAGTGTTTTGTCAAAAATACAGCAGCTACAGTTGTGTGGATGGTTACCTGGATTCTTTGTTCCATCCCATTGATTTGGTGTCTTGATTAATGCCATTTCATGCTGTTTTATTTATATGGCTTGAGAGTAAAATGTGTAATCAGGTATAGTTCTACCCCAAGCATTCTTTTTACTCAGTTTTGTTTTGGTGTCTGTGGCCTTCTGAGCTTCTGCATGAATTTTAAGGTCCCCCCCCCAATTTGGGTAGCAAATGGATATTTTATGGGAAAAGCATTGATCTACAGATTATAGTTTTTTTCACCACAGCCATTTATACAATGTTAAATCATTCCAATCAATGAACTTGAGAAGTCCTTCTGTCTTCTATAGTTTTGTTCAGTATCTTCAATGTTTTGAAGTTTTCTCTTTTTTTTTTTGAGCTTATGGAAATTTTATTTTAATTTATTTAATATCCAGACCACAATTTTCCCTCCCCTCCTCCCAGTCCCTCCACTCTACTCCCCCTGTCCCTTCCACTCCTCCTCCATTTCTATTTAGGAAAGGGCAGGCCTCCCATGGATATCAACAAAACATGACACATCAAGTTGCAGTAAGACTAAGGACCTCCCCTTGTTATTAAAGCTTGGTGAGATGACTCAGTATGAGGAGTAGGAACCCAAAAAGCAGAAAAAGAGTCAGAGACCCTCTGCTCCCACTGCTAAAAGACCCACAAGAAGACCAAGCTACTCAACTATCCCATATTATGCAGAGGGCCTAGGTCAAGCTCCCTGGTTGTTGATTCAGTCTCTGTGACCCCCTATGAGATCGGGTTAGTTGATTCTGTGTTTTATCTTGTGATATTCTTGGCCCCTCTGGTTCCTACAATCCTCTCTCCCTCTCTTCATCAGGATTCCCCAAGCTCAGCTTAATGTCTGGCTGAGGGTCTCTGTCTCTGTTTCCATCAGTTCCTGGTTGAAGTCTCTCTGATGACAGTTGGGCTAGGCACTAATCTATTAGTATAGCAGAATATTATTACACATCATTACATAGACATTTTTTTCTCCAATCGTATTTGGTTCTATTCTAGATCTCTGAGTCATCCAGCCTGTGGGTCCTGGTGCCCCAGGCAGTGTCAGGGGTGGGCTTACTCTCGTTACATGGGTCTTGGATTAGACCAGTCATTGGTTGACCACTCAATCTTTAAGCCACTCTTACCCCAGCACATACATCCCTTTGGCAGGTTGAAGGTTATGTGGCTGGGTTAGTGTCCCAATATTGGATGTCTTGCCTGGTCTCAGAAAATGGTCAGTTCAGGCTATGTATCCGCTATTGCTAGGGGTCTTAACTGAGGTAATCCTGTAGATTCCTGGGACATCCGCTGTAGCAGGTTTCTACCTGACCCTGAAGTGCGCCCCCTTCCTGTCATCTCTCTTAGTACTCCACCCCTCGACCTGATTGCATATGTTCCCATTCTTCCCACTCTTAGTCCACTCACAAAACTGGATGGAACTGGAAAACATCATTCTGGTGAGGTAACCCAGACCCAGGCAGACAAACATGATACATCCTCACTCATAAGTAGGCGTTAGCTGTAAAATAAAAAGACAACCATGCTACAATCCACAAACCCAGGGAGACTAGGTAACAAAGGGGGTTCAAGCGTGGACATTTAAATCTCTCTGGGAAGGGGAAATAAAGTTTTCTTTGTAGAGTTCTTTAATTTTCTTGTTTATATTCTCCCAAAGATAGTTTTCTTTAGGTAAAAAATTAGGAATGAGATTGTGGTTCTTTCTTCACCAGGTTGTTATTGGCGGCCAGACTTGCATGTGCTTTTAGTATCATGTCACTCTGCTGAAAGTGTTTACCAGATGTACAAGTTTTCTAGCTTTGGGGAGAACCTCTGAGGTAGAAAATCATACCAGTCTCAAATTCGGATTCTCTGGCTCCTTTCTTTCCCTTTTATTTCCCTCTCAGGAATCCTGCTTTGGTCAAGACGCCAAGCACTCTTCTGGTAAAGAGAACAGGCATGCTGACTTATTCTAGGCTTCCGTGGAAATATTCCAAGCTTCCCTTCAATTGTTATCATTTTGGTTAGAGTTGTGTTGTATAAAGTCACATTGTCCCTATGGCTAGTTTGTTGGTGCTCTTTCCATGAAGGTGTATTGATTTTGTCATAGCGTTCCCTACACCTGTTAAGGTGTTATTCTATTGCTGTCTTTTAGTCCACTTACATGACAGATTACATTTATAGATTTTCAAAAGTTTAATTTTTCATTGGGTGAATCATCTTTTGGATGTGTTCTTGAGCTCAGTTCAAAAGTATTTTATTAAAATTTTTTATTTATATTCATAAAAGAAATTGACCTATAATTTTCATCTTTTGTGTGGCTTCATCTGCTTTTAGCACCAAGTCTTCATAAAAGGGTTCAGTAGTGTTCTGTTGTCTTTATTTTATGGAATAATTTGGAAAGAATTTCTTTGCATGTTAGGGAGCATTCAACAGTAATGCATCTGGGCCTGAGCATTTTTAGTTGGCAGATTATTTTTATCACTACCTCAATCATGTTCCTTGTTTTAGATCTGTTTAAGTTGTTTATCTCATGTTGCTTTAATTTTGATATGCATTTAGAAATGCAACCATTTCTTTCAGACTTTTCCAGATGAGTGGAATCGAAGATTTTAAAATATGCCCTAACAATTTTCTGAAGTCCACTAATATGTTTTATAATGTTTCCCCTTCCACCACTAATTTGGTTGAGAAGTCTTTTCCTCTGAGTTTGGCTAAGGGTTTGTCAGTCTTATTAAAAACAAAACAAAACAAAACCAAAACCAGTTCTTTGTTTTTTTTCTT
>LOEQ01000813.1:369921-429364 GCA_001685075.1 Bramus lutescens | reverse complement strand
GTGGACACACTGTTGCAGCTTGCTTGCTGGCAGGGACCTTGAAACGCCATAGAGGTGTTGAAAGGTCTGACTTAGGGTGAGCACTGTCATCTGTCACTTGTTCTCAGCCCCTTGGGTAAGCCTTGGGTAAGCCTCTATGTTAGTACTATTCACTGGAGAAAGACTTCTCTGGTTTAGGCCCAGAGTTGCATTTGGCTATGGGTATTTGGAAAGGGTTTGGCACTGTGCCAGTTTAGTTAAAGGACAGTATTCAGTTCTCTCCTTAGGTCCATGACATCCTTCCCTCACCCAACCCCCATGAGTTCTGACAAAGTAGACATGTTTTATAAATGTTAAAAAAAAAATCCCTAGCCAGGCGGTGGTGGCTCATGCCTTTAATCCCAGCTCTCGGGAGACAAAGGCAGGCAGATCTCTGTGAGTTCGAGGCCAACCTGGTCTACAAGAGCTAGTTCCAGGACAGGCACCAAAGCTACACTGAGAAACCCTGTCTCAAAAAACCAAAATCAATCAATCAATCAATCAATTTCTCTAAAGACCATTTATTAGCTTGAAATTGTATCAATCACTGATGAAGGTAAAAAGCTTAACTTCTGAGAACTTTCAAAGTTATCCTAATAACCTAGAAACCTGAGTCTGTTTACCTGCCTTAGTCACAAAATGACTGTCAGTGTGACCAGTCCACAGTCTAACTCAGGGGCCTTTGTGTTAAGTAAGGCAGGCGATCTTCAACTAGCTTCTCATATGTGATTACAATGACCAATGACGACACATTCCATGAAGATCCCACTCTGTGTTCACCTGACTTTGTTGTGTTTGTTGTATTAGCGATTCTAGGTTTGATACACAAAAATAGAGACACAACCACCCTCAAAGACCTTTTCTGATCTTTGTCATAGAGCTGTCTGCTCTCTGAGGAGTTTATCTTGGCTCCATCTCTTCCTCAGCAAGCCCCCAGTGGTCCGGCCACTAAGAGGCTTTGAGGCAAGAGGCAACACACTCCTGAGATGCTGACCCTTCAAGAGTGCTGGTTAGAAAGGCCTTCACTTCACCAAAGTCACCAGTTCCTAAGATACAGCCAACTCTGCTCTCGGGATGGCTTTGGGAGACTTCCTTTCTTTATTCGAGACATTTGCAAAGATGAAAAGCCAGGAGGGGATGGGCTTCTTATCTGAGGATTCAGATTGAGGGTGCTATTGGACAGAGAAGAGAACGCCTCAGCTGTAGGGGTGTCAACACAGTCACCTGGGACAAATGCATCTTTATTCCTGGTTGCAAAACGGATTTTGATAGGGAGCTGGACCCTGATGAATTTACTTCCAGAGTGTTCCATTGCTACACCAGAGTTTTATTAGGGTTCCTATTGGTGTGATAGAACACTGTGACCAATAGCAGCTTGAGGAGGAGAGGGTTTATTTCATCCTACAGTGGCACATCAAAGTCTATCACTGAGGGATGTCAGGACAGATCCTCAAACAGGGCAGGAGCCTAGACACAGGAGCTGATGCAGAGACCATGGAGGAACTCTGGCTTGCTCCCATGGCTTGCTCAGCCTGCTTTCCTTAGAGCATCCAGGACCACCAGCCCAAGAGTGGTACAACCCAAACTGAGCTAGGCCCTCCCACATCAATCATTAATCCAGACAATTGCCCACAGGCCAATCTGGTAGGGCATTTTCCCAGCTGAGATTCCCTCTTCCCAAATGACTCTAATTTGTGTCAAGTTGACAGAAAACCAGCCACCACAGAGAGGAGGAGGCCACCTGCCTTGGATGACCAAGCTTTCAACTTTCTGTGAGTGATGTAGCCTCATTCCAGGGAACAACTTGGACAGCTTGAGGGGCAACAGCCTCTCTTGCAGTAAATTTCTTAAACGACAATGATCTTCGTAGAATTATTGTAGTCTCTTTTCGGAAGGGTTATGGTTAAAAATTTGGCAGTATTTGTATAGTAAATGAGGATTTTTACAGCTCAGCCATAAAAGTTTACTTACAGCTGAAACTTGATATACAAGTACTCCATCCAGGAGTGCTTTCCTTTCAAACAGAATTTTTCAAAATGGTCAATAAAACTGGTCTGTCTCATTTTCCTGAGTTATACAAGCATTTTGGGCAAAACAGAAATGTATCACTTGTATAGGGTCTCCACCACTATTTCCCTCAGTTGGCCCTGATGGTGGAACATTTACCCTGCTTAAGATGAGTTTCAGCGGGATGAGAGGAAATGAAATGATGCCCAGTGCCGGATTCGAGACCAGGAGAGAGGCTGGCAAGCTTTGTATTTAACTGTTCTGTAGGCCTGGAGGGGAAACCCTAAGGAACAATTAGCTATGTGCATTTTCATTATTCATTTTAGGCCTCTAAGTACATAATCACCTGCTCGCGTCTATCTGATAAATAATGAGATTTTTATTTCACATTTGCATTGTTAATTACAGTATATTACAGAAGGAAGATTCTAAGCATCTGTGATTAATAGAATGTAATTTTTTGGATAACTAGGGCACTTTAAATAGACAAGAGAATGCACCCTTTATTGGCGGCCACCCAGATCTGTTGAGGACTGTTTGTTTGGACATTAAGGTGAATGTGGCAGGATTGGGAGGAAATCTCCCCAAGAATTGAAATATCAAGATGAAACACTGTATATCCGACAGCCTAGCAAGAGTTTGCATGCTTATGCTGAAAATGGAGGCGCACGTTTTTAAAGGTAAGAATAATAAAAATACGCTTCTGTGGAAGGATGAAAAACTGTACCTTTGCGCTCCTTCCTAGAGTAAGGCAGTCTCTGGTCCTGTGCAAGGGCTCAGGGAGAAAAGCCTAGGCTGGGCAGTCTCAGGGTCATTATCTTTCATACACACACACACACACACACACACACCCTCACACATGAACATGCACATATGGATACACGTGCATGAGGACAAAGTTAAATAAATAGATCATTTTGTAAATGGACAAATGGCATGAACACACACTGAACTGTGAACACATGTTTTTTTCATCTTCTTAGAAAAAATATGCAGAGGTACAATTGAACTGTTTTCCAGAGAGACTGTGCTGTCTTATGTTCCTATCAGTGTGTATGTGTGTGAAAGACCCGGTTATTTGCATTTGGCATTATTAATATTTTTCCTTTAGCCACTTGAATAGACATAATCTGCATTTCCTTATTGAGTAACGACATCCAACACCTTAGCATGTACTATTCATGTCTATAGCTCTGTAGATTCTTTTGAGAAAAGTGTGCGTTCACATCATTTGTCCACTTAAAACACAGCGATCTTACCTATTTATTTAAATTTGTCTTCGTGTATACATATGTGCATGTTCATGCTTGGGAGTACATGTGTGTGTTCATGAGTGTGGGAGACAGGAACACTGCAGGTGTCGTCCTTAGAAATGTCACCCACCTCTTTCAAGGATCTCTCAATGATATGGAGCTCATCGATTAGGATAACTTAGCTTACCAGGAATTGCCAGGCATCCTCCTATCTCCACATCCCCTAAGCGGAGATTCCAAGCCTGTGGTCCACATTGCATATCCTGGGATCTAGGGATCCAGGTCAGATGCAGGTTCTCACAGGGTGAGCCCTTCGCCGGGTCCCCCAGTCCGACAGAATGAGCTTTGAAGAAGGATCGCCTCTACACTGTGATGCACACATACTGAGATATTAATGAAAGTAAAAAAGAAATAAATATCCCACCTAGTTTTAATGTGCTCAAGTTATCACTTGAATTGCAAACCTTGATTTTTTTTCTCTATCTGCTCATTTTGAAATATCCAGGTACACCAGAACATTCCTAGGAAAGTGCATGATACTTTTTGTGTGTTCTAGAAATTAATCAGCAACTTAGAGCTACTGATGTAGAATCAGGTTTATGCTAGCTTCTAAAAAAGCCATCAAAGCAGACATTTCCTTCAATAAAGGAGAAAGTAGATGACTTAATTCATGAAGCAACTTGCAGAACCCCTAATAGGAGGAGGCTTCAGTGTTCTGTTTTGTTTTTTTGGGGCATGGAGCTGGGGTCTCCCTGTGCACCCCTGGCTGACCTGGAGCTCACAGAAGTTTGCTTGCCTTTACCTCTAACCCTTGCCTCTGCTGGGGTTAAAAGTGCACCTCTGTGCCCATTCCTCAGAAAAATGCTTGTTTTGAAAGGATTCCTTCATTTTAAAGGTAACTGCTTCAGGCCTGACTTCTTGGTGTTAGCCCCTCCCTTCACAGCTCTGCTTTGCCTATGTCCTTGTGCTTTCTCTTCCTTCTTTCTTCTGTGGAGAGGAGTCTAAGGAACAGCTTCTGTTGGACCGCCCCTTTCCCGGTGCCTCTGACATAGATGAGAAGAATTCTGCTGGACTCATTTTTTGGCCCATCAAGGGCCAAGGGTAACTTTTGCATTATGGATGAGTTTGTGTTGCATGGATTCTTCTTACATGTGCACCTATCCCGGTGCAGAGGGAAATGGAGGCAGAACTCAGACTGACAAGCTGTGGTGACAGAGGATGATCTGACATGCTTGTAAGAATGACTGCAAAGCGTTTTCTTCTACAGCTCAGAATTCAGACAGCTGAAACATTTCCGCTTGCTAATTTCTACAGTGCATTTAGTGGGGAGAAATACCGCTTTTGTTTTGTGACAATTGCATTTTATTTTGTCTCCAACTAGACTGCAATTCCTGACAGACAGAAGCTTACACCATTTTCGTACGAACCCACCGTGAGCAGCAGAGTTTGGAGTATGGAAGGTAATGAACACTGCTGGACTCATAGACTTGCAATGTCTTATAAAGAAGGTGAAAAAGACATAAAAGTCTTGAAATTGTGAGATTAAAAAGGGGGGTCTCATAGACACCAGACAATAATCCAGACTCCTGGAAGGACCTGTGAGGACAAAGGAGAACCCCGAGTCTCTGACTTAGCTTAGAATGAGCACTGAAGGGGTCTACACAGATGCTCCTCTTTCCCATGTTCTGTCATTGTGGAGTTTTGGAGAGCTGACAGGGACCTAGGCAGGCTCCAGGGTATGAGGAGCCATCATTCTATTCCCAAAGCAAGGCACTGAAGGGGATTTGCCATCTATAACACAGAGCTTTATCCCTCTTCTTTTTTACAGCAAGCAACTGGTTTGCACCCAGATAAAAACTACACAAACTGAATGGCTTTGGATGTGACTGAGAAGATTGTTTGTTAGAGAATCTGATTTTGCTGCTGAAGCCAGTAATAATAACTTCGTCTTCTTCTTCCATGCATTCTTGTGGGGGGGGAATCATAAAAATCAGATGATTATCCTCAGACAGGTCTCTCTTATTTTTCTCAGACTGATTGAGGACATTCATTGATGGTGGTTTCATTGTGCTTCCCTGAGTGGCATAGTTTCATCTGGTTTACTTTAGCACAGGCTAGCCATTGTCAGCTGCCTGCAGACACAGATCTCCTCCAAGAATAAAGACGTGCTCCTCCACATCATCAGATAGCAGTGTGTGCTCCTGGTTTCATAGGGATCCCCAAGACTCTTCAGGGGGCCTTCGGGGTCTGTGCACTCTTGAATAACAAAATGAACATACAGTTTGCTCTCTCACTGTCATTCCTTCATGAGTGCACAACAAGGGCCTCAGGAGGCCTGTGCAGTAACTGTATCATGGTGCTGCTGGATAATGAACTGCACAGATTCATGATTGACGCTTAACCTAGCAATATTAACAGATAGAACCCACATAAGCCAAACATCTGTGGGGTCTTTGACTTTTAAGAATCTCAGAAGGGGTCCTCAGAGCCAAAAGCTTGAGAATGCTGTCTCAGTGGTATAAATAACTACCTGTGTCTCCAGAGGCTTCTGGGTCCATGCTCAGTGGACAGTTGCAGGGATAATTACAAGTTAGAAAATAAGATTTATGGGAGAGACCTGGGACTGATCAACTCGGAGAGAAGAAGCTGAAGATGCTCTCTGTCTGTGACGGCTTGCTGAACAGGCTTAAAGTGCCGGGCGAGTGAGATTTCAGCTAGCGATAAAGAGGAATTTCTCAATAGGGATTGTCAGACAGTGGAGTGACTGACTGAGTGAGCTTGTGGAATCTCTTCCCTCTGGAGGTCTTTTAAAATGAGCTAGATTTCCATCTGTCTGGGATGATTTAAATGTTACCATGCCAGAATGCTGGGAGGGGCTTGCCTGCCTGTGGAGCGGGTGAAATGGTGCCTTGCCCTCACCCCCTTCAGCCTCTTGGTCCTGTAATTAACTCGATGAAAGGAGCTGTGGCGATTGTCTATGAAGGGTTGAGACAGGAATGCGCTTGCTGACCTCCAGATAGGTATAGCTCCAGTGTGGGGAGGTCAAAGAACGGGTCTTGTGGCTGGTGGCGATCCAGGAAAATGACTGATGTCTGTAGGAGTCTACTTCAGGTTGGATTTAGAAGGATAGGGACCTTAAATGTCTGAGAAAAAAATTCCCTTCCTGTCTAGCTAGGACAAAGTGACTTTAGCCGAGTGGATCTGAGAGCATGTCAAATAGTAACTGAAGACAGTTGGGCACGTGATGCTCATCAATCTAAAGTAAAGTAAAATGTAATCCTTAATCTTATAAAGGGACACGAGTTAGTCGTCTGAATGGAAACTATGAGGGTAATGCTGTTTGTTGAGAATTCTTTTCCTTTTGTTGTGTAGGGGTACGTGGTTTCCTCCTGCCGAGCGAGAGACATGGCATTGTTTCCAGCTCCCAAAGCTAGTTCACAATTTGGATATTACAGATTTATGTGCAGGGTCAGCAAGCCAGGGAACTGGCCAGACTCCAGGGTAGTTTGTTTCCATTGCTTATCACCTGAATTTCAATGAATAATCTGGGATAAACCACAAGGAAGGAGTGGATGTGAACTCACTGCGACTCCTATTGGATCCCGGCATGGGGGCGGGACAACATAGCAGAAATCAGTGGGGCCCTGTGGGACAGTGAGCTAGGTTAGAAAATATAAATGAGATTTTCCTAAGGAGACCCAGCTACCACAGTCTCTGTTGACACTTAAAAAACATTTGGGTCACATGCTATCTTGACTGGGTTGAGTGATGGAAAACAGAGCAAGAGTTAGCAGACACCCCCAATCCAAACCCTAACCCCCCTACCCCTGTCTCCCACCCCAGGTTACTTACAGAAAATGCAGGAGCAACTGATTGATCAGATATCATTCGGGAAAACAGCCCTGGTAGATAGCAGATAACCTCATGGTGGGAATGATTATCCAGGCTCTGATAATCTCCAAAAGATTCAGAGGGGCTGCTGACCTCTGCCTGACAAAGTCTGGGTGTTGAATGAGATAGGCAGATCAAATCCAGGGCACCCTGATGAGCAACCATCGTGACACAGAAAAGAGGGACTGAACATGGAGACATGAGGGTTTTAAGACAAGGACCTTTGATTTTCAAAACCTGCATCATACAAATATTTTTTTTTTAAAAAAAAGCACCTTCAAACTTTTTATTTTGTGGCTCAAAATAAAGCGGAAGGGAAGGAGAGAGAGGGAGAGAGGGGCTGAGAGAGGGACAGAAGGGGTGTGTGAGGGGGATGTATAAGGACAGGGATGAGAGCAGAGTGAGGGACTGAAGGAGGAGCGCTTCCTGCTTGGGGAGAAGAAAGTGATACTGTGGAAAGTCAGCTTTCCAAAAGATACCTGCTAAAACTTCTCGTCCGTCATTTCAAAATGGGCGACACAAATGGGTGCTTCTCTTGTATCCATGCTTGCAGTTGGGCCACCTGGAAACAGGAAAGGGAGGTTAAGATGGCAGCTATAACCTTATTGCCTTTGTGGATTAGGGTAGGAAGTCTTCCTTCTTGTGCAGAGCAAATTTGTGATTATAAAGATATATGACTTCAAAGGGACATGCTGTGACTGTGTGTGTGTGCGCATGCGTGCGTGCGTGCGCGTGTGTGTGTGTGTGTGTGTGTGTGTAGCACTATTCTAAGAAAGGTAGGAGAAGCCTGTGCTAGAGGACAAGTCTGTATGTTAAGAATTCTTTGTCTTTAATCCCAGCACTCAGGAGGCAGAGGCAGGGGGATCTATGTGAGTTCCAGGCCAGCCCCGTCTACACAGTTAGTTCTAGGACAGCCAATTTAGATTTGTTCTTTAAGTGAGCCCACTGTCTGCTGTGCTCCTAAGTCCCCTCACCACTAGGTTTCATCTAGTCCTGGTTTTACTCCTTTTCCAAGACCCCGCTCCAATGCCAGTAGAGCCTCCCTACCTCATAAAACCTCACAGAACTCTAGCCCTTACAACCCATCTTAAGATACTGTGATCTGCCATCTTGCTGGTTATTTTCATGCCACAGTAATACTTGAGAACAACACAGGGTAGAGAAGTTGATCTTGGCTCACCATTTCAAAGGGGGTCCGTCTAAGGATACATGATTCCATGTGCTTGGGTAGAATGATGAAGGAGACTATTCCCCTCATGGCGGCCTGGAAGTAGAGAAGAAAGGAACACAGAAGGTGGTCTCATCAAGACCTGGCCTCTCAAAACAAGCCTCCATACCTCCTAAGTTTCAAGACCACGTGCTCAGTTTCTGCGCCTGTGATGGGTGCACACATTCAGCCCATCACAGCCATGCATTAGACGTCGTGTGTATCTGCCTAATTTGCAGTTTGCTTGTATGATGCCTACCGCTGGGTTTCTGTTCTTAGCTTTGAGGATTATGTGTGCTGATTGCTTGACTCCTATCCTATTGAGTAGAGTGTGACCTAACACATCTTCTTCAGAAAGAAGGAATGATCCAGTGCTACTGTGAGCTTTGCCTTTAGAGGCATATGTGTTAGCACAAATCAGTAAGGCAATAGAATGCATTCAAAAGCTAAAAGTGATATATTCCTACATGTATATTTATTCAAGTAATTATAATTCAACAGAATAGAGAAAAGAATATTTGTATGTACATGTGTGCATCTATGCATGAAAGCCAGAAAATTGATATCTACACTTTAGTTTTTCAGCCACAAATTACACAAAATTCAGAACCACTAGAAAGAACAAAACATTTCAAATGCCAGATTTTTATCCTTCAAGAATAATGTCTTGATTTTCATTTAAAAAAGAATAAGAAATAAAATTACCACTCTTTTCTAACAAAATTTTCTTTTTTTGTAAAAACTCTGCGTTTTCAAGAGCTGATATATTTTCTAAGTTCTTATGCTAATCTCTCCCCCCTAAAACTACACAGCAATGGCATCTAAACAGAAATGTGATCACCGATTTTCTTAGTTTCTCTCCGTTCTCTAGGTGAGGAAAATTTTAAAAAATCATTTCATTTTAAAGGGTATGGCATTGCCAAAGATGGGCACTTTTCAACAGAAATGCAAATTGTAGGTCAAATAACTTCTTTTTCATACACACACACACACATGCACACACACACAAATGATCTCTGTAGTTATACAAAGCATACTTTGAAATTACAAGGAACATGGAAAACACTCTGAATAATTATTGTTGGCAGAGACATAATTGTGTTTAAGTTTCTCCATTGTCCATGTCCTTACTCTTCGTCTTTCTGATTTCTCAAGTAAATTCCTTTTTGGAATCAGGTTCCAAAACTGAATTAATTTCTACCCTGTGCAGGTTTAGACATAACTGTGAGAAAGTGCCTATTGAGACAGATTTCCTTAAACTCCTCCTGGGAGATTTGTTTGTGAAGTTTACTTCGGTTGGTCACATAGGCTTTTCTTACAGGTAAGGGCAGAAACCAGCCACCTTAAATCCTATGTTTTAATGCATGAAACAGAAACCTAGAGAAGACAGAAATGGATTGGAATCTTGGTTGTTCTTCATTTTATACTTAGGAAATATTTCTCATTGATGCTTATTGTTTTCAGCAAACTTACATTATGGAAAACTGCAGACTTTGTGACATAAAGAACTCTAGAAAAATTTACTTAAAAGCACTCACTATCTTATCCCCTTTCCCCCTGAAGGTCCTTAGGATAAGCATATCGAACCCTGATGTGAGCAAGATTCTCATGTAGAATGGATTCTGAGTTGGGTTAGACCACAATGAAGTGTGTTGAAAGCCATTAGCAATTAAGAGCATGGCTCGACACTGACTTTCTTTGTGGTATATTTCATGCCACTCACGCACAGTAGGTAATACACATGGATTCAGCATAAATTTAATTTTGCACATTAAGTAAAGTGCAATAGATAAATTATGCCTGAAGAGGAGCCACCAGCTGCCATAGCCACTTCAACTAATGTACCCTGGAGGTGTTTGCGCACATCAGTTGAGTGGAACCACTAATGTATCCTAGGTATCGGCATGGATTCATTGGCTGCTGGAGCCAGTATGAGCCTTCTGATTGTCAGGGAGGGGCTGGGGGAGAGACCTGGTCCAGCTTCCTGGGGCCAAGCTGTTCCCTAGGGTTCTTGGGAGTGCTTTGCTGGGCCTAGCTTCCTTGACGGATCTGATACAAGGGTCATGTCTAGATTTTCTCAGGAGCTGGGCAAGTGGCAAGGAGAAGAAGGAAGCCTGATCATTTCCCCATGGTTATGAAAGGATCTAGCGGCCGTATGAGGCAAGAATGTTACTGACCATTCAGAAATCGGAAAGGGCTTGTTGTTACAAAGGTGACTAGAGGAGGGACCCTGGGGGAATGCTTATTTTGAAATTTTCTGGCACTCCTGTACCTCACTTCTGAGCCGTAATATTCACTTTATGGTCATCAAAACAAAAACCAAGATGTACACTTCCCAATGCAGGGGAGCTGAAAAAGGGTACCCTGGGGGCTTTAAGAAAGAAAGCAAAAGTCTCAGTGGTGGGGAGCTGTGGCGACACATGCTAGGTCATGTGAGGTGGGTAAGCAGTATGAGCTTTGCTGGGAACAGAGACAGCTCACTGCCTTCATCCGAACCTTTGTAGTAGAATTTCTATCCTCTTGGGCATCCTCTCCTTGGGCCCTTTTGTAGCATCTGATCTAGGCTTGTGCTCCTTCCCCCAAATGAAGAGGGTGCCTCATCAGCAGCTGCCATCACAACTTCCGGCCCACCGGAAGCACCCCATGAGGCTGAGGTTCTTCAGGTATCCGTTCGTCAGAGCCCTATCTTGAGGTGAATAGACGCAGCAGAAAGCTGCTGCATATTGGATTTAGGGAAGCCAGTTCAACTGGGTCCTGTGAAGCCTCGGCTGGGCAACCTGGGGGTTATAACTGTGTGGCTTGCGGTGGGCCAGAATCCTTCTAAGCACTTGCCCTATTGTCGTTTCCACTTTGTAGGGGAGCTGAGACCCTGAAACCCAGGTTACCAGCCCAAAGACAGCTATCCGGTAAGAAACCGAGTCAATGTTCACACATGGGTTGCTGGATTTAACGCCTGAGTTCCCCACCCACACACAGGACAGCACACTTTGCCTTTGAGCTGCTGTCTCTTTCTTAAATGCACACACACACACACACACACACACACACACACACACACACGCTAAAACCAAGCATCCAGATTTTCTTTCCCTTGTTTGTTTTTTTATAGATAAAGCAGTTCACTCTGTCACTGAGTGAAAGCATTCTCTTGAATGGAGCTAAAGAATGCTATTTCTGCATCCAGGCTGCTGGCAATGAATCACTTCTGTTCCCTTGGATGTTTCAGAGGAAGATTCTCAGATAGGAAGGGGCTTCTATTGCCCATCACCGAGTTGATTGATTACAGAGCCTAGCTTCACCCTGGAGGCTGCAAATGCTCCTCCTGAAAGAAGGTTAGAAGCCACAGCCTAAAATGCCACTGGCTCCTTTAGGCCCAGACATGAGTCAGATGGGGGCTGAAGCCGGTTTGCACCAGTTTGAGTCCTTTGTGCACAGCTCTTGCCAGCTCTGTGTTCTGTAACAATACACTGGCAGCTCATCAGTGACCATGCTGGGATTATTCTATCATGGATATTTACAAGTGCAAACCAGGGTGAGATTTATAAATTCATTTTCATTTTTGGAGAATCAGTTTGTGAAATGATTACTAGAAAAATGAAAACCCCACATGTCCCATGGCCTCATAGACTTTCAGGACCATTCTAGTTATTTTGGAGTCCTCATTCCACAGTCCTTCAGTCTAGAACTTTCAAAGAGAGAAACCATTCCTCTCAGTAACACACACTCATAATACTACGAAACATGACTCACATGTTGGGGTTAGCAAAGTTGACATTAGGCATTGTCAGGACAAGTAGCAGATTTTGCAATATTAATAAATATTTACTGAATACACCCATGTCCAACACAGGAAAGAGAAGCAGACATTAATAACTTTAATGGTGGGGAGTTATCATCCAGTAGAGCAACGATCTCAACCCTTTTGGGGTTCACATATCAGATATCCTGCATAACAGATATTTACATTACCGTTTGTAACAGTAGTAAAATTGCAATTATGAAGTAGCGATGAAATAATCTTAGGATTGGTGGTCATCACTGCATGAGGAAGTGTATGAAAGGGCTGCAGCGTTAGGAAGGTTGAGAACCACTGCAGTAGGGCTTTTTTAATGGACAGAAATGGTCCCTATCCATAACTATTTATTCAACTAGCTATTATTGAGGTAAAAAAAAAAGCAGAAAGGGACAAGATTAACTTTGTCAAACACCCATAAGAGGTCCAGACACATCATTTAGTCCATCTGCATGTAAGTTACTACGGTAGTAAATCTTCACTGGCAACCTGATAGCACCTGAAACCAACCAAGACCATGCTCCTGGGCTGGGCTGTGGGGATAATGCAGGGAGGAGGATATACTTTAGGGAGAAGACCCACCCCAAGGGTGTGCAGCTCTTTCTCAAGGCAGCTCAGATAGAGAACTCTCTGCCAAAACCCAGGGCTGTTTGCCTGACTTTGTTTTTCGCTGGTGGTTGTATCTACCCTGTTGTTGCCAGGCCATCATCACTGCTGTCAGAACTTGGCTTCGGCTTCTTCTGCCTTCCAACATGGATGTAAGAGCAGAAGCTCCCAAGGATCATCCAGGCCTTCCACGTCAGACTGAGAATGTTGAGATGTCTAATGCTGTGCACTGAGCCGTGTGGGCTCTTGGTCTCCCCAGCATGCACATGGTGGATGTTGAACCATCCAGTCCTTATTGTGTGAGTCAATCGAATAAGCTCCCAGTGGTGATGCATATTAATTCTTTTGCTGTGGTCCTTTGGAGAACCCGGACACAGTTACCTGGACAGCAGTGTGTCATTTAGTGTTCTATGGTTGTAGGCGTCAGACCTTAAGCATCAAAATGTATTGAGTGATAGTCGAAAGCTCAGAGAATGGATAGGGAGGCAGGAGAAAGAAGCCCTAAGGACAAATGGCCAGGTAAATGACACAAGCTAGTCATGTTCTCAGTAGTAACAGCTACTGGTGGTAGTGGTGATCAGCACGAGCTTCTACTTGCTACTCCAGCTTAGAATTCAATGTCTTCGAAGAGCAAAGTCAGATTAGATCAATCGGAAGCTCCTGAGGGATAGAGATAGAAGACTTTCACATAAAACAAAGCAAGCACAGCTCCCTCCAAAGATGCATTACCACGATACCGAAACACTACTTACTGTGGTCAGGCTCTGCTTTGTGGACCATTACAGCATTCACTGGACAAGACCAGAAATCATCGTGCATGTCACAACAAATAATTTGTTAAACATTTTAAATCATGGTGATAGCATTCTGCAGGTCACAGTTACTCCTAAGCCACATAGTCTTAAGCAAGGATTCTTTTTGCCCGGAACTCACAAGACTAAGAGTTGAATATCTTCATTTGCAGAAATCTGGGACCAATATTTGCTTCATTGCTGCTTCTATCTTGCACCTCTTTGTGGTACTTTTCTTCTTTTACTTTCTGTTCACTTCTCATTTGGGCAGAGCAGCTGTATCTTATACATCTTTCTAAACTGCAAATTCCTAAATCTGCAAGAAGGCCATACACAGAGCAAGTCATACCCATAACGATTTCTGAGCAGTTTTCTCTGATTTCCCCCGATCTGCTTTAGAGAGATGCGAGGTTGAGTGTGCAGAATATGTTCTCCTGAGTTTCAACATGATGTCAGGAACACCGGTCTTGATAGATATTTACCCAACACAAAGTTTCTTTGTAATTTCTATACTCAAATTCACTTTGCAAAGGAAAGCTGGGCAATGGTCAAAAAGGAAAGGTCATGATTTCCCTAGACAACAATTTTGCCTAAATTTCAAAAGCAGCACAATTTAGCGGATCAAACTTACGCACACCCACGACTTTTTTTTTTAATATGAATTTTAGAGTGTCAGGGGATTTCACAATATACACAGCACATACGCCAGGGCAACTAAGTGGTGTTCAAATGTAAGAGGAGGACGGAGGGACGGAGAGAGATGAGGGCGGGCTTTTGATACATATTGGACAACTTATCTGGCCTTTGCCCTGGGTTCCTGGAAGGAAGCTGCAAAGACCATAAGGGTCTTAGTAACTCAGGGGCCATCTGGCTCACGCCTGAGTTTATATTTGCCACAGGTTTTATAGTAGGCTCCGAGTAAACCTCAGTCGGGAGGTTGGCTATAGCAGGAAGATTGCATGATGAAAAAGCTGGAGATTTGGGACTTGGTGACAGTAGCTTAACTCTTTAGTGAGGAAGGCTAATATTAAGTCAGCTATGAGGCCAAAAAATCCAAGATAGTGAAGCCATGTTAGGAAGTCTTGGCAGAAAGTCAGTGCCAAAGTGAGGTCACCATGTTTGAACACCAGCGTTTGGGAGGGTTATGCACCTTGAGGACCTCTCAGAACTTTCCCTCAGTCCTTTTCATGAGCTCTAATGTGTATCCTTTCCCAAGCTAAGCTAAAATCTTGGTTCCATGAGCATTCCCTGAAACAAAGGGAAACTATTGCACAAAGGAAGAAGTCTATCATAACAACAGGCAGAGATGGGGATTGGTGTTCAATGGCATGTGCCAAGCTCACAACGACAGCAGGTGGTACTGTAAGAATGGAATCTACATTGGGTAGAGGCATAGCCTCCTTTCCTCCCTTTAGGGTTAATCCAATGGGGTTGGCTAAGAACCTGGCTAGGAACTAATGTTGGGAAGGTGTTTTCCCTTAAGAAAATGTGCTTTTCCTTCCCAGAATCCTTACCCACTAGTGCAGTCTCTAGAACCTAGCCTAGCTCCCTGTGAGACTGGGCTAGGTCTGCCCATCTTCTAACTCCTGATTCAGAAAGGTCTAATGCTATTTTTTTCTCTTTAATCTCTTCCTTTTGCAGGCAGGGTAGAGCCGAGGTATGCTTTTAAACTCTGTAACTAACCTTGATATCTGTATCGCCTTATTTGAAGTGCCATGGCTTTTGGTTTTTCACTTCTCCATGTCCTTTCCCTCCTGTATGTCTTCCTTCCTTCTTGGCAGCTGTGAGATTTGCAGCTTCCTGCCCTGGGGTTCCCTCCAGCTTCCATTTGAGTCTGTTCTTCTCTTTCCAGCTTCAGTTTGCATCTGTTTCTAAGTTTGCTTGTTGATGGGACTAAAAACCTCAAAGAGGGGACTCTGACTTCCCAGGTAATACATGATAGCTCTGTTGGGACTCCCCAAGATTTCTAGTAACACTACTGTCCTGCCTTCTAATTCTTCACTTGGCATACAAAATGAACCCAACCCTTATACCCCTAGACGGCAGCACTACCTGGATAGAGAACCTAAAAGCTGAGCTTTTAGAAGTTGTGACTAGAAGAGTGGTTATCAAAGGCTGGGAAAGGATGATGGGAAGCCAGTGGCCCGTGACATTCAGGATCAGGACGTTCTGGTGTGCTTTGTCCAGCTGGGTGACTGTAGACAAGAACTATGTGCTACACACTTCATAAAACTAAAGGTGAAGGGATTTTTGGGATTAGCAAGAGCAAGAAGAGAGTGAGGGATCGATCCATGAGAGTCCTTGGGTCTAAGGTTCTTCTTAGGCCACCCTATCCTGCTCTACTCAGAAGAGGTGGCAGAGTGTCATGAATGCAGGGATTAGAGCATGAATGAAGGCCTACTATGGGGGAAAAATAAGATAACTGTTTCCTAAGCCTCAAAATGTCTTACCTCCAGATAAAATCAACAGCAGCTTCCCAGGGGCCACCTGGTCTCAGTCTCCCTCTACACAGCTAAAGCCTTGAGAATTAAAGCGAATGGAGACATAAACCTTTAGGTATCTACCTCCAGGCAGTGTGTTGTTACTGGTGTTATTATTTCTTTTTGTTTTATGAGGTGTTAGGGGTGGGACACAGGGCCAAGAAAGACAAATGCCATCAACTCAGAAGACAGCATGCTGTGGGATAATCCTTCCGTATGCTGTGAATATGTATTACTCTCATTGGTTAGTAATAAAGCTGTTTGGACTATAGCAAGGCAGGATAAAGTTAGGTAGGACAATCAAACTGAGGACTGGGATGAAGAAGGGCAGGGTTGGAAAGATGCCAGTGAGCTGCCTAAGAAGCAAGATACTAGAGGAGTAAAGTCATGAGCCATGTGGCAACACATAGATCAAAAGAAATGGGTTAATTTAAATGTAAGCCTGATCTATTGGTAGAGCATTTTGTAATTAATATCAGCTTCCACATGATTATTTGGAACCAGGCAGTCAGGATGAGAAAACCCTGCCTCCCTTTACAATAGCACACAGGATACAAGAGGTGTCTATCAAGACAATATGTGGTCAACACACTAAACACAAGATTATTCATTCTTCCCCAAGGATATATAAACTGGCAATGGTTGTTTGGATAGAGGGAGGTGCTTCTTCATATGCTGTTTACACTCTTGTAGGTAGGCCTTCATACATGTCCTATAAGCAACACTATTTAGGAATTTCTTAGACTTAAATTCTGATAGCTTAGGCTTCAAGCATTACATTGTATGTGTTCATTTGGGAGAGAAGTCTAGTGAAGGGGTCCTTAGGTCTTTGGGATGTCTGAGCCATTTGCACAGCAAGCAGGATACAATGAGTACATGCATACACAACACAATCACTTTATTTAATTATTAATGGGCTACTGAGTGAGCAATACTGAGAGGAACATCTCCTTCAAAGGAAACCCGTACTGGCTGACCATAGTTCTGCTCTTTGGCAACTCCACAAGGAAACAGACTTTCTTTGATCCTATTTTTAGCCCTGACATTGTTTATGTTGAAATGTTAATAATAATTCTTTAAAACCACATGCCATAAGGTTAGTGGAGAAGGCGTGTTTTCACCTTCAGAAAAGTCTGTCAGAAATTTCAGAGGGTCTGAGGCCTTATGCTCTACAATGCCTGAGAGGGCCTGAATGAAGTCAATTCCTTTGCCAAGCCTTCCCGATTAATTCTCTCTTTTATGTGTGTGTTGCCGCCTGGGGAATGGCAAACTCCACTTAAATCTTGTTTTCTGGCCAGACTTTGTTCAAGAGAATCACAGAGTATCAACTGAGGAAGCAAGGGGAGGGAGAGGAGAAGGAAGGAACAAAAGGAGGAGGAAGGGGGAGGGGAGAAAAGGCCTGAGACAGGACAAACACATTCCCTGTCGCTTCTGTGTCTGTCTAGCTGGGGAGATAGCACCTGCCTATGTCACTGGAAAGAACAGCTCCTGGCTGGAAAGAAATGGGCATTCTTCGCTTGTCAGCTGTAGTCTCCCCAAAGTAGTGATCCCCTCTTATCAGACCACACTGCCCTACCTCGTGACTATTTGCCATTTCCTCCACCCTGAAGATATGATCTCCATAGTGGTTTCTCCCATCTGCGAAGCACACAGGAAATGATGAAGACAGTTTCCTGGTCTTCTAAGAAATGGGAAGTAACGTTGAAGAGAAACTATGATTGGCTCTGTCTAAGCTCAAAAAATATCCTGCTCTGTCAGCATTTGCTTCCGGCTGTGCTGTCTCTGCATTGCTCTACCTTAGGGCACGTCATTGCCGGGAAGGAAGCCTGCCCTAACCAGTGAATTTTGTCTGCACAAGTGGGTGGCTATAACCGTGTTCTGTCTTTACTGAGGACATTCTGCGCATGAAAGTTCCAAGACCACCTATGGCCATCTCGAATCCAGTTAGGAACTGAAATTTCTCTGTATCCACAGTTTTGTAGTCGATTCTAAATGCTGATAGGTAAAGAGTGGAAGGCATCTGGTCTGTTGTTTTGTTTTGTTTGCTGGTCATAACAAAAAGGTGGGTCGTGTGATCACTTAATAACAAAGTTGATTTTTTTTATAAAAGTGTGTGTTTGGGCCAGGTGCAATGTCACATGCCTATAGTCCCACCCAGACTTTGGGAAGCTGAGGCAGGAAGATCATGAATTTGAAGCCCAGCTGTGCTGCACAGCATGACCTTGTCCAACTGCACACACACACACACACACACAGTGTCTGGTTGAATGTTTTCTTTGATTACTGCTTATTAATCAAGTTTCCTTAATCTAAACTTGGATCCCCAGGGCAAATGCACACCGAACTCGCTTGTATCGCTGCATATGCTGCACTGCTGTGAGCTTGCCAAAGCACCTGAAAAGAATTATTTTCATTCCCCCCCCACACACACACAAAAATAATTGTCAGTTCTTTAAAGTTCAGACTGTAAAGGTTTGAATAATTAAAACCTTTTCTACACCTTGGTAGCACATCCAAAAGGTTCACTACATTCCCATTCCAGCATCTCTGAGATCATTAGGGGAAAAGGAATGAGCTTCTTTTCAGAAAAGACACAGAAACCAAGTAGTTATTTGTGCCTGCAAATCCTCTCGGGCCTAAAGAACTAGCAAGATAATAAATTGTTTTGCTAAAAACAGGAAGTTTGGCAAAGATGTAAAACTACAGCTAAACTTTGGCCAGGCAACCCAAAACATTGTGTTCTTCTTTGAAAGTATTCCCAGCAAGAAAAAAAAAAGTGGAGTGCCTTGAATACATAGTTGCAGAAACAGAGGCATCTGGCAATGTGAACTTCTTGCCAAACTTTGTGGCTGTACTACGCTTGCGGTGCAGAGATGTGCCAGTTTTCAACGATTTATGTCATACGCAGCTGGAAACCTGTGCTTAAGTAAGATGCAGAGAGCCACGAAGAGCGAAAGATTTGAACGGACATTTCCCTGCTTTTTTCTCTCCCTTCATCTAAAGAAAAACTCACCAAACCAAAGAAAACAATTTATTTGGAGTTCCTACGACTTGAAGTTTAGAAGATGAGGATGCTGGCTTCCCCAGGGACCTGTTTCTAGAAAGTACTCCATGCAGTTTTCTGGAAGTTGTTAGTGTCCTCCTTCCCTGACTCCATCAAATTCTTCATACTTACTCTGGCCAGTTTTATTAATGTGATTGTTATTATGTGGCGTAGGCTTTGGACAGAGCCAATTGGATTATAATTTCCAGTTTAGTACATCAGCCTGGAGAGACTTCAAAATGTGGGCCAGAAAAAATAAAGATGTGAGCCTGTGATGTCTGAAGGGAGAGTGGTGCTTCTGGGGGCTGCAGCTGCTGGGGAGCCTGGGGTATCTTGACTGGGGAGAGATGATGTTCCTTGGTCTTGCAGGACAGAGAGGCTTCCAGCTGGCAGGGACAGTGGGATGCCTCTTGTTCTCCAGCCCTGGGTCATGTGGCCAGAAATTTTGGACTCGGGATTCCAGGAGAGACACTCCGCAGTTCAAGTTGTGCCATTTATTCGGAGCTGAAGGCCACTGTCCAGCCCTTTGAGTAGTGGGAAGGAACACGATGAGATGTATTCCATAAGGCTCAGCAAACGCCACCTTAGAAGGGAGCATCTGCACAGGGGAGCCTGAGGTTTCCACAGAGGGGACAGATTCTCGATCATAGCAAGAAGGCTTCTCTCTGACTCCCATTTTGCATCTCCAGCTGTCTTCTAGTTGGGGAGCACTGACGATGTCAACAGCCTCGTGGAGGGCCCGAGTGAGAAGACACGCTCCTGACCCAAGTTCCATAGCTCATGACTGAAACAGTTCTGTTTCTCTGAATTGTGGTTTCCTTATCTCAAAAACAAGTTGAGAAGGATCAGCAAGCAACTGTAAATCCTGGCCTGTCATCCTGGATTGTGTTGATCAATGGGCAATTGGCAAACACTGACTGCTGAACGGATAGAGAGTCGGGAGGTGATCAAAGGAGCCTGCTTCTCTCCTTGGTATCTCCTCTTGTAGGAGTAAACGCTACCAGTTCCGAAACTGCTACATTAAAAAGATTTAAAACTAGATGTCCTTCATTTAATGACTATTAACAGATTGGATGATTTTTATTATGGAGATTTCAGGGAAAGGAAGAACAAATTGCCTTCATTTACCACTTAGAAATACTATCCGTAGATTGACGTCCTTCTTTGGAATCTTTTTTCTATTATTTCATCCTGTTATTAAATTTGTCCATAATTACATACTCAAATCATTTTATTAATATTTTCTCCTTTCATTATATTTAATATGTTAAACTAAATATTATTTTAAAAGGTCTTTAAAATTTTATATATGTCTTTATTTCATGTGTATGAGCATTTGGCCTGCATGCCTGGGGCCCACGGAGGACAGAAGAGGGTGTCAGATCCTCTGGAACTGGAGTTACAGACACTTATGAGCCACCATGTGGGTGCTGGAAACTAACTGGGGAGCTTTTACAAGAACAAGGACTCTTAAGGCCTGAGTCGCCTCTGCAGACCCCTTAAAGGGTCCATAGCATTCCATTTCATGGGTCCTGTGGAGGAGGCCCAGACTTTCCTCTTTAACAGTATGATGGTTATTGTTTGCTTTTGCCCCTCTTGAGGACAGACTAGCTGTGGTCTGAAAGGGTCTTTCCGGGACTTGCTTTCCTTAGAGAGACCGAGGCTACAGCCCGGCTCTACCACAGCAGGAAGTGTTGGTCAAAGCAGACTGGTGGTTAAAGTGGATTCCTGCAGCTCCTGCCACCTGGGACATCCTGCCCCCACTAAATCAATATACACAGCATAGTTCAGTCTATGCAGAATCTCTGTCTACTATGCGTATACACGGATGCACAAATAGAGCTGTATCCAGCATCTATGGATGAGAGTGTATGAACATACTACATAAGACAGAGACAAAAGGCTCTAACCATGATCACATCCTACTCACTTTGGACTGGTTTTGCTCTGTGGGGAGACAGGGGGTTTGAAGTTGACTTGGTGACTCCAGGAGACAAGAGTGGCCAAGCAGAGAGGAAGGCTGCAAGTCCCTTTTCCCCTGCCGGTCACTCACGGCTCCTTCACTGCTAGAGGGATGCCAGCTTCAGCTGCTTGGGTACAGAGCATCCCTTCTATACATGGTGGTTTCATACCTAGCCCAATCAATAGTGAAGCTTCTGCGGGTAAAGAATGGAATTCTAGGAAACAAAGATGCCTGCTCGGAAAGATTATTGGGCAAACCGGGTGGCCAGCCATACTCGGATATGTCTGAAGAGATGGCAGGGTCCAGGCAGCCTCCCTGGGACAGGACTTAAGGGATAACAATGGTCAGCCAGCCCCCCGGGATAGATTTGAGGAGACAGCAAGCCCAGGGAACTGTTAGGACTGCTGTGGAGACTGTACTTTTTGCTCAGCATCTGGTAACTCTTGCTAAGGAAAGGTGTGCTTGGCTGACTGTGTGACCCTGTGTCCACAGCCAGGCAGTGGTTTGCAGGCTTTCGTACTGAAGAGGCCCCATTCAGTGAGGTGTAGAAACTGGTACAGGCGCTGAGGAGAGGGGAAAATCAAGTTGGGCAACTCTGAAGTTTTAAGAAGCTTGAACCTGGAGCCACGGAGGGTTTTGAGACTTTAGAAGTGCAGGCTAAGGGACACCGCGACAGTGATGAGTGATGACGGAGGTGAGGGGGAGCAGCTATGACAGAGGTACTGCACCCCATCTCTCTTCTCCCTGCCTCTGACGTTGAGTTCTAAATGAAGGAGCGGTGTTTACCAGTCTCTTTCATGGAACGCTCTTGGGGACGGGCTTCTCCCACCTGTTTCTTGGAACCTCCCAGGGACATTTTACAGTTCGGATGCCAAGACCACAGCCCTGACCACTGAGATCAGCACCTGAGGGTGGCTGCTGTCATAAGTATGGGGCCAGGCTCCCAGGGAATACCGATAAGAGCCAGGGTCCAGGATACCTGTGAGAGAGAGAGGCATGCCAGGTGCCTGGGGCTTCGCTGTCACAAATGTCTATAGTAATGTCACCAACTTCAGCAGCCCTTCTGTTGCTAAATAGCAATGATAGTTGATCTATCTAAAATCAGGGGGCTGGACCAACTGACATCCTTGGTTTTAGAGCCTGAAAATCTAAAATGAAAAAATGTAGAAATTGTTATAATCACTTTAATTAAGGTCCCCTTTCCTGTGTTTTTGTTGTTGTTGTTGTTGTTGTTATTGTTTGTTTGTTTTTTGAGACAGGGTTTCTCTGTAGCTTTGGAGTTTATCCTAGAACTAGCTCTTGTAGACCAGGCTGGCCTCGAACTCACAGAGATCCCCCTGCCTCTGCCTCCCGAGTGGTGTGATTAAAGGCATGTGCCACCACCGCCTGACTTCCTGTATCTTGTAATATTTTTTTCTTTCAGTCCTTGAAATTACCGGTGTCTCTGATTCTCTGCCATCTCAGTCCCAACTATGGCTTAGGACCTCTCCTCATTTTGAATAGGCTAGTCCTACTTCACCAGGAAATTCTCACCCCCATCCCAGCCCTGTGAGGAGGCTGGTAGGTATTTGGAAACATCAGAGAGATGCTTATGAAGTCAAACCTGGTGAGATTTGGCTTTGGAGAAGTGATTCAGCTGAAAGAATAGAGGCCATGCAACAAGAAGCAACTTAAAAATAAATTGAGGACTCAGACGCTGTGTGTGAATTACCTGCTCTCACCTCCCCCTTTCTCTTCCTCACCCATTGCCTTCACCACACTGGACACACTTCCTACACCTCTGCTTTTGCAGGCCACACAGGCCCCATCTCCTCCTTCTCATTTGCTCAAATCTCAAGAATTTCCTCACAGATGCTAAGACTTTGCTTTGAGGAGCTGGAGGCCAGGTGAGCCACCTTGTGGAGACAGAGAACACCCGAAGGCCAGTGGTGCCATGTGTTAGGCAGTGTTATCTGCTGTGAAATCAGCGGGGGACTCCTCGAGTTAAAGACAGGCCACTGCTAGACATCGCGGGGCATTGGTAGGGAGCCAGGAGGGAGAAAGCAAATATAGGCCCCTTGCTTCGAAGCAGGGATCCGGTTTAGGTAGTCTCCCCAAGGCTCTTCACTACTGGGGCCCCCCTTCCCCTCACTAGTCATATAAACAGTGTTTTGTCAGTTTCTCACCTCAGGCTAATTGTAAATTCCAAGTTCCATTAGGCTGACAGATAATGGGTCTTTTGTAGACACTGGAGACAGACAGAGCAAGTGACTTGCAGGGATGCTTCTCAGAGTTTTTCTGGAAGAGGGGGGATGAGCTGCCTTTTGTTTTGTTTATTTACTGTCCCATTTCTTTTACTGTAGCACTTAAAAGCTGAAGGGCCCCAGGGGACAATCCACTGCCCCCACATACCTTTATGGACAGAGGGCTCCATTTCCTTTCTCTACACATGTTGATGGCCTGTTGTAGCACAATATGTGTAAGTTCAGAAGGATGACTGGAGCCCTCTTTGGCATGACTCAGGATAGGAGGTGCTGAAGAGATGTTGTTATGACAATCAGCAGACATACTTCATGCAGAGTGTGATTGTCCAGGCTTCTTAAAAGCACAGCAAGTGGCCAGGCAGGTATTCAATGGATAAGGAACTAGAGAAATGAATGTCTCATGAGTAAAAAGTACTTGCTACTCTTGCAGAGAACCCAGGTTTGGTTGCTAGCACCCACAATAAGTAGATTACAGCAGCTTATAACTTCAGCTCCAGGGATCTGACACCTCCTTCAAAGGAATTTGTGCAGGTGTGTACATACCCAGACACCACACACACACACACACACACACACACACGAAATAAGAAAATAAATCTTTAAAATATGTTTCAAAATATATCTTCAGACCCAGGAGAGGCTTTCCCATGCCCATTTCATTCACCACACATTTCTGGTTCCCTAGACAGCAGCCTCACTTCCATAATTTGGAGAGTTACTCAAGAAGGCCCAAAGTCGCTTGTCAAAGGAACTCAAGAGAACAACAGGATGTTTCACCCACCATGATCATGATTTGTTCTCTATAAGGCAAAACTCTCCACAAACTTGGTAAAAAGATTTGGAACCTTAATGTTTTGGCTTATATGATCTTCAGTTGAATTAATTTGGGCCTTTTAAGTTTCATGTCGTGTAAAGCACACAAGGCCTAGTGATTGTCTCTTGTCTCTGTCAATTATTTGTGAGGTCCAACAGAAGACACATGCAGCATGCTAGCATGCAGCCTGGCTCACACTGAATGCCCAAGAACCCCATCCTCCAGTTCCTCCTCAAGCAGATACCAATATACCTGGAATAGTTTTCAAGGGGTAGAGCTTCACAGGATCCCATGACTTTTGTTTGGAAGCAGTAGGAAGGCATAATGAGTAGATAGAGCCAACTTCTCTCTCAAACATAGGTGAATATTTAATCTCTAAATAAGTAAGTAGATGCTAATTATCTTCAATTAGGGGGAACTGATGTAGTGAAAGCTCTCTCGTGTCTTCATTGAGTGTTCTGTGAAGCTGGGGAGACAAGATAGGCGTGTCTATATCCAGTAGCGCGCATAGGGACATTACAGTTCTGTCACCGTCTAGTTTGAATACTAAGACTCCCTAACATGCCATCAGCCACCCAACGGCAGCATTTCCTCTATCCTCTCTTGAGAGGATTCATGGAGCCTCTCTTTTCCCACAGTGCTCTGGTCACTAGGGATTAATTCCACCATCATGACTTTTCCCACAAACAGAAATTGATCTTGGTCCCCTGCTGCTGTGTCCAAGCCCTGCGAGGATGAGGCTGAGAGGCAGTGTGGAGATTCTGTGGCTCTACTGCAGTACCATCGCATCCTGGGCCAGAGGAATGGGTAATGTACACAGGACTTGGGATTTGCTCTTGGGTGGGACTTCCCCATCCACAGGGCAGAAGCATTTGAGAGTGGTGATCCTGGTGTTGGACTGTTCAAACATGGCGCGCAGCGGGACCTTGGCAATGAACCCAGATGTGGAAGAGCAGAGAGAGCAGGAAGGACAGAGATCGAGAAGTTTTGGAACTATAACGGGAGGCTAGAAACGTCAACCAGAAAGCACATGAAGAATTCGCTGGAAAGCATGAAGGGCAGAGTGGAGAATGAAGTGTAAAACAGGCGAGTAAAGGGCCAGGGGATGGAGGGGTGACTGCAAGACACACACAGGGTAAATAAAACCTTAGATGTGATGCTCCGGTCAGCAGCACAGCACAGTGAGCATCCTTAAGCATCTTTCTCCAGGTTGTTGGGTGTTTGAATGCTGACGTTTAGAACTGATTTTTCACAGTGACCTGAAGTATATCAGTGAGGCATGGGGGTGGGGTGAGGGCACATGGCTAGTCTGGCAATGCCATCCCAGCTATCCAATTTAGAGTCTTGCTCTCCAGATGTTGAGTCTTTAATTTGATGACAATGAGAATCTGTTTGACTTGCCACTATGAGCTCATCCTGGACCCACACTGGCACTTTTTGGAATGACTTCCGTAGGCTTCCTCCTGCCAACTTAAAAGATAAGACTTATTTGCTCCAAGAAAATGGATTAAACTAAGTCACTGATCTTTAGAAATCTTGTAAACTCAATGACGTATCTTGGCTCAACAATGTCTTTTTTTGTTCCAAGGTATTTTTTTAAGCTCTTATCTTTATAGGATGATAACTTGATTTTGGATAGCAATATTATTTGTTCTTTTACCTTATGAAGCATCCTTGTAAAATCTCCACACTAGCTGGCTGTATTTATGTCAACTTGATACACACCAGAGTCATTTAGGAAGAGAGATTCTCAACTGAGAAAATGCCCCCACCAAACTGATCTGTGGGCAAGCCTGTGGTACATTTCGTTGATTGGCAGTAGATGTGGGTATGACTTTCTCACTGTAAGCAGAGCCATCCCTGGGTAAGTGGTCATGGCTGCTATAAGAAAACAGACTGAGCAACCCATGAGGAGCAGATCAGTAAGCAGTGTGCCTTTAAGGCCTCGACATCTGTTCCTGTCTCCAGGATCCTGCCCTGCCTCAGTTCCTGCCCCAGCTCCTCTCAGTGATACACTGGGATGGCTACAAGGATGCTGAAATAAATCCTTCCTCCCCATGTCGCTTTTGATCATGATATTTTATCACAGCAACAGGAACTGAAACTGAAATATCTTGGACCCATAAGAAAGAGAACCAATGTCTATTCTATGATTCATTTTGATGACCTCATATCCACCAGGTGTTCCAGGGTCCTGATAAGTATGAGGCACTGCCCAGGAGGTGACTTGGTGTTGACTTTAGGCCTTAGGGGATAAACTGCAACTTTTCGGCTTTTCCGGATAGGAATAAAGAAGGCAAGAGGTTACCTTCAGAATAGTCCAGTGCCTGGCACTGGCGAGAAATAAATAACACAAACAGCTAAGTCTTTACTGGAATGCTTGTCTGAAAAATGAACCATGGACCATTCTTAAGCTACATATTTGTTATTCAGAATCTTGTTTCCTTTAGAATCCCTGGGCTTTTTCCTGATAACCTTCATGAGTCCTCTGTATACTCATTCCTTTTTTTTGTCTCAATCTGGGCATCTGCCATGTAGCAGACTTTTGTAGTTTGATAGATAACCATGAAAGCCAAGGCCCCATATCCCACTGTGATGGTCCCATCATAATTCTGGCTTTTTTATTAGCCAGTATCCAAAGTTTATTCTGACTGAAAGAGGAAGTCAACACTTGTAAGTGCTCACACAGTTTTAGAAATACCACCAGCATTCTGCCCAGCTTGGAAACCACTGTCTACTGTTTGTCTTTTTAGTGTGAATTAGATGGTTGGGAAGATTTGGTGCCCTGGACAAAAGGCCTTTATCAGATTACAATTCAGTAGAAAGAGATCGGAGTCAGACCTATCTGAACTTGTATGAGACCTGAAGCAAGCAGAGAAATGGAGTTCACATAGCACCTCCGACATTTCTAAAAGCTAGTAGCAACTGCAAAGTGAAGGTATCAATATGTTTCTGTCAACCAACACCGTTTCATAAAAATCAAAAAGGCTCAATTTAAATTTTGGATTGGAATTGTGTGATGGAGCCTCTATTTCACCCTACTCTGTCCTGCCACAAAAGTCGCGGATGCTCATGTGCAGCTTTAGAGCTCAGGGTTCAAGCCACCTGGCCTCATGCCACCTGACCGCTGCTTTGTCACCCACCTGGAGCACCAGGCTCACAATGAATGGTCATGTGGGCTTATGGTTAGGAGCCTCAACACGAATCTCAGTTCTTCTGGTTTGCTTTCTCCTGCTGGGGCGAACACCATGACCAAAAGCAACTCAGGAAGTTTATTTCATCACAAAGCCATTCACCATGAGGGTAAAGTCAGAGACGGAACTCAAGACAGGAACCTGGAGGCAGGAACTGAAGCAGAGACCAATGAGGAACATTGCTTACTGGTTGGATGCCCATGGCTCTTTCAGCTTGCTTCTCTATATAACCCAAGATCACCCTCAGTAGTGCCCAGGGGTAGCACCGGCTCAGTGGGCTGGGCTCTCCTACACCAACCATTAATCAAGAAAAGGCCTGACAGGCTTGCCTGTAGGCCAATCTGATGGAGGCATTTCCTCAGTTGAGGCTCTTCCAAATGACATTAGCTCATGTCAAGTTGACAAAAAACTAAGCGGTCCAACTGGGGTTTGTCTTTCCTTTTCTTTTACTGTAACAGTGATGTAAAATTTGAATTTATCATTATGTAAGGGCCATTGGTCTGAGTTATAAGGAGTCCATTCTTACAAATGGATCCTGTATCGTGTTTCCAGCACAGACGGCCATGGTCCAAAGGCATTAATGGCTAAAGAGTTAACGTTGTCACTTTATATTTTCATCCTTCTGAGATGCCAGGAACTAGTTAATTTCCTCAGATCCATCCCTGTCCCAGTTTTTGAGCCCTCTTTAAACAAGTTACAGTTGCGGGGCATGACTAAGAAGAGTTATATGTAGTCTCAATGCAAGCTGGCATTCACTGGTGTGGGGCTAATAGTGCTCCTTCTATTCATTTCTGTATCCAGTTAACAATGTGCACAGAGAGTACACATGTGGTTTGGAAAAGTAATTGCAAAATTTACCTGGAGACTGTTTATTCCCTCATCAAATATAGATATGCTTTCCAATCCATAGTGCTCTGATCTAGGGGCCAGAAGATAAAGGATGATGCTTATGCAGGAACTCTGATGGCTACAGAGGGATGTATCACCATAGTTAACAAGTTGGGAAGTCAACTGTTCACTGGAGGTTGCAACTTAGAAACTGAAAGGTCCTGTTTCAACGGCTGCTTTTAGGTGTTTTGCCTTGGTCATTTCTATCCCCTGCTTTCTTACAAGGGATTTCAGTGTTTACTATAAAAACAAGGCCTAATTTGGACCAGCACAGGCCAGGACATGACTGGGGCAAATTTGCTGTTGTAATTCTCAGTGAGGGAGTGTGAAACACTATTTGGAAGGAAGAAAAGAAAGGAGACAGTCCTGCCTAGGAAAACCTGGCAGCTACTAAATTTGAGCTTGAGGACTTTTCAAGGAAATACTATAGTCCAGCCAATGGGAGTCAGAAATGGCTGGGATAAAACCAGAAGTGTTTTAAGTGTGATCTACTAAGCCCACTGTCAAGTGGTTGGAACTAAAAATCTTACCGAAAGAGCTTACATCATCAAATTGAAATCTGTCATATCTGTCTATTTCTCTTATATTTTCTGGTCAAAATCTTGAAACCAAGATGGGCATATTGATGTCATTCCTTTGTTAAATTATTTTTATTGGGCTATAAATTTTTCTCTGCTCCCCTCCCTTCATCTCCTCTCCCCTTCTACCCTCTCCCACGGTCCCCATGCTTTCAATTTACTCAGGAGATTTTGTCTTTTTCTACTTCCCATGTAGATTAGATCTATATATGTTTCTCTTAGGGTCCTCGTTGTCTAGGTTCTCTGGGATTGTGAATTGTAGGCTGGTTTTTCTTTGCTTTATGTCTAAAAGCCACTTATGAGTGAGTACATATGATAATTGTCTTTCTGAGTCTGGGTTACTTCCCTCAATATGATGTTTTCTAGATCCATATTGATGCCATTCTATTGTCATCTGGAGTCTCACATGACAGCAACAGAACAGCTGGTACTGCTAGAGCCATGCTAAGAGTCCATGCTAAGAGCCCATGCTAAGAGCCCATGCTAAGAGCTCATGCTAAAACAATTTCCCTTATAAACCCTCTAAGATACTATTGTGTCTATTACACAGAAGAGAAAACAGGCACAGGGATGCTAAGTCTCCTCCTGAGTTCATGGAGCTACAGAGAAGCTGGGATAGGGTTTCAGAGCCAGACCGTGGTGGAGTTGGTCAGATAGGAATCCATCCAAATCGGTTTCTCAAACACATAAGTCATTGAACTCTTAGTGAGGGCTTTAGATGTTTCGGGATTTGGAACATAGATCTGAGCTGATCTCTAGATCTGAAGGGACCATCTAGCATCTGCTTTGTACATGTAAATAAGAGAGACTAAAAGGTGAAATTTTGATTCATTTCTAGGAGGTAATGTGACTGAATTCTGGGGGGACTCTAGCTGTGAAGTTAGAGGTAACCAAATCGTTTGTCCCAGTTGTATGCTGTCCCCAGACCATAGAAGGATGACTGCCCCTCTGTACTGAGAACGCAGATCCTCTGGGCCCAGGTCTGGCTAGTGTTGGTGACTGATGTACAGGCAGGGAGCAGCAGAGCTGATTGTTCTTTACCAGACCAGGGGCTGCTGGCTGCATCGCGGCCTGGAACAGTTCCAGAAACAGGCTGGTTTCTGGATGAATCTGTCAGCAATCCCCTATTCCATTTGCTAGCCCCCAACTGGGATTCGTGGATTGAATGTCTAAAGATCTGCTGCTACGTTGGCCTGAAGTTTCCAGTCCTCCAAACCCGATCTCTCCCCAAGGCTTACCCTCATGTTAACTCCAAGTCTGGTGGGCATGGTGGATGATGATGTAAGACCCAAATGTCTGAAAACTGGAACTGAGCCCTCTTCAAAAAAGGCCATGGCAGAGCTAATGGCTGACACCGTTCAAGGTCTGAGGGGCTGAGAGCCTGGCGATGGGAAATTCACACACGGAGTACTGAGGCAGTGTTGCTGTGGGCAACAGCAGCTTCTGGAAATTGGAGCCTCTGTCAGGCCTGGGGTGCATCCAAGAGTTCTAGCACCCCAGAAGCAGGTTCTAGGTCAGCCTGGCCTGCATAGAGAGTTACAGGCTATCTAAGAACACTTAGCGAGATTCTGTCTCAATCAAACAAACCTAACATCAGTGCCTCAGTTTCCCTAAGTGTAAAGGCAGGAGAACAAGTTTAGTTGCTTTGGAATGTTTTAGAGGATCTTCCAAGGAAGGGAATACTATAGACTAGTCATCCATGGAAGTCAGAAAAGGGTAAGACAAAACCAGAAATTGTTTTAAGCATGGTTAACTAAGTCCACTGTCAGGCAGTTGGAACTAAAAATCCTATCCACAGAACTTTGGCCACCAAATTGACGTCTTTCATACCTGTTTGGTCCACTTATATTTTCTGACCATCACACCAGAATCAGTCATGAGTTGTTTTGAATGAGAAGTGTCCCCATAGGCTTGAGAGTTTGGAGGCTCCCTCCACAGCTGGTGACTGGGGAGGCTTTAGAACCTCTAAAAGGCAGAGGCTTGCTGGAGGAAGTGGTCACTAGGACCTGAGAGTCTATAGGCTGCTCCCCCACTCCGCCCCACCCCTTCCGCATGCACGCTTCCACTTCCCCTGCTCTGCTTCCTGAGTGTGGGTGGAACTGTGACCTCAGCTCCCTATCCAGGCAGACTCCCCTGCCCGAATGGACTCGCCATCTGGAACCTAAAGCCCAAATAAACGCTTCATAAGTTGTTTCCATGGTGATGGTATTTCATCACAACCACAGACGAGTCGTGAGGGGACAAGTCCATGGACTGCCGTGCATGCAGCAATGCAACACGGAACCCCAAAGAATGCAGTGGGTTCATTTGTAGGAGGCTGACAAGAGCAGGAGCATCGCTTTCAAAACAATGAACTGGTTTAAACACTACCCTGTTAGATCATGTGGTTGTTATGGCTACTGAGCCCTGTATTTTATGAAGTTCACTGAGCCTTTGCCTTAACAGCACCGTAGCTCGGTGATACCCAGACTTTAGCTTTCGCAGCCTGGGAAAGTTGAATGCGAATAAGCAGCGGTAAGTGAGCAGATGAACCAGCTTCATCCTGGGACTGGCAGGAGCTTCTGAGCACCAAAGCAATGACTTTCCAATTGCATATGTGGTCGTTTGATGCGTTCTCCTCATCTGAAAAAAGCTGGTGACAGTCACCTAATCCCAATGTCCTCCCAAAATGAAACTGCCATGAGGAGTCTGTGGTGTCTCTTTCTCTCTTAATGTTTATTTACATATCCCCGCGAATATGCAAACCCATGAAGATGACCATCCTCAGGCTGAGGTGTGGCGTGCACCTGTCTCTACACAGCTCTCTGGAGTTATATATTCTGGGTTGAATATAGGCTATCATACGGTATTACCTTGAGCTCTTTGTTCCCTCTGTCCCTCTGTCTCTCTGTCTTCTCTGTCTCTGTCCGTCTCTCTCTTGTTCCTTAAACGGTTTCACTTGATTGTATGGTATGTCTCCACCATGGTTTAGGTTAACATGACCTGTTTCCTTGATCATACTTCCTTTTGCACATGTGTGGGTAACCTAGAGAGATTGACTCAAATACCTATGTACACGGCCAGCCATTTTTCCGTTAGCTATTTTTCTTTTAATTTTATGGGTAGGAGTGTTTTCTTGCAAGTGCGTTAGTAATGTGTGTGCCCAGTGCTAACAGAGGCCAGGAGAGGGCCGTGAATCCTCTGGAATTAGTTACAAATGGTTGTGAGTGAGACCGACCCTAGGCTTCGGAGAGGCTGTCCCTCTCTGCGCTCCCTTAGCGGCTTCGGCTCCCTCAGCTTCCTCAGGGAGCGCAGACCCTGATTTATGCCCCAGCTCTGACCCTGCTAGAGAGATGTCGACCCGGGCCCGATGGCGCCTCATGAGGGACTTCAAGAGGTTACAAGAGGACCCTCGGGCCGGAGTAAGTGGGCTCCGTCAGAGAACAACATAATGGTTTGGAACGCGGTCATTTTGGGGCCCAAACGGACCCCATTTGAGGATGGAACATTTAAACTTACAATTGAATTTACTGAAGAATATCTGAATAAGCCACCTACTGTTAGATTTGTCTCTAAGATGTTCCATCCTAATGTCTACGCAGATGGTAGTATATGTCTGGATATATTTCAGAACCGTTGGAGTCCAATTTATGATGTGTCTTTCATTTTAACATCCATACAGTCTCTATTGGATGAACCTAATCCCAATAGTCCAGCCAACAGCCAGGCTGCCCAGCTGTACCAGGAGAACAAGCGGGAGTATGAAAAGTGTGTTTCTTTCTGCAATAGTAGAACAAACCTGGCGTGACTGTTGACTCAGGGTAGAACAAACGAAGAGGCTGGCCATAAGAAAAATGTTTATTGATGAATTCATCTACTTCCTATTCCTAATTCATTACATTTGCTTTATTAAAAACAAAACAAAACAAAAAAATTGGTTGTGAGTCATGACTTGGTGCTGGGAACCAAAGCCCAGTCCTCTGCAGGAACAGCCAGGTCTCCTAACTACTGAGCCATCTCTCCAGTTCTATTTTTCTCTAAGTATTAATGAAATCAGGTTTTCTTATATGCTCCCCACTTTTCTGTTAAAACAATACACACGGACAATATGTAGTTTAAAAGGAACATAATTACGGGAGGGGAATGGGGGGAGTCTCCTTTAAGAAACTATAGACAGGAACCTGACTATATTTTCAGAAGAGGTCAATGAAAATCTCCTCAAACATAAAGCTGGGGCAAAAAATTTGATCTTGGGAATTATTGCTAAAATCCAGGCTACCGTTGAGCTAATGAAAGAAAAATATTTTGAAGTAGACACGTATCGACACAGGAAGACCACCGAGCTTGGGGTCAGGGAGATGGATCCGAGGGTAAAAAACACTTGCTATGAAAGGCTGTCTGCCTAAATTTTATCCCCAGAATCCACGTAAAACACCAGATGTGGTGGCTCTCATCTGTAACCCCAGCGCTCCTATAGTGAGATGGGCTGGCAAGATGGGAGAAGGAGCCAATGGTCTGCAAGCATCTAGCTGGTTCCAGGGGCAGAAACAAGAGGGATCCTGTCTCTAAACAGGGTGGAAGGAAAGAACCACTTCCTCCGACAGCTGTCCTCTCATCTCTATGTGTGAACGCCCGTGCGTGCACGCCACACACTCATTTGTTTTTTAATCCGCAAGCTTAAGTAGCACCCGTAAGGTGATCTGAGCAGTTCGCATATGGCTTTTTGAATCACGTTCTCATCTTTAAAATGGACTTGGTAATACCCACTGAGTGCAGTATCATATAGCTCACGCAGAGGGTGGGGGGGCATTTGGCAACTAACAGGGGTGACTCTGAGTGTAACCACCCTCTTGCTTCCCTTATCTTCCTTGGTATGGTTTGGATCTTAACCCATCCCCCACCCCACCAAACTCCCAGCTCACAGTGCTACTGGGAAGTGGTGAGAAGCTTGGGAGGTGGGGCCTGAGGGAAGACTTTAGGTCTGTCTTTTAAGGGAATATTGGCATCATAAGTCTTCTCTCCTCTTTTCTCTCTCCCTCCATTGTCCTCCCTCTTGTCTCCTGTTCCTCTCAGCCATTGCCAGGTAAGCAGCTCTGTTCTATTGCCTCCCCTGGTGCCCGGGCATGACATTTAGCTTCATCGCAGACCTGGAATCTTTCCTGCATCAAACTGATTTCTCTGGTGTTTCGTTAGAGTGACGGGCTCTTGCCTAGCACGCGCCCCATTCCTTCCAGTCCTGGGTTAGAATCCAGAAGCTCCGCTCCCACGGCCTGCAGCCTTGCTTCATCACAGTCCCGCTCAGTCACGCTCACATTCTGACTCTGTGACTGGTAGAGGACACTGATGCTCACCCCCAGTGACAGAACTTCGCAACGTCTGGAAACAATTAGAGGTATTTTTCCATCTTGGCCTGACAGCCTCAGACATAGGCCGTTGGTGGCCTGGGAGTGAGGAGACAGCCCGGTTTAGGACTCCTGTTAATTATTTAAAGGGTTAAAGTATTAGAACTAATTATGCCGGAATTGTGCTTGGAGCCCTGACGGGCAGGTGCTGAGAGACCGGGATCTCAGACAGGCTTACAAGTCGCCAGGAAGGGAAAGATTCTGGAAAATGCTTTGTCCTCGCTAATGATTTTCCAAGACACTTCAGGAAAGGCAGTGTGGCAATGAAAAGCTGTTCAGGAAGATGCCTGAGCCAACCGCGCAGGCCCTAGGGGCCTCTGAGCCCAGCATCACCTGCTTTAAGGTGTGCCATCAGCACCGTGCCCCCAATAGGATGAGGTGGGCGGATCCCCGACCAACTGGCTGTACTTGCTCCACCGCTTGTTTTGGTCAGGAAGCATGGATCTGCTGGAAACTGCATCCTGGTTATTGAAAGGAGGGCTTACGTAAGCTTCTTTATTTGTTTAATTGTTTTGAAAGGCGGCTGGGGTGGAAAGAGGTCAGGGGAAGGTTTAGGAAAGCCTGGGAGAAGGTGGGACGGCCGAGCAAGCAGAGATATGCAGAGCGCAGGCCAAACGACATTTGGCAGGTTTTGCGGCAATCCTTTGCAACTTTCTGTTAGCTGAAGTTGGAGACAAATGTCTCCAGCTTTCCCATCAAGGGGAAGGTCCAAATTGCCAAGTGTTGTGAAGGGAAACTGTGTCAACAGGGCATGCCTCTGTTGCTGCCAAATGGTGCTCACACCTGCCCAGGGGCCCAACACTTCGCAGCATGCTTTCAAAGCCCCAGGTTAGTGGGTCCTCCTGGCAGGGGAGGAAGGGAAGCAGCACCAGTTCAAAGGCAGGGAGGAGGCCCGCTGGGGCACAAGGGACTTTGCACAATAGCAATGTGTCACATCACACTAGAGGCTCTGTCCCCAGACCCTGCTGCCTCTCCAGCGTGTCTGCTGGGGTAGCAAAGAGCTCGGACCATTCAGCAAGAACATGGCAGGTGGAGACGAGGTCTCTAATGTCTGTGGCCACTGGTGAACAGGAACTCAGTTCTCTTTCTTCCCTTCCCTTCCCTCCCCCTTTCTCATCTCATAGTGTAAGGAGAGAAATCCTGCAAATTGTCCTCTGACCTCCACACGTGTGCCATGGCAGGGGGCACACCTACAGATATATGCACACGGAGACAAAATAATAAGCTTTCTAAAATTTCTGCCACCAGGTCCATCACTAGGGAACAAGAAGGCATCTCATTCTCTACAGAGCATCAGCTAAGACTTTTTAAAGAATAAGCCTCTTTAAATATTAGGGATTTTTTTCCCCACAGATTTTTTCCCCTTATTCAGTAAGCAAAGTGTCAAAAAAAAAACCCTAGAAATATTCATAGCCTGACTCTATGCAAAAGAAAACTGGTCAGACTTTCTTCATTTTAATCAGAAATAAACTTTAGAATTAGTGATATGTCATTTGATTCTTTAATTGTGTATGTGGGGGGGGGTGCTTGCATGTTAGTGCAAGCATCCTTGGAGTCCAGAGAATGACACTGGATTCTCTGAACTGGAATTCCACACAGTTGTGAGCTGTCAGACACGGGGGCTGAGAATCAAACTCGGGATCTTTACAAGAACAATCCGTGCTCTTATCCACTGAGCCATCTCTCCAGCCTGTCTCTTGATTTTTGAAAACTTTTTCTCCTCTGCCTACACCTCGGGATAGCACTGCTGCCCATGTACATTCTGAAAGGCTGGCAAGGGTAGGTCAGAGTACCCACAGGGGTGCAGGTGTTGAGGTAGCTGAGTCTGGATGTTTAGCAGGATATCTTTGTCCTCACTCAAGGAAGCTGGAATATATGCCTTGAATTATACCATGATCAAAATATTTCCCTGAAGTCTGCGGAGGTCACAGGGCCTGGAGAGGGTTCTAAGGCTCTCTTGCTCATGGGCATGCAGGCACACTGCTTTCTAATTGTTCATGGTTCACACACAGATCAGTGCAGCCCCCAGTCTGGGTCAGATCACCTTCTTTTTGCAGTGGGCAGTGATAACATGGAGACTCATAAACAGTCAAATGTAGAGAGTAGAGACTGTTGAGTGCTCATTCCTGAGTTCGATCCCCCAGAACCCACAGAAAGACAAGTATGGTAGCTCTTCCTGTGAAATAGGGGGAGGAGGAAGGAGAGTCCTCAGAATCCTTTGAGCCAGCTAGCACAGACGAGCTGTAGAGAAGAGGACACGCTCTGTCAAACAAAGTAGGAGAGGGTGGCTCCCAAGGTTGTTCTCTGACACCCACACACGATGTTGTGACACATTTACCCACTCTCACGTATAAACATGCATATGCATGTGTGTGCACACATGCACACCACACACATGTGCAATATGCATGTGCACACATGCATGCATATACATGTATACATGTGCTTGGATGCACACATGCGTGCACCCACACACCCTCTCTCTCTCACACACACTCACACATACACACACATGTGCACATACACAGAAACACACACACAGAGTCATTTATCTTTTAAACTGTAACATAAACTTTAACAGTTTGCCCAATTTCAGGTGTCAGGTTCAGTAGTGCCAAGCGCAGCCATGCTTCCTTTACTGAGGGACCACATCTGGATATTCTGAGCAACGGGCGGTTAGACCATAGGTCTAGTCATTGTGCAGACATCCTGGTGGGCTTACACACACTCAAGTAGCTACATCACCACCAGGCTACTCAGGCCTCAGAGACCACAGCCACACGTGCAGCTTGATGTGGATGCAAATGCACCAGTGCAAGGCCTGCACCCTCTAACCCATCTCCAGAACCTTCCTGCTTACAAAACTGAAACTTTAAACCCATTGTCTAATTTTTCTATTAGTCATTTTCTATCGCTGTGTTAAAATACCCTTACCAAGGCAGCTTCTAGGCTGATGAGTTTATTGGGGGCTGGCTTACAGTTTCAGAGGGTGAGTCCATGACCATTGCCACAGGGAAGGAGCATGACAGCAGGCAGCTGTGGTGCTGGAGCAGTCCCTGAGAACTCACATCTTGAGACACCACTACAAGGCAGAAAAAGTGACACACTGGAAATGATGTGAGACTTTTGAAACCTCAAAGGCCACCTGCAGTGACACCTTCCCAATACAACTATACCTCCTAATCCTTCCCAAACAGTTCCATCAACTGCGGGCCAAGCATTCAAATATATGAGCTCATGGGAACCATTCTCACTAAAACCACCACACTCTTTCAATAACAACCCTCTCTCAGCTACTGTTCTTACATACTGTCTATAAATTAGATTATTTCTACTTCATATGAATGGAGTCATTGAATATTTCCTCTTTAAGTCTGGCTGACATCACTTGTGGTTCATCTGTGTTAGAGCTGTGACAATGAGTCTTTCTTTTTGAAGGCTGAGTAATATTTCATCAGCTATGCCAATCTGTTGTTTACCTGTGTGTTTTCAATGGAAATCGAGTTGTTGTCAATGTGGCTGTGTGCATATCTCTTTGATATATATGTATAGATTTCTAAAGAGGTAGTTTCTTTGCTGTTCATAAAACAAAGCAAACAAAAAAATAATCCTAAAAAAGAAAATTCTTAGTACAACTTATGGAAAGTTGAATTTCCTCTATAATACCCCAATTACTTTTTATTTTTGCTTCTCAGCAAGGATCTTGTGGTGGTCCATGTCGGACTCATTTTCTTCCTCTCCAAAAACTTTGAGTATGGGGACTCTTTTGTACATACTCCCCCCATCCTATGACCTTCTTTTGCCTGCATGGGGAAGTCCTTACCTGGAGGGGACCACCACCCGCCTCACCTCATTGGTCACCATTATTACGTCATCCAGATCTATCAGGGCCCTCGTGCTGTGGTAACTGTCCCTTTGATCATTCGCCACACTTCGTTAGGCTTCATCACATGCAGGCCCCACTAATCGGAAACAGCGGCCTTCCCAAAGCAAGGCAACCTGGTGACCAGGGGCAATTACCACATTGTTTGGTTTATAAATTAGTCCCTTCTTGGCGTTCTGATCACCATCAAGAGGCTGGTAATTCAGAAATGGAAATAAGGGCTGCTTATGAGAAGAGAGGGCTACCCTTCCTGGCCTACCTGAGGTTCATGCACCCCTGGCTAAGGGTCCAAGGTGAAGGCCCACCGTAGTAAGCCTGGAAACATGTGGTCAGTCACCTGGAGGTACACACTCCTTCTGAGAGAACATTTTGCTGGGATTCTTGTCTAGGGCATTACACAAAGATTTCTGCCTGACTTTGGCTTCCACAGTGAGGAGCTCGAAGGGCTTCCCGTCAAAAACCAAGCCAAACTCACGGTGCACTCCAAGGGCTTCACAGACCAACTTCACTTTTTCTGCACACTGGGGAGACTGAGACACTAGGGATGAGGTCACAGGCATGGATGCCTACCTCTTGGGTTTTCCCATAACTAAGTCAGAGCTCTTGCTTCCAGCTCGCCTGCCTGCGACACCCAGACGAAAGCATGAGAGCATCATTTGGGAAGAATTAGGGTCGCTCAAAATCCCTTTTGGCATTTTCTGTTTTTTAACTCCAGTGGCCCCCAAACTTCAGGCATCTGCATGGGTTTTGCATGAACAATGGTTTTAGCCTGAACGAAGTATAGGCAGGCAAGTTTCTCGCATTTTGAGCAAAAGTGTTTAAATAAAAGAGAGTTTTGATATTTCTTGAATTCCTTTCAGCAATGGAAGTTGGAAGACATCTTTTACGCACCTTCAAACATCAACTGTGCTAGCATCTATGGTATCTTGGGGTGAGGCAGCCATTGTTGTCTTGGAGTGAGGCAGACATGGATTTGGCAGGTTACTGTGGTTCGTGAAAATGGGTTTACCTCTGTTTAGAGTTTATATGGCATAGGCATAGACAAACTTAAGTTGGAGGAATGACTGAGACAGTTCAGTGAGAAGTTATTGGAGTTGAGAATGGAGTCCTTGGGCAGAACCCTTCCTATCTCTCCTCAAGTTGTCAAGCATGGGCATAGGCTTTCACCCTGATGAGGGTTCACTCCAGCTGATGTCCGTTCTCCTTCCCACTCTGAATTCTGTCCATACTCCCCTGGAATAGCTATGGATCAACTTTCATGTTCTTTTGGCTGTACCAGTGACATCCACTATTACAGAGTTTGGCTCAAAAGAAGCTTTCCTGGAGTCCTTCAAAGTATCAAAATGCAAACTGACTTTGCCACCTTAGACTAACACAGCGAAACTGTGGTCAACACAGATGAATCCCCCATTTACTTTTGATGTCCTCTTGGATGGAGAGATTTAAATACCAAGAGCCATTTCCTAGAAAATACAGAGAGCACAGCCTGCCCCCCCACCCCCAGCTTATCTCTTCCTACTTAGAAGTTGGAGTTCAGAGGGACAGAGCCCAAGCAGGCCTTTTGACTTAAAGTAATAAAGAGATATGTTGCTTTTCAGTAGGGCAGAATATATCCTAATGTAGTAATTTAATTTGCCTCTATTTAGTCTAGTTTGATGGGGTAGACTTAGAATGGTGAGGGCAGGATTGACATTGTTTAATACTTAACAGATGGATGGAAAATAAAAAGTTTAGGAGATAAGAATGTCAGAGGGTTACCAGCTGCTGCGGGTATGCACTTGAATGGAGTTTGTTTGAAGATTCAGAATATGTTTATTAATTCATGCTTTCCCTTCTATGATAGTTCAGACTTACAAATTATTTCGAGGAAAAGTGTTCTTTTGGTTTAAAACTTGATTGGGGTGCTGTGTTTGACAAAAGAAGAAAACAAAAAAGGTCAGCTTGTTTCCTGTGAGATAGGCCTTTCTTGTGCAAGAAGACGCTCCTGTTGTGGTAGACTTAGGACATGGTGTGCTAGCCCCTTAGCATGCTCACCCCAGAAGCTGCAGCTCTTACCTCTGTTCTCACACTTGAGTGCCACCAGACCGTCATGTGAAGAGTAAGCTCTTCAATGTGTGCCTCAGTTTGCCCTTCTAGAAGCTTCATCAGGCAAGAGCCACCCCTAAACTCTGGGAAAAGCAAATGTATGGTTCAAACTGGAGGAGTTACTCCATGGAAACGTTCCTAGTGGAAGCCTGTTGTCACGGAGTCTGGTGACTGATGGGAGGAAGAATGACTCCAGGTGCTTAGCGAAGGTGGGGGGCTGCACAGGAAGAGGACTTCCAAGAGTCTGAGGCAGTGACTTCCTCAGGGATGTCTGGCCAACCCCTTAACCCATGGCGTCAGTCTCCCCGCTTCCCAGTGGAGATCCAGTTGCTTAACTGTTTAGCAGGAGCCCTTTAGGAAGCCGTGAATTGATTCTTGCTTGGAAAGACGTTGAGGTCCTACGAACTGATGTGCTTTGATTGGGGAAGACTGCTTTATGAACATCTTCTGTGAAAGCCATTAAATAATTCTTTGGGTCAAAAGGACAATGCATTAGGATAAATAAGGAGGAAATAAGAGAAGCCATAGAGAAGAAAGTAGAACACTGGACAGGAACTCTACATGAGGTAAGATGGATCACTTCTAGGATTACGCAGGATTGCCAAAGGAAACAAATTTATGGGAATGGCAGTTGTGGGGGGGATGGGAAGGCTTCTGTTGAGAATTTGGCTATACAATTCAAGTCCCAGAAACCAAATAGAAAACTAACACATGTCTTTAAAGTGCAACCTAGTCTCATTCTATGCCGAAAGCAAGCCATGCCCAAATAATCAATTACTTTTCAATATCAGCTATCTATTTATTACAAAGTTGGGGTTTTTGCCATATAGCCCATGCTACATATATTTGTGCTATATGGCTATAATATATTATCTATATACCAACAATCAGAATTGTGATTCTCCTGTCTCAGCCTCCCATCTACCTCCCATCTCACCCAGCTCACCTTTGGTATTTGCAGATAACACTAGTGTGTTTGAAACAAGGAGCCCCAGATGTCAGGGAGTTTATAAACTCAGGATGGAGACAGGATTAGACACAGCTAGTGAAACTAAGGAAGTATTCCTATCAGAAGTAAATGCTAAGATTCATGGGGATAAGTCAACTATGCAAAGTAGGGTTCTTATTTTAAAAAGATAATTAATTAGTTCATTTTATGTGCATTGGTGTTTTGCCTGCATGTATGTTTGTGTGAGGGTATTGGGTCCACTGGAGACGGAGTTATAGTCAGTTATGAGCTACCCTGTAGGTGCTGGGAATTGAACCCAGGTCCTCTGGAAGAGCAGCCAGCACTCTTAACCTCTGAGTCATCTCTCCGCTGGGTTCTTAATCATTGAGCCCTTGGCGAGAGCGACCAAGAGCTTCACAAGGATTTTCTTTATGCATCATTGTTTTTGGTAGAAAAGTTGCCTCTTGAAGCCATTTCTGTTTCAAGGCAAGTTCACTATTTCCTTGTAGGACTTTGTACAACTCCCTTTAAAATACTGGTTCTCTTCCTAGTCACCTTTCAGGTCCCGGTGTGTCAATGTGATCTGCCTCAAGCCTGGGCGATAAGAAGGACGAGAAAGGGATTGTGAAAATATGGGGCTCAGTAAGCAGCAAATAGGGGCTTGTGGAAAAACAAAGTGCTCCGCTGCTTCCACCTCAAGACACCCGCATGAAAGTCTAAACATTCGTACTCAGTTTTATCCAGATCATGTCCATGAGCTGGAATTTAGGGCAGCAAAAAGTAATCGATGATCTAGCTGTGACTCTTCTTGAATTTTGACCATCTGTAAATATGAGCTCGTCCATTAGAAAAATTGTTAAACCCCCAACAGTCAAGCACAGCTGAAGTCCCCAGATAATCTTAACCCAGGAGTCGGCTCACTGCCACTTCCAGGCCAGTTATGACTCACTCCCCTCCTCCCAATGATGGGGTGTGGTTGCGGTTATTCATTCACATTTTAAATTATCTGTGGCTCACAGAGCTTTGTAGTGACAGAGACTATGTGGCTAACCAAAGCTCAGAAGATTTGCCCTCTGGTCCTTTGCAGAAAAGGGCTATTCAGTCCCTGCCTTGAGCCGGCATGATCCCAGATAACCTCACTCTGGTCTCCTCCAAACCAAGGAAGGGTGTTAGTCACTTTTCTCACTGCGGGACGAAATACCTGACAGAAAGGAACTGAAGGAACAGTTAATTTTGGTTCACAATTCTGGTCCGTCCTGGTGGGAAGCCATGGTAACGGCTGGGTACATTGCATCTGTAAGTGCTGGGGCCGAGTTTTCCTTCTTCCTTTCAGTCAGTCCTCTAACTCAGCCCCATAATGATGCTGTGCACATTTGAGAGATTTTTTTGTTTTGTTTTGGTTTGGATTTTGGCTTTGTTTCCCCCACACCTCAGTTAACTAACACAATCTAGGAACAGCCTGGTAAACATGCCCAGAGATGGTTTCTATGGTAATTCAAAACCCATCAAGTTAACGATGTTAACCACGACTGTACCCATTATCAACTTGATACCCAAACCCATCACTTTGAATCCAGACTCTTCCTCCCCTTGTTTCCATGAGTTCACAGTCAGGTTTCATACAAAATATATTCAGTCTCACACCCAAAGTTGCCATAGTCTCTAACAGTCCTGTCACTGTTCAGAAGTATAAGGGCAGAGTATCTTCTCAGTGTCATGTGATATCAACTGTGAGGCCCTATAGCAAAAGAGTTGCATGCTTCTAACATATATGAGCTAGAGTAAAACACCCACATTTCACAAGGGAAGAATGTAGGCATAACAGAGAGAGATGGGGCTAAAGAAAGATCAAAATCCAGTAGGGCAACACCAACGCCTGTGCTCTATGTTGGGTATCCGGTGTTTGTGATGGAGCAACCTGGGCTCCAGAGAGCTTGAGTGGCCAGTCCCACCTCTCCAGCTCTGCTGCCTGCAGTACATGCAGCCCCTCTCTTGGACCAGCTTTACTCCGTGCCTGCAGCTTCCCTTAGCTGATATCGTAGTTCTGGCATCTCCAGCATCCTAGGCTGGCTTTACAGTTCCACACTCCCAGTTGTGTTCAGTATCCTCTTAGGGTCCCCTTGCAGAGACTCTGACACTGATACACATTGCCTGGACTCAGTGGCTCTAAAATCCTGACACACAAGCCCTGTGACTCTTCGAATCCTATGTCCTTCATGCCTGCAAAGCCAGTACCATGAGACTAAAGCTGCCAAGTTCTGTTGCTCCTCAGGATAGAGCCCGGTCCTTTTGGACCCCAGTAATATCCGCCTTCTCTCCAGATCCCAACATTTCAGTCAGCAGTTGCTTTGAGGCAGGGAGCTCGCTGGGCAGCATTCTCAGCCGAGTCTGTCTCTTACTCAATGAGTTGGTCTTCATAAGATGGAGCGACTATTCCATGGGCAGGGTGAGTCCTCAAGAACACCTTTCCTGCTGCCCCAGCACAGCCTGCTGGGTTCTCCTTACAACTACAGGTGCATTTAAACTGCCTCAGATGCTTTTCATCAGCAAGCGGCACGGTTACTGCGTTGGTCTGTCAGCCTCAGTGTAGACCTGAATGGGAACAGTGGGCAGGAGCCACGTCACAGTCTAAATGCTCTCCTGCCTTCAGATTTCATCTTCCAAACAAATCACTTTTGAACTCAGGCTCGGGACACAGGAAAAATGAAACCAGATCCTTTGCCAGACTAAAACACAAACGACCTCTAGCCTAACTCCCAATAGAGTGCTGGTCCCGTTTGGAAACCTCATAGACTAGGTCTCCACTGTCCACATTTCCCTCAGCTTCCTGGCCTTCCAAACCCTAACCAGAATGGCCCATTGATCTCTAATTATATCAGCCTATGAGTTTTCCAGTGCAAAGTTCCAAACACTTTCTCATTCCTCCTACTAATCATTTCCGAAGGCTTACTAAGAATTTTCTTAATACAGTCTTAATACAGCAATGGCCCCTCTTCTCGGGGCCTGTTTTCTGTGTTAGTTACTGCAATCACTGCTTCCACAAACCCCCCACAGAAACACCTCGGGGAAAGAACGGCTTGTGTTGTATGGCAGTTTGAGTGTAAAGTCCAGTGAGGAATCTGGGCACGTTGCATTTACATTCAAGGAACAGAGAGAGAGGCGCGCTGGCCCTCAGCTCATTTCCCCTTTGTATTTAGTCTGGGACTCAAGTTCATGGAATCGTCCACCCATATTTAGGTCAAGTTGTCTCATTTCAGCGAACATAACTTAGAAACCTTGCAGGCAATGGCCACTGGTTTGTTTCCATGGTGACTCTAAATCCCACCAAGCTGACAATAAAGATTAGCCAGCACATGAGGTATACAGTGTGTCTGAGCGGATGGCGCCTTCACATGGTTTAAACTCCCTCTGGTTCCCTTCTCTCCCTCCTCTAAGACCTGTGTTCAGGCCTCACACTCTCCCTCCCTTTCCCCATTTCTGCATTTCTACTTACTACATTCATGGCTTCCCCTTTCTCGTGCATCTTTATGAGACTCGGTATCTCTATGTGACCACCATACATACATTTTTATGAAGTTAAATCTGATCATGTATCCTCCCTACATTGAATCCTTCCATGGGGTTCATTTTCTCCTGGATGAAATAAAATTCTATCCAAGGCTTCAATTCCCTCTCCCCAGCTCACTTAGCTTCACTTTCTTCCATTCTCTTGCTTGCTCTCTGAAGCCGGTCTTCCTGAATGAGTCCTTCTCTTTCTCAGGCAGCTTCAGCATCACTCCCATGCTGCTCCCTCATCCTTGGTGTCTCCTGCCTTGCCCTGCACCGGAGTTACTGCTTTCCGACTCTGTGGTGTGTTTTGTAGAATTATTAGGGTATGCCTCTTACTCAGCATATTTAAATTCTCTCTTTCCTCGTTTAAGTGGGAACTCCAGGAGGAAAACCCATCTTTTATCTGTTCATGTATGTATAATTAATCATAATGCTTCAGAAAAGCTTAGGTGGCTCAGTGACTGTCCAGTGAATTCTTCGGGCTGGCCAAAAGCAAACGTGTCTTTAATAAGCAAAGACTAATCCCAAGTTGAGATATAGTATTTGTTGGAGAGCCACCAAATTTGGGCATAGATGGTATGCGGATTGTAATTGGTTAAATGATACATTAGCACAAGAGCAGAATTTTGTTCACACAGAAGAATTTTGTAATGTAAATAGCATCATATTGGCCCACCCTCCATGCCTTTCAAGACCACCCCAAGCCCACTGTTGTACTTAGAGCAAAATTAAAGCTCTTTGAGTGGACCACCTGGAGCTGGATTATGCAATCCAGTTTGTTCCCACTGATCCACTAATTTACAACCCTCAGGGCAGCCTGACCCTTCTTAGAAGTGTCACACGTCTTCTGTGTTAGGGTCTTTTTTTACCTGCTTTCCATTACTCAGACCATCCTTTCTCTTCCTCTGACCAAATGTCATTAATCCCGTCCATCATCTCCAAAGGCTGTGTCCTCCTATGCACTTCTCTAATTCCGAATCCTTGGTTTATCACCCTCGAGCTTTCTTCTAAAGAGACTGCTGTGTGAGTGTGCTTACAAGGTGGTTGCCCTATTGAGCATCTGCCCCTCTTCTGTTGGGATGGGAAGCCAATAGGGCAGAGATCGCATCTGCTTGACTCACTACCAGAGATGCTTGGCACATTCTGGGCGCTCAACAAGGATGACTAAATAAGAGAGTGAGTGGATGCCAAAGAGGATGTCTGGATGTTTATGACAGACAGTGCTGGGATCTGCTAGCAGTACCGAGGACAGGCTGGAGTGAGGGGTGGCCGAGGGCCACTCTGCTCAGTACGATGAAGCAGGATGTGAAGGAAGAGGCAAAAGGCCCACCTTTGTCAGATATTTTTCTTTTCTATCAGAAAAACTTAAGAAGGAAACTTGTAAGAATGATAAAAACTTAAACAAATTGAGTTTCTTCAAACCTCTGTAAACAAATTGCAACTTTCCCAAACGGTGATAAGTAATTATTTAAAAAATGGAAAAATATTTTATTTAAAATAACAAAAATTAAAGTATCGACTAAATTAAGGAATATATGAAGGACCTTACTCCCCATAGCAGGAGCACCAACCTTCAGACTAACATCTTCTGTAATGAGAAGCCTTTGTCTACTAAAGATAAGTTCTGTTCGTCTACAAATACATAGCTCTTTTCAAAATGCTCACTGGGTTTTCTTTTTTTAAGAAAACTTAACGAATACTTCTAAAATCAACTGACTGAGTATTTTTAACTAAAAAGAATTCTTACTATTGTGTGTGCATGTGGCGAGGGTGGGCGGGGGGCTCAGAAAAGTGTGGAGTTCAGGACAACCCCGTGGGATCCATCTACTCCTTTCTATAGATTACAGGGATTGAACTCCAGGCAGTAAGACTCACAGCAAAGGCTTTACCCACCTCCAAGCCACCTTGGAGTCCTGGGAGGAACATTTGAGAGCGACAAGAAAATGCAAAGACTAAGAATTAATAATAAGAAAAAACCCTCTTTCCATAAATTAACAATTTAGAGCCACCATAATTGAAGGAGAATGCTGTGTGGTACAAACACTGGGGGCTGGGGAAGAGTGGATGAGAACCCAGACAAAGATCCAAGTATTTACAAAAATTTTGATATGATAAATAAGTCATCCAAATGACCGAGGCAAGGCTGAATTATTTAATAAAATACTTTACATTGTAAATGAGTTGAAATTGAAATTGCACCTCTACTTCACCAAAAAGCATTCTGACATTTTAAAAATATATTTTGTAAACCTAAATTAAACAGCAATTCATACAATTTGCTACTTCACCAAAAAATATTTTAAGAGGTCATTAAAATATGTATTATAAATCTAAAACAGCAATTCATATGATTTGCATATCTGCATATGAATATAGATAGAAGTGAACTTTCCTCAATAGTAAATTCTTGAACATAAAGTTTTAAACTTAGTGAAAATTTACAATGTGTATAAGTAAAATCATTAAGCTATTAATAAAAAGTATTCATATCCTTTTTGGGTGGGACAGTAGGGTAGAGAGTTCAAGGTCAGCCTGGGATATGTAAAAAGATCCTGTCTAAACTCATGTTGTCGAGGGTGTGGCATAAGAGGAACCCTCATCCAATCCTGGTGGGAGTGCAAACTTGTGCAGCCACTATGGGAATCAGTGTGACAGTTCCTCAGGAAGATGAGAATCAGTCGACCACAGGATACAGCTGTACCACTCTTGGACATATACCCAAAGGACACTTCATCCTACCACAGACATTTGCCCAAGCATGTTCGTTGATGCTTTATTTATAATAGCCAGAAATTGGAAACAACCTAGATATCCTTCAAGAGAAGAGTGGATAAGAAGATGTGGTATATTTACACAATGGAGTATTACTTGGCCATTAAAAATTGAAATTATGAAATCCACAATAGGAAAATGGATGGAACAAGAAAAAAAAAAGGCATCCTGAGCGAAGTAACCCAGACCCGGAAAGACAAATATGGTATGTATTCACTTACATGTGGATATTAGTTGTTAAGTCAATGACAACCAAGCTACAATCTGTAGAGCCACAGATATTAGGTATAGAGTAAGGGACTAGGGGTGACAAACAGTTCTTGTTAGGAAAGGAAAATAGTTATAGATGGATGGAAGGGTCTAGATCAGGAGAATGAAGATGGGAAGGGGCATGGACAAAGGAGGTGGGAGAGGGAATACAGGGAGAGCAGCTAAAATAAGGGCCATTTGAAACCTAACACGGTAGAAACTTCCCAAAATAAATTTATACATGAAGGTGATCGAAATGAAATTGCCAAATAATGTGAAACAGAGTCCCAATGGGCCATCCCTTGTCACCAAATGAAGCTTGCATCACTGGGATTGGGTTACCTCTAATTGAGTTGTTGGCCAAAGGGGTCCCATGGGAATCCCAAACAACCCAGGCTGTGGCCCAGATTATAGACAACTCTCTGTAAACTGATGGCAAAGCCACTTTGCTAAAAACAACACAAAGCCTTCTTCATCCCTACATTTTAGAATTGTTGGTACAGGAAGATACTCTGCAGGCTACCAAAAAAGAAGCATAAATGTCAAGCCAGCCAGAAACACTTTGATAGTCAATACTGTCCTGCCTGAAGGACATGCTAGGGCAATGGTGGCACTGATCTTGTGAGAGTAATCACCCAACATCTGGTTTGACTAATGGCCCATTCTCTGAGATGAAATCACACCAGACACTGCTTGTGTGACCAAGAACCAGAAAGTAGATAGCTCAGGGGTCTATGGCAAAAATCAAATTTTACTGGTCAAAAAAAATAAAAACAAACAAAAAATAATAGTGGTAAAATGACTCCTGATGACATCCTGTTCTACACAAAGATCAATGCCTTGTTCAGCCATCATCAGAGAAACCTCCTCCTGCAGCAGATGGAAGCAGATACAGAGAGCCACAGGCAGATATTATGCATAGTGAAAGAAAGACCTTGGAAGTCTTAGCCCTAAAAGAAATGTCTCCTTCAAATTCCTCCCCTCAGGGCTCAAGGAACCCCACAGAAGAGGAGGCAGAAAGAGAGCCAGAGGGGATGGAGGACATCAAGAGAACAAGGCTCCCAAACCATGAGCAAAGCTTATATGAACTCACAGAGACTGGGCAGCATGCATAGAGCCTGCGTAGGTCTGTCCCAGGTCCTCTGCATGTAGTATTTATACAGGATTCCTCAGAGTGTGAGCAAGTAGGTCTCTGACTTTAATGCCTTCTTTTGGGCTCTTTTCTTTCCGTTTGTTTTGTCCCACTCTGTCCATTTCTGGACATTGTCAATACTAGAAATGCCAAAAGGAATGATATATATTCAACAATAGGAATGTTTGACATTTCTTTACTAGAAAAATATAAAAAATTACGAGTTAAATAAAAAATTTTAAACATGTAATATTTATAACAGAAAATTTTAACAAGCCTAATAGACCAAGATGTTTTAAATTGTTTTTTAATAGAAAGCTATATAACATTCTCAAAGCTATATAACACAGTCAGGCCATCAACATATTACACACAGGAGGAGAAATGAGGATGTCTCTGAACACGAGAGAATGTTTAACTTTATTTATCATCCAGGACATGCAAAGTGTATCAGTATTGGAATGTATTTTTTTCCTACACATCTGACAAAAGAAACAGCAAAAGACAAGCAATTGTACATTATGCTGAGAGTGCCAGAAATCTCCCAAAACTTTTCCAGAGGGCGGTATATTAAAAATATCATTTTTGAGGTGTAATTCTAATTTCTAGAAAAATTTCCTCCATAATTTGAAACTATACCCAGACAGTATAAACCCACACACTTATAACTTTCATTTATTTGTTAAATATTTATTTGGCACCCATAAGCTTCCAGGCACAGTAACTGAGGCTTGAGACAAAGGGATAAACAAAGCCACTATCTCTGTCTCCATCAAACTTGAATTCATAGTGAAGACAGAAGGTAAATACGTGGTCAAATCAACACAAAGTAATTAATAACCATTCAGTGTGCCATAAGGAAACCCATCAGGGAAGGTCACTTTTAAGCTAAGGTAGGAAGGCTCTAAAGGAGATAGTTACACCAAAAGCCAGGACGGAAGAAATGAAAGCCTTTAGGGAGGACTTCTTGCCTCCTTGGACGAACTGATAAAGAGTTCAGAAAAGTAAAGAAAAGGAGCTCAAGCAGCTTGAAAAGCAGGACTGGGGAGGGCATGTAGGGGCTGGGAGAGGATAGGATGGGCCTGGAGAAGGAATAGCAGCTGTGGTAATGAGTAGGGCATTAGCCACTCCAGGTTGCACCAGTCACGGTAAGGAGTTCCAATTTTGTTCTCTCTACAGTGCAAGGGTACTGAAGGATTGGTGTACATGGAGGCAAGGGACAATTTAATTTTAATTTCACTTTATTTAATTTAGCTTTAAAAGGTTGCCTTGAGGCTCGGCCTGATGGTGTGTGCTTGAGAAAGACCAGGACTTGGGAGACTGAGGCTGGGAGATGAGAGGTCAGGGCCAGCTTGGGCTAAATAAGAGACAACTCAAGAAAGAAAGAAAGAAAGAAAGAAAGAAAGAAAGAAAGAAAGAAAGAAAGAAAGAAANAGAAGAGAAGAGAAGAGAAGAGAAGAGAAGAGAAGAGAAGAGAAGAGAAGAGAAGAGAAATAACAACAACAAAACTTTGATGGCCAAGTAAAGAATGGATTTATGCGAGGGTCAGTTAGTTTAGTATGCATGGGTCCAAAGGCAGCATGGAAAATGTCATATTTGAGGCAAATAAGGGTAACTTACTTAGTTCATGGGACATTGGCTCAATCATTGAAGAACTGATTCATACAAGGCCAAGTCTTTCCTGTGTCAATTCTATTGCTCCTCCAACCCAGCCATCCACCCCACCCCCACCCCACATGCACCCCACACCCAACCCGCTGTGAGCACTCACAGGAGGGTTCTAGCTTTCTCCACAAACCTGCATATGAAAGGGGGAAAGTGACCATCATTCTTTGCTGGGCACAGTCCCTTTTCCTCTTCAGTACAGGTCCGGGAGCTCTCCCTGAGGGTTACAGAGCAAGAATCCAGTATTTTTAATATAAGATTCCAGCAATCCCTAAGAACAGGGCCCCTTCGGCTTCGGGTGTCTGCTCCCTAGAGCTCGGCTTTGCTGTTTTCACATGTGGGGAAACGCAGGTGGAGCTTTCTCTGATCTCCACGTGCTCTGGTTAAGTCATATGCTTTTACTTCCAGCCACTTCTGTCCAAACATGTTTCCCCAATGAAGCATTATACTCCTATGAAATCAAGATGTGTTCCCTCAAAACTGTAACATTTTTAAAATAACATTTATAGTAAACTTTATTAGTTGGTGGACAATAACATTATATATCAAAACTAGACTATGGTAATTTCCATAATACTAGGAGCTAGCAACTACATACAGTTCATTTACACTGCAAAAAATGTATTTTGGATACATAGTTCCTCATCGAGTTTACTATATGTGGTATGTTTCCAGGATAGATTGTACAATTGCACTTAATTAAATGAAAAATAAACTTTATAACAATGTCATTGTCACGGTCAAGGACAAAGCTAAAAGCCTTGGAGAATTTTAAGATAAATTAATATGCAAGAGAAGAGATATTGCCCTGAAATGTGGCAGAAAGAAAAAGCCCACATAACCAAACAAATCTTCCAAAATGGTTTAACTGTGCTTAAGGAAAAGGGGAGAAATCAGAAGAGAAGATTTTGGTTGGGTGTCATCATAGTGTTGTTGAGGGTTTCTGGGGATCTGGGGAGCTAATGCTATTGTCCTCCTAAGACGAGCAATTTTCCTTTCCCTAGGTACTGCTGGTCACCACTGTCAGGCTTAACCTGGGTTTATAAATAGAAAGCAAATAGGAGATGAAGAGAGGTGGTGAGTCTGCAGTGGAAGGAGCCAGTGAGTCTTGTAATTTCCTGTGGATGGAACCAGCTTGCCACCCTCACCAGAGAGGCAGCTCTCTTCCTTTTGGTTAAAAGCTGGAGCCTGCAATCTGGTTATAAGCTTGCACCTTTTCCAAGGGTCAGACCTGCTGCGCGCCTTCCACGGCTTGTTTCATGGAAGTAGCAAATGCTGTTTGTCTAATAAACACAGCCATTCCTCTCAAATTCCTTCCCAGTCCCAGCGCTCCTGGAAGACAAGGAAAGCAAGCTCTTGCTGTCTTCCCTGGCAGATCCTTACCCACCCTTCCAGCAACCCGGTCAACTTTGGCGTTTGTCCCAGAACCCCACAGGAAACAAGCTCTCGTTCATGCCTCACTTCCTCAATGACCAACCGACCTCCCTGCCTTCCTTCCCTCTTGCTCCTGCAGTCCGGTCAACACATTGCCAGCAAAGGAGATGCTCCTCACTTCAATCCGCCCTGCCCTATGCTTCTCCTAGCAAATTACAGGACCACCCAAAGGGGGTTTACTGCTTCCAGGCCAGTGCAGGGGTCCAGAAGAAAGGTACTCAAGGGCAACTTCCTGGGGCTCACTCAGGAGCAGCTGGGTCTGAATCTTTGGGCTTGGGGAAGAGTAAGGCTTAGTACCCTGCATTTTAAAGTAGATCTCAGTTATATTAAGTGGTTGGAGGTTTCTGACTGTTGGCGTGGGACCTCTTCAGGCTCATCGGCTGCCTACACTGAAAGTCCATCTTCTTCCGTGCAGGTGTGGCTTCCCCAGCTCTCGCAGCTCTGCTTCCTAGACTCCTCAGGACATGTCTTGGCCCTTCCTGGAATGCTCCTCCATCCCGTGTCTTCTTGGTAAACGCGATTTAATTTTCAAATCCCGGCAGAAGCTGGCCAACTGGGCAACCATAGCTCCCCAAGATGTTAGAGAGTGCTCATGATAAGTACTAGGGTTACATTTAAATTGCAATTTTTTATGTCTCCTTTGGTTAAAAAGGAAAGAAATCACCAGAAATTCTCTGTCCCCTGGTCTGTATTGAAGAATGAAGCAACTATCATCCCATTAGAAAGTGGGACATAAAAATAGCTGACTCCTGCTATTTAAATGCAACTCTGAGCCTCAAGTAAAGAGGCATTTAAATCATGGCTCTGTCAAATAAAAACCTTGAAAAAAACAAAAATAATAACTAGTTGTTCTACAAACTAAATGTATATTTTTGTCTTTTTTATTTACAGTATAAAACACTTTTCTCCCAGGAAATCAACAAATATGAGTATTCATGTCACCAAATGCTGATGATTAAAAATAATCGCTCTAATGGGAGCTGGCCCAATGCCAACATGATCAGGGTCTGCATCGCAAGCATGATCATGATAATTTACATCTCCGTGCGCACCAATGCCCCACCATTCTTAATGGATTCTATTTTAGTCTTTATGAATTCATAGGATCCTAATTTTCTATATTATGGTCCACCATTTGCTTTTAGAATCCATGGAATTACTTTTTTTTAATGGGGGAATGGCTCAACACCATGTAATTCTTCAAGTTTCTTCAAGAATTTAGCTGTCTACGTACAAAGAGTCTTGAGAAGGCAGAAAAGAGCGAGGAGAAGAGGGAGTGGGTCTCATGCTGCCCACCCAGGAAGACTCTTCCTTACTGCAGGGGATCTTTGCACCAGTCTATGGCTCTGTCCCCTTCGTAGAACATCTGACCCATCAACCTTCCTGGCCTTAGCCCAAGAACATAACAGCTGGCAGTGTCTCCTAGCATGAGAGAGACTGGGGTTTCATCCTTCACTTCTCTTATTCTGTTAGGTTTCATTTATAAGAAAGATATGTCAAAACATGATTGCAAAGATTGTAGCAAATCATCAAATGTTTATATTCAACAAATTAACACCTTTTGTAAAAAAAAGAGAGAAGCTATATATAATTGTACTCTTCAGAAGATAATTATTAGCAAGATATATGTTGAAATACGGCATGGTAAAGACAGTGTTGACCAGTAATGACAACTCAGTTTCCGTTTCAGACTTTTTTTTTTTACAGTTGTGACTGTGCAAGCCCTGTGACACTTTGCAGACAAATTAGAGTCTATAATCACTTAAGATAAGATCAAAAGGAAAATATGGAATGACTGAATGACAGTCAGATGGGGTCTGCTCTCTCTGCTAACCACATTTGTGCATGTATCTCCAACAGACACACCTCCAAAGTGCTGTCTTCGCTGGTGAGACCAGCAGAGTGAAAATGAGGCTGGGAGCTCAAATCTTGATCCACAAGCAGGAGGGAGGGAGGATCTCTCTCTCTCTCTCTCTCTCTCTCTCTCTCTCTCTCTGCAAGCAGCCTGGGAATGGTGGGTGTCTTGAATTTGATACACAAGCAGGAGGCAGAGAGAGTGCACCCTGGGAATGGTGGAAGTAATTTGAAACTTCAAATCTGCCCCTGGTGACATACCTCATCCAACAAGGCCACTTCTCTTGACCCTTTCCAAACAGTTCTACCACCTGGTATCCAAGTATTCAAACATATGAGCCCATGGGAGCCGTTTGCATTCCAACCACAAATTTAAAGGGTGTAGCCCTTTAAATATACCATCCCATTTAATAATAGTCCTAAGCACCCTTTGAGGAAGGATTCTATCTTGCTTTCTATTGTTGTGATAAAGACTATGATCATGAGAAACTTGGGGAGAAAGCAGCTTTTTGGGCTTACCCATTCTGCTCATAATCCATCACTGAAGGAAGCTACTGCAGGAACTGAAGCAGAGGCCCTAGATGAGTGCTGCTTATTGGCTGGCTTCCCATGGCCTTCTCAGCCCATCTTTAGGACCGCTTACTCAGGGGTAGACCTGCCCACAGTAATCTGGGCCCTCCTCCATCAGTCATTAATCAGAAAATACCTCGCAGGCTTTCCTATTGGCCAAACTATTCCTTCTTCCTAAATTTTTTCCTAAATGACCTTAGCTTGTGTCGAGTTGAAAAAAAAAAAAACAGCATGTGCAGGCACAATGTTATGTTTATATCCATTCTAAGACAGACTAAAAGGTTTTGGATGAAAACCTTAACATTAGAAGTGTTGGAAACAGTATTTCACCCCAGACATCTGAACACAAGGAATGATGCTGCCCTACCCCACCCTACCCCACCCCTGCTCCACTTAGCCCACACCCTTGATAGTTCTTCTGCTATTCTCTAAATCCATTTTTAAAAGATAGTACAAGACTAGCACCCCCAGTTCAAAGAAAGGGGTCATAGCTATTTCTTCTTTGTAAAGAATGCACTTCTGAACCCCACAGAGTTGGGTGAGCAAGGTCCTGGAGGTCACTGCTGCTGTAATTGTCAGGCCATGACGGCCACGAACTAATTTTCGACTGTCTCTCCCTCCTCCACCCTGCGCGAGGGCAGTTTTAGATGGATGACGGTGACAGCATCAAGCTCCCAAGGGACCTGCCCGCTCCTGGGTCCACTTCTGCTGCTAACTAGCTCTCCCTTTCTGCTCAACACATGGTTGGGGGCGGCAGAGCTCCTGTGACCCATAAGCTCTCCCCGAGGGAGTGCAGTGTTCTCTGACTTTTAGTGGCACGTTTCCCCCACCCAAAGACCTTTCCCTCCCATTGCCTGCTCCGAGGTTTGGTGACTTTAAAGTTGGTGCTTCATTGCCAGCTCAAAAGGAATCTATTTGGGGAACGAAAAGAAAGACAGGAGAGGAGTAAAGCTCTTTGCAAGCAAGCACTCTGTCATGGTGTTGGACTGAAGACGCAGCACGGAAATGCTGGAACCTATGATTCTGTCTCTAGCGACAGAACGGCCAGTGCTTCTGATGGGCAGGTGAGGCAGCCAATCACAAGGGTGATTCAGCGGCCTTACAGGTTCAAACCATAAAGAGAACTGAACTCTGCTTCTTGTGCTTGTAAAGCAGTTCAGTGGGCTCACTCGGGCTTCTGCAGAGTGCCAACTTTGACAGACTTTTTATGTCCTTTGGGTGCTTTGTAAACAGGAACATCTGCCTCGGTGCCTGGGTTATTGACAGTGTTCTTTCTTAAAAGGATCTTGTGTACTCAATCCCCTTACACAAGACAAAGCCAATCACTGTAAATGGATTTAAGAGTAGAAATAAGTGTACGTGATTTCCCCCTGAATACATATTGCAATATAGCCTAAATTTTATCATAGTGGCAAAAAGTTCCTGAGACAATAATGAGCATCTTGCTTTGGAAAATAGCTGGGACCATTTCTTCTTCTTGCTTTGTTCTTTTAATGATATGCTCAAAAGAAATTGCCTACATTGTAACCTTCTGCACAATGCGCTGCTATTGACATCTGAGGATTAAGTTTTAATTGAATTAGGATTTCAAATAGTCTATTATCTTTGATCCCTGGATAATGATGACAAAGACATCCCAGAGCAGGCAATGAAACTGGCAAATGTGTTGAAGAGACAGCTAACAGCTCCATTCAGCTTACAGCACTTGCCAAACACACACACACACACACACACACACACACACACACTACTCCTACACTCACAGGAAGCATCAGAAAAGTCAGCAGCTAAGAGACTGCCTGCCCCACGCTGCCTCCTGGGGTTAAAACCCAGCTGTCTCTTCTGTCAAGGTGTAGAATTGCCACAGCAGGGGAGGGCACTGGACACATCATCATGTTATATATTTCAGGTTGGAACTTTTTGGAGGGTGTGGGTGATGGAGAGTCTCTCATGTCAATTATGTTAGAGGGTGAGCAAACGTTCATAAAAAAATCTCAACTCCTCAAGGAGAGGGGAGAAGTGACGTCAGCAGGTCCTGAACAAATAATTTTGCAATAGTGATTTTGAAGTATGGCACGCATGTCAACTGTGCTGGGCTTGCTTGGTCAGTGGCACACTCAATGCTTCAGATTCCCCCACCCTCACCACTCTCATAGTCACTCAACAGTTTGCTCAAAAAGCATGCCAAAGAAGAGGGAATTCTGGGCCAAGCAGATCTGACTTTGGTGTGTTTGCAAAAGTGAGTCAGTAAGCATCCACACGCTGCCACAGGAGGCTTAGCTTACAGAGCAAGGTGGAGTCCAGAGCCGACTGCAGCTGCTTGTTGTAATTACGAGAGACAGCATGCTGTGCCACCCTGCCTGCCTCCCCTAGACAGCCCCTTCCAGCTTCCCAGCTCAGGACTGCCTTAACCTGGTAAAATTGAATCCGAAATGCAAAGAAAGGTCCCGTCATCAAGAAGTCAGTGAAGGACGGTCATGCGCATAGGTTGGCATGGGAACAGCCTCCTGCTTCCCCACGCCAGTGCTTATTCTTCTACACTAGAGGCCCAGGAGTCAAGACTGTGGATGGGTCAGTTAGGGTTAGCTTCCTTCCTGGCTCATCCTAACAGCTGCAGATGCTCTTTGGCCAGCACGGATCTGCCACCCCTCCCCCAACAACAGACACAACTCCACCTATTCTCTGATCCCAATTTCTCATTTCTCACCCTCACCCACACAAGTCAGACTTGGGGTAAAGGTTTGGCTATAAAATCCACAGCTTGCAGTAGTGCCTGGGGTGAAGCTTTACCTTCCACTTTACCTCCTGAAGCAACGCACCAGGAGCCTTGAAGTTGAGACAATGCTATGAATGGGAACATACTACAGAAAACCCAATGACTTTCTGTAAGTTGTGGGGGAACACCTAGAAGTGGTCCTTTGGCTCCATTTTCAGAGCACTCTGAATATTTACGAGAAAGCTGGCAGTAAATAGGTTCAGGATAAGCCACTTAGCTCATGGGTAAGGATAAAGTGTGAAAAGAGGCATGAGAAAGAAAAACAATTTGTTTCTCTCTCTCCGTTTTTGTTTTGGAAAAAGGGCACCCATCCCCATAAAGATGGACTCTCAAATTTCTCAGGAAATCAGCCATTTCACACCCTGGCTGCACCTCCCTCCATGGGAACTGTGTCTGCTCTCTACTTCTGTATGGCACAGCACACCACCTAGGAGAACTCACAAGGATTGTTGAGATGACCGTGACGCCACCACCCATAGCTGGGCCAGGCCATCAGGGACTGAGGCCAATGAAATCAACCTTGTGGCTGCTAAGCCAGGGTTCTCATTTTCTAGCCCAACTCCTTTTCCCATTCCCCATCCAAACTATGCCATTTCCATCCCTCAAACCAGCTTAGCATCGCACCTGCATGCCAGCCATCTACAGAGCCCCCCTTGGGAGCTGGCAGCCGCTTTGCCCACCACAGCAATTGTCTCCTCTTACACCACTGACCTGGACCTCTCTTGACCTTGCTGAGCTCCTTCACAGAAATGAGGGTCACTCTTATGTGTCTTTGTGCACACACATGGAGTAAGTCCAGTGCTGCTGAGCAATGGCAATGCTGGTGATCCTGAAAGCCAACACTCACATGGCACCTCCTGGTCACCAACCTTTGTCCCTCACTGCTCACACACATCCCCTCCTCATTATCCCAATGGCCTGAAGAGACAGCATCTATTTTTTTTTCATTTTCCTCAGCAACACAACCAAGATCTTGACTTATTAAAAAGTGTTTTGCATCTTAAAGGCATGCTTCCAAGGTCGAAGCTGCTGACAGAATTTTGGCTCTGTGTCTTCTACTAGTAGAACACACAGTGAAGTCAACAAATGATCTCTTTTGAATAAATCAGTGTGCCCCAAATAAATGTCACCAAAAAGGATTCTAACTTTTCATTTTTAGCCCAGAAGACCTAGTTTTGGAGAGTCCATGTCGTCTTTGAACCCCTAATCTGAAAAAAAGATTGGTTTCTTGTCATCAAATTTCTTGACATAAACTATCTCATGAAAATGTGTAGAAATAAACAGCATATTAACATAAGAACCATATATACATCTAAAGTTTGTAACATAAGGCTAAAACGAGTACAAGATAAAATAATCTCTAATACAAAAACCATCTAGATCCTCCCCAGCCCCATAGGCATATTCCTGTGGCAGGGCATTCATTGGTAATCATCACAGACTTGGGCTGAGCTCCTTCAGGGATGGGAAACTGGGTATCTTTCAGAGGAATCCATCCCGCTAAAATGCCTCCCCAGCGCAGAGTCTTCCCTGCACTGAGCTGCAGCATAGCTAGAGCCCAGCGGTTATCCTGCTAATGACTTTGGTTTCTTCCTACCAGTTATGCTGAGGAACACAGCTCAGGGGTAGGAGGTATCTTTAGTTCCCTTTCTTCCATAGGTGAGTAGGTGAGTACAAGTGCGTATTAATCTGTCGTAAAGGCATCAACCCTTAGATTTTATGCACCTATCACTTGACATCTTTTCATTCACTTTGGTTTGGAGAACTAGCAAAGAAGCAGATGAGGTCACTAGACAAAGAGTGAACACAAAAGGGTTTATACTGCACTTAGAATACGGTTTCTCAAAGTTTGAATTTAATGTGCACGCAGATCTCCTGACCATCTTCTTGAAATATAGGTTTTAATTCATTTGTTCTGACTTAGACCTAAACTTCTAATTGTCTTCTAAGGCCCAGTTGATGCTGATAGAACCTGGAACCCTCTTCCCTAAACCGGATGGTTCCACCAAATCCCTCCCCTCAGGAATCAAGAAACTCCTTAGAAGAGAGAAAGAGTAAATAGTATAAGAGCCAGAAGAGATGGGGGACACCAAGAGAACCAGATGTTCTAGACACAACAGGCCCGTTGCACATATGAACTCACAGAAATTGAGGTAGCGCTCATAGGGCCTGCACAGGTGTTCACCAGATGGGGTCCTAGAGCTGAAGGAGCAAGTGGACAGATGCCCCATCCCTAACCCAGAAGTAATTCCCAGTTTATAACCACTTGCAAAATGAAAATTTCATTTTTTTCCCTCAGGAAACAAACTACTCTTATGGGTAGGTGTTGCGGGAGCTCCTTTCGCTCCTTCAGCCAATAGCCGCTGAGATACCAG
>LOEQ01000813.1:345557-369790 GCA_001685075.1 Bramus lutescens | reverse complement strand
ACCCCTTTAAATCCCAACTGGTGTGGGATTGTTTATGACTTACACCTTCAGGAAGGCTGTGTGCCCAGCAGTAGGTGGCCAGCAGAAAAATGAACTCAGTGGCATCTTTGGAGGTTCCTGTCTCATCTCATGTTGTCTTTTCCCTTAAAAACAAACAATCAAACAAAAAGCACTATCTTATTTTTATTTTTGTTGACTTTATATTTTTATTCTCTCCTTTTACCCTACCAGTCTTTTGTGTATATATCATGGCTTCTGGCTTAGTGTTGCTAATGGAATTCCTGAATGTGCAAACAAGTGTGTCTCTGCATCTTCATCGGTTTCTTGTGCCTGATCGGGGGCTCTTGTCCTTCTGCTTGTTTGTTTTGTCCTATTTTATTGTGCTCATTTTTGTTCATTTTATTACTGTCCCTTAGAAGACCGTTTTCTAATGAAAGACAGGAAGGGGTGAATCTGGGTGGGGAGCAAGCTGAGGAGGAACTAGGAGGCATAGTGGGAGGGGACAGCAAAATCAAGATATAGTATGTGAGAAAATGAAAAAAATCCCTACTTTCAGTAAAAGGATTAAAAAGTATAAATAAAAATTAAAAGCAAAGAAAGTCTGGAAAGGAAAGAAGACTAAATATAAAAAGTTGATAATTGTGAAATTAAAAGAAAAACGAACTCTGTTTCATCCACTCATCTTGAAAAAAGAGGCTCCCCGGGCTTTCATGACTACAGTGGAGAGAGCGATGAATTATTTCAAACTTCAGATACCTGCTTCTTCTAGGAGCGCTGGTTTGGATGGTCTAAAGCAGAGCCTGCCTGAGGAGCAAGGCTCTCAGACGTGTGTCCCGCATGTGGTCCTGATGCAGATGTCCTTTGGCTCAGAGGTTGGAAGCACTCCTGGAATGAATAAGCTAAGTGCAATGTGTGTTTTGTTCATAGTTCATCATTCTTAGTCATTAGAGTGAAGGACGTCAACTAAATGATGACCATATTTTGTAGGAGTCAGGTCAAGCTACTCTTAGCCACAAAAATGTACCCCCAAGAATGCCTGCTGACTGGAGACTCCAGCCCATATGTTTTTCCCCATTTTTTTCAGGAAAACCTCAATAAATAACATCATTCAATGAGTCAGTGGTGCAGTGGACATATGGATAGCATTTATTGTTGGATTAACCAGGACAGGTGTCATTTATTTGGATTCTACCTCTTAATTGATAGCATTGTCATAGAACAAAATGATGCAGTGAGATCCTTGCCAAATTCATGGCACCCTGACTTTAATCTGGGTGGTTAGAAAACTACTTAATTCTCATAGGTTCCAGAAGAGACTAAGCCATATTTGAAAATACCCAAGGATTATGAACTCAAAACTCCATTCTCTTCCCAAATGATGGAATAGAACAACCAATAATTTCTGTGTTCTCGACTGATTCTCTAAACAAAGCATTGAGGGCTTATCCGTCAGAATCAGGTAGAATGCAGAAGATGGGCTACTGATAGGTGCGGTCTACATAATAAAACTGAGACCAGGAAATTTCTACACTGATTTCTTGAGATGCTGGGATGTGGGTTGGATTTCTAACATAAATATTTCTTAGAAAACCACACATCCAATTACTTCCCATGCAACAGACAAAATACCACAGAGATCAAACAGAGAGTAGGTGAGAGAAAAGGATGGCAGGAAATGCAAAATCCTTCTCTGTACCATGCATGTATCAGCAGGGCCGTGGGCTCACAGACAGACTCACTCAGCTATTTCTGAATGACCCTGTTGTGCTGAAGGCTCTCTGAGGCTGCGGTTAAATGCTAAAGCCAAAGCTATGCCCCTAGGAAAGCACCGAGGAAATGGACATTGCAAATACCAAATCTCTGTGTGTGCATTTTGGTGTAGACTGTATTGAAATAACAAGGCTCTTACTCTCAGGATGTCTGGAAATGCGCCAGTAAGATCTCAGAATAAAATGGGTAGGAAATAATGGTAGAACGCAGACGTGCATGCAGGGATATTTGGTAAGTGATATAAACACGCACCCAGGAGCAGAGCCATACCCTCTCCTCTCCTGGGTCCTCGCAGACTGATTGGATGTGGTGATAGAGGATCAAAGGGACTTTCAGGACAGCCATCCCCTGACCTTTCCAAAACAGACAAATATTCAGTGTTGCATAGAGACATAACAACGTTTAGTGACATGGAGACTCCTGTAACAAGACACAGATGTAAACAACCGAAAAAGCATTTTCAACAGGGCCTCCTTGATTAGTGGCAGTGGCTTCATCCTTCTTTTCAAACTAGCTGATAGCCCAGGGTCTCGTGAGAATCAATAGGTCTCTTAAGAAAAGGTTTCCAGGTCACTGACATTGTGGAACCATATAGATCAACCCCGATGCTTGAGATTTCTATAAGATGAGGTGCAAAGGTCACATGCAGTTAGCTGACCACAGAATCAAAAGTTGAGGATGAGACTCCAGCTTGACACACTCTACACTGGCTCTGGTTCTGCCTGTCACCTACATACAGAACCATTTGGGCTTCGTGTCACCCTTTGATTTCACATTGGGATGCTTATTTGGATGATGGGCTTTCTAACTTGTCACCTCTACATCCTTGGTCCTTAACAATCACTGCACTGTTGAATGAATGAATGAATAAAAATATATTACCTATTACTGATCCTTTCACTTTCAGTACATTATGTCAGGGTATACTTTTGAATATTAACTGATTTTGAAAACATGCTTTCATTAAATTTCCTTTGTTGTCGTTGTTGTTTTTGATTTTTATGTAGCTTTGGCTGACCTAGAACATACTATGTAGACCAGGCTGGCCTCATCCTCACAGACTCCTACCCCTGCTTCTGCCTTCTGAGTGCTGAGATTTTGTTTTATTTTACACACTTGTATCTAACACTGATTCTATAAATGACAGTATCAAGCTAACTCAATCCTACTAGTCACATTCTATATTCAAAAGCATCCAAACTCAATTTTACTTCTCCAGGGTCCTTTTATGTCGTCAGAATGCTTCCTTCCATCTTCCCCTCTTGAGTCCACAAGTAGCTAACCATCCTTGAAGATGTTCCTATGATCCTCAGGGAGGCTGATTAGGAGGCCAGATGATTTCTGTAACCCTGAAATCCTTACAGATACCAAGCAAAGGAACCCAAACGGCAGACTTAAAATGTTCACAAAATTGTGAATGAATTAGTTAAAACTCTGTTTGTACCAACATATAGTAACATTGCATGTATTTGTATCTCAGAAGCTATGTGTTCATTTCTTTGGTGACATCACAGCAGGTTTTACTTATCTGTGACATGGAGTGTTCTCAATATCCCCCTGAAGGTTCTGATAGAGAAGGCAGGGCACGGCACAGGGGAAATGTGTGGTGAGGGGCCCAGGCAGATCTGACGTGGGTTTGCTTGGTATGCAAGGGAGCTGCGGCCTAATGAAATCAGAGCTGTTTCCACTCAGCCTTCTCACCATGCCTCCTTGAGTCACGTCACGGGCTCCTTGATGCTCACCGACCTCTGCTTTGAGAGTGTAAACTCAAGACACTCCGAGAAGGCTCAGGTGTGGGGCCTGTGTTTTGCTTTTCTTGCTTTTATTCGATGCCAAGCACGATTAAAGAAATTGTCTGCTAACTCTGCGTTCTTTGGAAAGCTCGCCTGCTCAGGTTGGGACAAGCAGTGTGTGAACTACTTACTCCACCCGCCCCCCGAAGCACCATTTCCACCCTGGGCAGAGGCCTCAGGATGGCTTCAAGGTGATCAGCTTAGTAACTTTCTGCTCCCTGCTCCTGCTTCGCCTGGGAGTAACAATGATGCAATTATTTTCTACCTCTCACGATGAGACAGTGCCGGAGAGAATGTTTCCTAACCCAGTTCCACCCTCTCTGAGCACAACTTTAACCCTAGAAAGTTCTGCAAAGGGCCTTGTCCCACATAACCACCCCGAGAACGAGTTTGCCCTGTTGGTGGAAGCCTGCACCAAAGCCGGGAGTGTAGACGCCACTCCATCCTCCCCAAGACAGAGATTACAGAAAGTTGGTGCTTTTGAAAGAATGAACACATATTGCCAGCGCTTCCTTTCCATTCCCTGTCCTGGGCACATATGTTGATGTCTTTCCCTTTTGGGGAAGAGGCAGAGCAGGGAAGAGAACCCACGGCCCTCAAGCACACTAAGTAACTGCTACAACACAGTCAAACTCTCAGGCCCTTCTTTTCTGTGTTTATACACATACAACCCCCTCACCCCACCCCAACACACACAAGTCCCAAGTAGCATAATTAAATGGATCCAGATTGAAATCCCCTCCAGCCATTTGTGCCAGGGGTGACTTTGGCTGTGCTGCTTAGCTTTGCTGTGCTCACAGTCTTCAGATGACAGGAATAAACACTAGCATCTCCCTCAGGAGGGAACATGGAGAGGGGCCTTGAGAGGAGCTGGTATTTCTGATCCAGAGTTTCACCGCCTGGTGCCCAGTCTCCTTCCCCCTCCTTCATACTATACCTCTCCTGACACCAGTCCTTGGTACCAACCCCTTCCTCCAGGGATCCCTTTGAAAAGACCCCCTACTCAGACCAGAATCAAGTTTGCCTCGTGTCCTGTGATGTTCACTCCATATCTACAGTCTGAGGGACTTCCTTCCTTCTGAAAGTCTGCTACAGCAAGACAGTTTTCCCTCAGGTCCGGGGGCAACTATCTCAAGCCAAGTCTTCCCTATTAAAACAGAGTGCCACTAAGTGGTCTCACTCAGCTGTATCCCGGCTTGGGGTACGGAGTCTGTGATCCCTGAATGAAGATCCCTTTGACTTCAACAAATTGGAATAACACCTATTTCAAATATATTATTTGATGAAAGCAGATGTCAGCAGATACTGCCTATGTAATTGATATTTGATTTATTCAAGATTTATGCATGCTGTGCCTTAGATTTATTAATGATAATCCCCGGCTCTTGTGTTTAATATAGTGGAACCAAAACATAATTTGCTGGGATCAGTCAGAAATGCATCAAAGTGATTAACTCTACATGCAAACCATTATGCAGCGACATCCCTACTGTGCACAGTGCAAAGGAGGCAATAATACAGTAATTGACTTCACTTATGCAAGTTAGATATTTGCTGTGATTGCTAGAAAAATGTTATCTCTTTATCTTTGATCCTGAATGTTCATATCCTCCCCATCCTTTGATGTTCCCTTTTCTGGTAGGATTTTCCTGAAATTAATAGGCACAATGTGAACACACACGCGTGCACACACCACACACACACACACACACGCGCGCGCACGCACGCACTATACCACTTTAACAATTATATGCTAGAAAAGATAGAATGTCTTACTAAAACAGACAGGCAAGCTGTCTTTGTGAGGCTGTCTGGTGGGCAGTACTGCATCTAGTTTGAATAAGGAACCATCTCTTTTAGCCCCCAGTGGAGGGTTGTGGAGTGCATGGCTAGCTAACATGAGTTACACATCAGCACAGCTCCTACCTACATCTATCACAGATGTTAATACTCTGAAAGACTGTGGAACCCTTGCCATCTAGCAGTGACCCTACAACGAGGACAGAATTGGAGACTTGCCTATTCTCTTCCAGTTTGCACTAGACTTCTGTTTCTACATCGTCGCCTTAGGACCCTCCCACATCTGTGCCTCCAAACACGTCACAGCATGACTCACACTGTCAACTCATCATTTCACTCAGTGTTGGTCCTTTTGTTTTGTTTTAGATAGCTAGTATTTGATTGGACGAACATCCACTCCTTATAAATGTTATAAATGCCCTTCTCACTTTTCTAAGATACTTTTCTCTTCAGGTAGATAAGGGCAGTTCTATTTCAAACTTTTGAAAGTCAGCACACATGCAACAAAATACTCAAAGCCTGCAAGAACACCTCATGAAAGCTGGCGGCCTTCTCTCTGTGCCCGTCCTTATCTGTGCCTCCCTTCCAAGGTAACCACTGCAGCAGTTTCTGGTGTAATATTCCTGAAAGTGTAAACAGTAGGCTGCTGCATACACACACCAGGTGTTTTGCATTTAACGCTGTGTTTTAGAGCTGTTTGGTGTTTGCTGATAAGGAGCCATTTGATTCTTTTTCATTGCTATCTTTGATCATTTTTAATTGTTTAAAGAGCTACATGGCCTTCAATGTGGTACAATAAGCTCCACACTTGAAAATAATTTTTAAAAACCTTTTGTTTCCAGGCTGGGAATTGGGGCTGCAGTTTAGAGTGAAGTGCTGTCTTGTGTGGATTGAGTGACCCAAGGATGCTCTCTCGCCAACCCCAGGATGCTCTCTCGCCAACCCCAGGATGCTCTCTCTCCGACCCCAGGATGCTCTCTCCGACCCCAGGATGCTCTCTCTCCGACCCCAGGATGCTCTCTCTGACCCCAGGATGCTCTCTCTCCGACCCCAGGATGCTCTCTCTCTGATCCCAGGATGTTCTTGCCTACCCCAAGATGCTCTCTCGCCGACCCCAGGACACTCTCTCTCAGACCACAGGACGCTCTTTCTGACCCCAGGATGCTCTCTCGCCGATCCCAGGATGCTCTCTCCAACCCCAGGATGCTCTCTCTCTGACCCCAGGATGCTCTCTCTCTGACCCACACTTCGCAGCAGTTCCCGTATAAGTGACCCTAGATTTTTTTGTCTGCTGCTGGGAATGTGCCATCTATCTTCCGGCCATGTGGCAGAACATGTCAGTACACCAACATGGTCCTTGATCAGTGAGGGCATTTGCCAATCTCATGTCCTTGTGGGTTCCCCATAGGTTCCTTTGGAGTATGAGGCAACTCACATTAGCTAGCAGGGCTAATGTGACTCATGCTCAATTAAGTTTTAAGACACAGTCTCGGGTTGTTCTTCGTTACCCTCAAAACAACCCCAGTTGTTCTACATCGGTTTCCCTTTTGCTTCCCAGGTGGAACGGAAGCTCTTTTTGAGAGTAGAAAGGGACATCCTCTTGTGTTTTTTAAATCTATCAGCCTAACAATCAAGTGGATCCCCTTTTTCATTTTCTCTTCCATCTTCTGAAAGCCCCACAAACAATGTCCAGGATCTAGAATGACACTCTGCGTTAATGAGACCTGCCACAAAACATCCCAGCCTTGGTTGTTAGGAATTATTTTCTCAAACACTGCAACCTCCTGAGCCATGGGCTAGGTAGTTCACTCTCCGGGCTCCTTTTCTTAGCTGCTATAGAAGCAAGTCCTGCCTTAGCAATCCAGGAGATCTATTTTCCTGTCCTAAACGTTAATTAATTCTTGCTCCTCAGCACCAGGGGTGAGAAGAAACTTCACCTCTGCTCAGCAGCTGTCTATCCGACCAGGTTCAGCCAGACTGACCAGGGAACCCAGGAGGGCTGCCACAGCATGGCACAGCCCAAAGACACTGGGGCCCTAGTCCAAAAGAAATGAGGCCAGAGATCCAAGAAGCCTGTCAGAGGGAGGAATTGCAAAATGTGTATGATCACCAGCTTCACACACAGCCAGCAGAAGAGAAGGAGATGCCACGTTCTTAAAGAGAAGGTAGTTTGTAAACCGCTAGTCACTTCCACAAGAGGATCCTTAAAGCCAGAGTCACTCCGGTGCAAATTAAACATTGGCACCCGAGACACCACAGGAAGAATATTTCCTCACTGTGAACCCCAGTTTCTTTTTCTGGGGGAGAAGTCTACATCAGGTGTTGTGGAGACAAATCTAGACAGCAGGTGGGAACGCATCTCGGCAGCAGGAACCGATGAGCAATGATACCAATAACAACCGTATTGATGGTGATTTGATGAAGGTCCAATATTCACACTACCCCCAGTTTTCTCCGAGAAGGGCAATGAGGGTTGCAGACGCCCAGCCTGTGTTCTAGATGACGCCTAAGGCCGGCTTGCTGGCCATCTACCCCCAGGCTCATTCACCTCGGTGCTCTCTCTCTCTGTCGCTCCATGAGTCTGTGGGACTGATGATTCTAAAGGAATGATTTTTCCGCTCCTGATGACAAATGTAATGGAGACCACCCCCCCAAAAGCAGTAAATGTTTAATTAAGTTCCAAGTGCTAGGGGAGAGGCCAACTTAGTCTCCTGAAAACCTAAAAGCACAGGGTTCTCCTGATGCCTGGATACACGCCGTTCCTATTCCTTCAGCAACGAGTCATGTCCGAGTTACTGAAATGGCGCACGATGTTGAGGATTCTGAAACCTTCTTTATGGACTCTTGAGCCACTCTTGAACTGGAGGAACATCGTGGGCTTGGACATGTCTGTAGTATTTAATAGGCTCTGCGCAATGCTAGGATGAAAAGAGATTTAAGGCTCTTTGGGGCCACTGAGTAACAAGACGTTTCTAGAATATCAGAGGCAGAAGGAAAATCTTAGAAGTCCTGTTTAGCAGCTTTACCTTTTACTTATTTGGGATGGGCACACAGAACAAGTTTTATGAAATAAAGGCCGTGCAGGAGCGCAGTTAACACAGTCTATGAAAGTGAAGTTGTGTTCAACATCGTGGAGATGGGGAAGAGCCCAGAGATTACCCTGGAAACTTTAAAATCAGAGACACCTGGCAATCACCGCTGCCCAACCTCATTCTCACCCAATAGGAGTGGATAGCAGGAATTATATTTTTGCTTTTAAAAAACCCTGGTACATAATATGTGTCCACAGTTCTATGGCCCAGCGTGATAATATGGTAAACATATCCAATGTAAAGTGGATATCTTTTCCATATCCTCAGATATTTATCACTAAGATAAATATTTGGAATTTTTGGTCTCTTCTGATGTTTTTCAATTTAAATAACTATCTAAAAACAGCAGTTCTCAACCTGTAGGTCATGACCCCTTTGGGGGTCGAATGACCCTTTCACAGGGGTGGCATATCAGGTATCTTGCTTATCAGATAATTTACATTACAATTCATAAAAGTAACAAAATTAGTTATGAAGTATCAATGAAATAATTTTATGTGTGTGTGTGTGGCGGGTCACCACAACATGTGGACTGTATTAAAGGATTGCAGCGTTAGGAAGGCTGAGAACAACTGGTCTGAAAGCATGGTCTCCTAAGCCACCAAGACCATCATCTTTGGAGCTCGTTAGTTGTTGAAAGTTTGGGGCCCACTCCAGACCTGCTGGAGATAGATGCAAGAATCTGAAGGGTTCACTTAGAATGCTTTCAGACACACCCTAACTAACATTTGAGAGCAGATCCCCCCAAGGGCTGGAAGAAAGTCCAATACAGTAAAATTGGGCATCAGGTGTAAGGGCAAGGAAAGCCAGTTTCCATGAATGGTTCTCTTGCGTGCCAGACCCTTCCGTAGCATCAGAAGAATTCTGTCCTACGTTAGAAACAATCCAAGTAGTGGTTCCTCTAGACAAAAGGTTATAATCATATAACAAAGAGATTTTGATCTCAGTAGACTATCATAAAAGATGTAGCAAATGTTCTAACTATTGTAAAGGGAATAAACCCAGGTAAGTATGTGATTTCCTAGAAACAAATAAGGCTCACCTTAAATTTAAAATTGATTTACTTTTTAAGATATATTTTGCATGCATTATCTCATTTGATAATGACCCCACTTTAGACACAGGCCCTCACAGCCTTGTTCTTCCACATTTCAGGCATAAAGAAATGAAGAACAGAGAAGTGACGTGCATTTTCCACGGCTACACAACCTAGATACAGAATGTTAAGAAGATGGGCTGGAATTTGGTTCTGCCAGACACCCAGTCCATTGTTTTGGGTTTTGTTTTTCTGATAATCTGGGAACTACGTCGGGCAATTTTCTAAGATGTGAATTTGTAATGAAATTGGTTTCCTTTATGAGTCTCTCTCCTTTCCTCTCTTCTGTTTCTCATGTCTGGTAGTAATGGCTTCATAAACACCTAAAATTGTGAAAATCCCAGCTCGGTGATTAGATTGGGAGCTCCCTGCCCCATCTCGGTTACAGGTAAGATGCGAGATGCTGTAACTAAGGCAACTGCTCCCTCCTGATCCTATTGGTGGGCATCTGTTTCTAGTTATAAATGGCCAAACATCTCCTTTAGAGGAAAGCTAATAACATCTTAACATATGGTCTTGAAACTGGGCTGCCAAATGACCTTGCATGGAGATTAATTGAAGGTGTTAATGGCATAGTTCCCAGCCAGGAATGTCAAAATACTGGCTTGGCCATTTATGTACATATTTCAAGAGGATTTGCTAGTGATACTGAGCTGGATTAACATTAAATATAAAGAAAAACAGTATAACTTCAGCAACCACCCGCAAGGCATTTCTCTGTAGCTGAGGAATCTGGATTAGTGTTGCAGGCAGGGAGAGGGCTAATGAATTTGACATCCTACTTTGACCCCTGGGAAAAATTCTCAGGATACAATCTTCTTAGGTGGAGGTATGCCAAGCAGCAACGTCCTTTTGAGGGTGAAATCTTTTCTGTGACTTTCTGTAAGATTGTCATGGACAATGCCATTAGGGATTAGAGCTGATCTATGAGTGTTACCTGCGCACCCAGCCTGTGGCCCATGGACCACATGTGCCCCGTGATAGCTAGGGACTCACCCCAACACAAAATCATAAACCTAAAAACATGAGATATGCATGTGAGTGTTAATTATTGTATGAGCTTTAGAGATGACTATGTTATTCCTGTCACAATATCCAGAGACTGGACTCACCTAGGTGGTCACCTCTCATTGCCCTTTCTAATTCACCCACGCAAAGGAAACGGGCCAAACACCAGAAAGAAAGAAAAAAGCTATACTTTGAACTGTATTTTCTTAACTATTTACATGAACTATGTTCAACTTTCAGAATCCTGTAAGCTTAGTTTAATTATCAATGTCATATTTTTATGGCATAATTTTTGCTTTCACTAGTTCCTTTTGCTTGTTACCCGGGTATGTGTTTAAGCATGTGTGGTTGTTCATTATAACCCACCTGAAAGCCTTTTGGGTTGTAAATTACAGACATAAAAGGAAACATAAAATAATTTCCCTTCAGAAACTTTGTTCTTTATTTTTATTTTATTTATTTATTTGTTTGTTTGTTTGTTTTTCGAGACAAGGTTTCTCTGTGTAAGAGTCCTAGCTGTCCTGAAACTAGCTCTATAGACCAGGCTGGCCTCGAACTCACGAAGATCTGCCTGCATCTGCCTCCCGAGCACTGGATTAAAGGCATGCGCCACTGCTCAGCCAAAAAAAAAAAATCCCTTCAAACGCATGCTCACTGACCCATAAACTCTAATGAAAGATAAACTGTGTTTTAAGAATGCCAAGAGTTACTTGGACTGGACCTTTCTCTGCCCAGTTTATTTTGCTCTCTGGGCCACAGGAGACAGACTTCAAATGTTGAAGCCATCAGCCACTAGCTGCACAATTCAACTGGCAAATAAGAATTCCTTGGTACTAGAGTTTATTTACCAGAAACAAGCCAAATGGAACTGAGCCATGTCATTACTATACACAGTACACATTGGTTTCATGAAGTCACGAAGGCCAGACAGCACCCATTAGTATTAATTGAAAAATATTTGGTATAATACAAAAAATAGATAAATAATTTCTCCCAAATTTGTATTAATCATTACAGTGTATTTTTGCTTATGTACTTGTGCTGACAAGAGTCCATAGGTACAATTTAATCTCTCCTAAACAAGCATTCCAAATTTATTTTTAGATTTTTTTTATTATTTTAAATTATATGTATATGTATGGGTATGTATGCATGCATACAGATGCCCCCACAGGCCAGAGGCATTGGGGACTCTGGGGCTAGGCTTGCAGGTAATTGTAAAACCTCCCAACAGGAGTGCTGAGAATTGAACTCAGATCCTCCGCAAGAGCTAAACTATCTCTCTAGCCCATCCAAATTTGCTTTGTTAAAAAAAACTAAAAGCATAACCCTTTATGTTTAGATGAAAGAAGATGAAGTGGATCAGCTTTATCTAATTTTCTAAATTAAATAAGAGGAAAAACAAATACAAGAATGACGTAAAGCAATGTACGCCTGATTCCCTTGGCTTTCCAGAGGGCCGAACCCCTCAGAAAATCCATCTGGGCCCCTGAAATTCAACACACACTGTGCTCTCAAGAGAACACAACAGACCAGCCATCTGCTGGATAGCCATTGGTGAAAAGAGTCCCACAAATAATAAAAGGAAAGAATATTGAATGCTGAATACTGACCATCACAGGAGTGCCAGGTTCAGGCGTCTGGGAGCATGAAACACAAATAGAGTTATAAAAAGAGTCCATGGCCCTACACATTGCAAATCCACCGTAGACTCTTAGCTCATCGAGAAGAGCCAGTGGACAGAGACCTCGGTGGAGAAGGCAATTAGTGGTTGGGAATACAGTTCCTTCCTTTGCTTTCTCCATTCATTCCCTCCCAATCCTTTCAAATCTCCCACGAGTCCAATTTGGGAATTCTTGCAAAGGCTAAAGTCCAGCAGCTTAACAGCTATTAAACACGCTCATAAAGTGAAGATGTGTCCTGCGATTTGGGCTCTTGGCAGCGTCAGAGGACTATGGCAAATGGCATAGCTCCTTTACTGAAAGGAAATAATGGAAGAGCTGGCGGGAGGGGCTGTGGACAAACCAGATTGAGGGTTTCAGATGGCCACCTACAGAGCACACTCACCCGCTCTGGTATTGCTATTTAGTACCTGTGAAGTCTACCAGTATGCATTATTAAATTCATGTATTATTGAATCATGAATCCTTGTTCCCCAATAAGAAATGGAGATGATTTTTTCTTTAGTTTAAATTAAAGCCCTGCCTCCTTATTTGAATAAAACCACATTACTGGCTGCCTAGCATACTAATCAGAAAAGTGTGCATTAAGCAGGTAAGGCCATACAAATTAAAAAATAATGAAACAAGACTTTCCAACCAGACATTGTTCCCTTGCCTGCTTTTCATGACAGCGGATTTCCTACTCGGAGTTGATAAGAAAACGGCAAATGAAGATAACAACATGAGAGGAAAATCATTCACTCTAATGGGCTCCACCTGTGCAGACTTCAGCTCATTTACATGGCTGCAGAAAAATTAGAAATCACGCAGCAATTAGTCTGTTCTAGATTATGCAGTATGTCAACTGATACCACTCAGGAGGGCACTCGTGCTAAAATGGTTTCAGAAGATAAATCTCCCTCCTGTACAAACAGTTTTAATTACCTGGAAAACGGCACTGCCTATTGAGAAATCTCCATTGTGAACCTAGGCTGCTCTTCTGCTATTGAAATCAGATGTTGGGAAATTCCAGTGTTTATGTAATTGACTCATACAGTATTTGATGACTTGTTGAAAAAGAAATTGGGCCTCTTGGTCGGGTCCCCGGTTGTTCATCACAAACCTCTTTTCATGTCTCCTTCAGAGTTGGTCTAGGGAAGGTTGGTGAGTAGGGTTCTGTTTTTACTGCTTCTGTGTCCTGGTAACCTTTGCATCTTGGGCCTTTTCTCTTGCATATCTACGCAAAATCTCATCATTTGTTTTTAAAGTAATTTTAAATATGAAGCTCAAGTCAAGACATCGAGCAGCTACAACCTCATGAATAAAATAGTAGCGTGGTTAGATATGTAGATATTCACTTAAGACACTGAGGTGAACATTTCCTGCTCATCAATGGCTTTGAAATGGGTATTATGTTCTTAGAAAGCTAGAGAAATGATAGGCCATAAAACCCAGGTTTTACAATTAGCAGAGATCCTTTAAAGTTCAAAGCTGTGCTTTGATTTGCTTACAGAGATGCTTACGCAGCCATACCTATCCCATTAATTTGTCATCGTCGCTTGGGGGCTTTGTGGTTGTCTTCTTGGATTTAGGGCGAGGCAGTTACAGCTGGATTAAGAGTTGCGTTCACAGCAGAAGCACAGTTGAAGTGAGCACTCTGTGGGGAGAACTTTGGACCTTGGGTAGAAGTTGCTTCTTGAGATGTTACTAGAATCTTTAGCCTCTGTCTCATACAGCACTGGAGAGAAGGTAAAAGACCTCTTCAGAAAACATCAGACAAGCCTTATCTCCTAGATTTTCTTCCCAGAGCAACCCAGAACATGGATTATCCTTGACAAATGGATGTAGGAATACCTGAGAGGCAGTGCACGCCTAACAAAAGCAAAATCAGTGGTGGAAGCTTCCTCTAATATGGTGCAGCTATCCTCACCTGCAGCCTGCCTTCAGAATCAGTTCCGTATTGTAACTGAGACTCAACATACGGTCTCCTGAGGTGGCTCACAAGGAACTGTAGAATACACTCTTTGTCCCAGGAGCATTATCGGCGAAGCACCCTCAAGGAAAGAGCGTCAAGGAGATACAATGTAGCAGACATTGTTAAAGCCCCTTCCTGAGCAGCCAGAGGCATCTAGCTAGTCAAAGACTCTGGAATGAGCTTTAATGGAGTAGGTTAGAATTCAAGTTTTCCAGACTGCACAATAAACACACTCTCAGTCCTCTGAGCGATGCAGCAAGCACTCCTTTACATGAAGAGTCCACGAATATGTGTTTTATAGTGTGAGGTTGAATTGTCTAGCACTGTTTTTTCCGAGGCAGAGGACACAAGGACACTGGGCCTTGGCTCACGACCCTAGGGAACACAGGAAAGACCTCACTACCTGAATGATCTGGAGTCTTTCAGAAACAAAGTTCCTCCATCTCAATGTCTATATAAACCACACATCCACACAGTTGCACACAGGTACATGGACACAGACACTCTCCCCAGCTACCCTATCAGAGCCTTATTCAGGCATCTGACCAAGATTCCTTAAATAAACCACTGAACACAGAAAGGTTTTCAGCTGTCTTCCAAGGCTATATTTAATCAGTGCCATCCTAGATGGCCAGGAATAAAAGCTATTTTGTTGCCCACGGTCAACAGCTTAAGGCATTCGGGCATCATTCTTTCCAAGAACCAGAGGCTGGCAATGCCCTAGCAATACTTTTAAGCTAAGCCATTTCCTTTCTGACAGGGCCCCTCTCACTTTACTTCACCTTCCCTGGGAAACAGCGTGAAGTGCTGGACGATGTTAAATCAAAGAGTAGCTGGTCATTTGACCTGGGAGTAATCTTAGAGGCAGTGAAGTTCCTTGTCCTCATTTGACAGATAGGGGCAGTGAGACCCAGATGGATGAACCAAATTTCAATAGGTGACATGCTGAGTCAGCCATGGAAGAACATTCTATCTACAGCCTTCGGACTTAAAGACCAGAACTGAGCCACAGGGGTAGATCCAGAGTTCCAAACACTGCATGGCCCACAACCTTTTAAAATGGGAGGAGGGCAGACTCCTCCATTCGAAAGAGTCCCTGAAGGTTCGTCATCTCAAGCAAAATGGATCAGACACTCAAAGGTCAGAGTCAGAAACTCAGTCTCAGGAGTCAGAAACTCAGAAGTATAATGCCATCAAGAAAAGCAGAACCCTCATGCCAACCCCTTGGAACTGTACATGTCTTAGGAGAGAATAAGCAACCAAGAAGTTGAAAAGTCAGTCGACAAACTGCAGTCCCTTCAGAGAGAGGGAGAGAGATAGACAGACAGAAAGAGAGAGAGAGAATCTCTGAAATTACAATGTTAACACGTCAATCATCATTCTGCTTAGGAAAAGGTGCTGAGCATCAATGTTTCAGTTGGAGCAGTCGGGTAGAACAGTCTGATCTTGGGAGAAGACTCCAGCCAGTACAGACCTTATTTACACAAGGCTTTTTCCAACAGTCAATGTGAAAGTCACCCTTAGAAAGCAAAGACACCAAGAGCAACAATGAAATTTTACTAACAGAGTACAGAATATCACATGACCTCTAAGAATGATATTTATTCTATTGGTATGATGCTTGGTGAAGCTGCCATGTGTTTTGGACACAAGGCTTTAAACTGGAATTGACCTAGAGTCCCTAGGGACTAGTTTGCACCCCAAGGTGCTGTGCAAGCTGCCGTAGGAGAAAAACAATGAACAACCTTACCCAACTGTGCTGCCTATGAACCACAGTGACCAGGATAGCAAGATCCTCCCAAGAGTGCATTTGCAACACATATCTAAAGGGGAACCAGCATTCTCCTGATTGGCCTTAAAGCCCTGCTCAGTAGGAGGGGATTCATGCATGGTACTATAAACCTAACCAAGAACCCATGGATATAGAGATCATAGACCCAGGAGGGGAACCTGCTACTTCCATGTTCCTAAAGTACCCTAGTTTCTACCTGTATTCTAAACACTTATTGTCACACTCAGATTTGAGTGTATTTCTTATAAGAGACACTTCTTTTTTTTTTTCAGCAGATAGAGCTCCAAAATGGTCAAAGTATGGAGAATAAGTGACCAATGCTACCCGATACAAGTATGACTCAACCCCTACACTGAAGGCTCAGGGACCATCAGAAAAGAGAGGGTGGGAAGACCGTAAAAGCCAGGGGACTGTGATGCCAGCTGTGGAATTGTGTCTCCTAGAAACTGTACCCATGGCATCTCAGTGATGCTATTGACTAAACAAGACCTGTACAGTGACAATACCAGGTGACATGCTGACATAGATGGGAAAGAGATCACAAGGTCTCACCCTTGGCAAAGAGCCAAGGTGAGCAATGGCGGCTGAGAGGGATCCCTCTTCTCCTGGGATGTGCCTCTGATAAACCTATCACAGGTGGTCAGCCCTAATCACAGGCCTGCGTGAGTGATACTAAGTAGGCAGACGTGGTGGAAGAGGGGGCTTGAACTTGAGAAAGAGGGGTGGAGGCACATAGAAGGAGTTGCAAAGGGGAGAAGGAAGGGTAGACAGGATGTAATTACAGTCCTTATGTAAGAAATTCTCAAAATAAAAAATTGAATTAAAAAACCCCGGAAGCAGTCTGTACTGAGGGACGTTTTAAAGAGCGAGAACTATTTTGAAGTGTAAGAACAATGGAAGAAAACCTTGAAGTATCTTCGGATTTGATGGCATAAGATAAGAAACAGTGGTGTGTTAGAAGCTGGCAGCCTGAGGAAAGCTGAGAAAGTGATTCCAGAAAGCACTGGCTACTTGGAAATGCATGTCTCCAGCCCAGACCTTGGCCCTGAATTTCAGGCTCAGAGATCCAAGTGGCCTCTTGATATCTGTCAGCACAGCAGGGGCACACTTTGTATTCTAGTTAGGAGAGGCGAGGTCTCCTAGTTTTTGGACAAAGTGGAACCAACTATATCTCATCTCCCAATCCCCTCTGAAAACCTCTACCTGAGCAGAGTGTTTCTTTTCCTGAGGTCAGGAATGTGTCTTCTCACGGTATCTTGGAGCATCCATTGAGGACAATTGTTGGGCGATCCACACGGGCTCAGAATATCAAATGGCCTCTGTTTTCCCTGCTGAGCTGTGGCTTCGTTTCCTCCACCCCTTCAGTAAAGGTGCTTGCAATAACCTCAGGATTTGTAAAATTTGCAGCTTACCTTTGTGTCTTTGCTGTGGGCCCAGTGCCAATTCCTGTATGCCCTTATCAGCCATTAAAAAGGAAAAGGTCTGCAGACTAATAAATGGCAGAGTAGATGCAGCCGATGAAGCCACGTTTCCGCACACACCATAACGAGAGCTTATGGGAGATGCTGAGAGGATGTGTATGATGTCCATCGGAGGGTGGACCTCACCGTACTTGTTACCTTTGACTGACAGCAGTCAAAACAGGGCATGAAATTTGCATGGCAATAGTATGCTGAAATGATCCTGCCGCTGTAAGCCCAAGAAGACGCAGGCCTTTATCTCCTCTCTATCTCTACTTACTGCCAGGGTGATCTCATCCTGAATTATGGCTGCGAACACCAGAAAGCACTGACGACTTGGAAATGTATGTCTCCAGCACAGACCCCGGCTCTGAACTTCAGACTCATAGATCCAATGGCCTCCTTGACATCTGTCTTGGAAGGCTAAACATATCACAGACACTTACCTCCCAAATGAGCTCCTGATCGGTCTTCACACGCCCCTTCTCTGACTCAGAAAGTGGCAATTCCAGTCTTCTGTTGCTCAGTTTTCTCTTTCACCCAGCTCTGCCTTTGACTGAGCTGGAAACCCTGTCGGCTCCTAACTTCAGAATGTGCCTACTATCTGACACATCTTCCTACTTACACAGGAAGTCTTCTGGCCCAAGACTCCATCATGGCTTTCTTCAGTGAACCACCAGCGTCTCTAACTCAGCACCTAGCCTTTCCCTTGCTACCTATATAGTCTGTGCTCACTCCAGTAGCTCAATGCCGGGTCACACTTTTGTGGACTGCCATGTCTTTGAGAAGATCAGCTCAGTAGAGTGGACAGAAGACATCACTGGTTCGCTGCTCACACATCAGCTCTTTTTACATCTCAAAGTTGCTCTGCATTCCCTCCACACACTTTCTGCTTCTGTGCATGCATTTGTGTGTGTGTGCGCGTGTGTGTGCATTGTGTGTGAGCATGTGTGTGTGTGTGTGTGCATGTGTGTACATGGATAGAGATCAGAGTGGGCCTTAAGTCTAATTGAAGAGCTGTGGGTTACCACTGATACACAAGTGCCACTTTTCTTGTTCCTTTACGAATACCTTGCCACGCTGGTTTTGCCACAGTTTGTAAGGGTAGCTGGGTGGGACTGTTTAGTGCTTCCCTCCCTTGGCAGCTTGCATGGTATTTTCTGGAACTATGGAGGCTAGACTGCAGGAAAGGGGCTTTCAGGTCAGATCCCACTTCAGTCGTCTGAGTTGTGCGTCCTGTAAGGATGTAGTGTCTTCAGCAACAGGGGCCCACGCTCAACCCCTGAGAGGCAACCAAGGGCCATATTAATAATTTTTCTTGTTTGAGGAGTCCCTTGGACTACCCTTACCAACCCTTCAAAAGGTGGTTTCTTGGTTCTTGTGAGAATTGTCAACTCAAGTGTCTTAATTTACGTTAAGGTGTGTGTGTGTGTGCACGCGCATATGTGTGTATGTATTGCTTATATTTATTATGTATAATTTTAGGTAAATACAAAATTATCTGATTCCTTGAGACTTTACCAATCAACACTGGTGTTATTTGTCCCTCCTCCTCTTGTGTTGACCTCCATCTTCTCCTCCCTCCTTTTCAGTTGGAGCCCCCACCGCCGTTATTCTGTTCCCCTTCTTTATATCACCTGTATCCTGCTGTTCCTCTCCTTTCCCGCCAGACGCCATAAGCCTGCCTGCTTTCTGTGGCTACTCCGTGTTTATATATGCCCGTCTGAGGATCTGGAGCAAGAATCTGCAGAGGAGAGAGAAAATGCAGTGTTTGTCTTTCTGGATCTGGGCTACTTCACTCAGTATAATCTTTTCTAGCTTCATTCATTTACGAGGAAATCTCATTAGTTAATTTTTCTTTTTAGATGAATGATTTTTAATTGTATTTTGTACTACATCTTCATTATTAATTCGTCTGTTGAATAACATCTAAGTTGTTTCCATTTCCTGGCTATTGTGAATAAGGCAGCTACAAACATTGTCAAGTACATATCTGTGGAAGAGAACGTCGGGTCCTCTGAGGCATATGCTAAGGAGTGGCATAGATGGGCTACTTGATAGATTCACAATTAGCTTTTTGAGGACTCTCCACACTGGTTTTCAGAGCGGCCTTGTTAATTTATACTCCCACCAACAGCGAACAAGGGATCCTCTTTCTTTCCATCCCTCTAGTATGTGTTGGCAGTTCTTATGTTAATCTTGGCCATTTTAACTACGATAAGGTGAAATCTCAAAGATATTTTAAAATTTGCATTTCCCTGATAAACCCCAGTAGCACAGACACTGAGAGAAACAATAAATGGGACCTCCTGAGACTGAAAAGCTTCAGTAAGGCAAAGGACACAGCCAACAAGACAAAAAGGCAGCCTACAGAACGGGAAAATATCTTTACCAACCCTACATCAGACAGAGGGCTGATCTTAAAAATATACAAAGAACTCAAGAAATTGGTCATCAAAAGAACAAATAATCCAAGAAAAAAAATGGAGTACAGACCTAAACAGAGAACTCTCAACATGGGAATCTAAAATGGCTGAAAGATACTTAAGGTAATACCCAACATCCTTAACCATCAGAGAAATGCAAATCAAGACAACTCTGAGACTCCATTCTACACCTGTAAGGATGGTCAAGATAAAATCATTGATGACAACTTATGCTGGAGAGATTGTAGGGTAAAGGGAACACTTCTGCGTTGCTGGTGGGAATGCAAGCTGGTACAACTCCTTTGGATGTCAGTATGGCAATTTCTCAGAAAATTAAGAAATCACCTACCTCAAGACCCAGCAACACCACTTTTGGGTATATATCCAAAGGATGCTAAATCATAACACAAGGACATGTGCTCAACTATGTTTATAGTAGCATTGTTTGTCACAGCCAGAACCTGAAAACAACCTAAATGCCCCTCGACCGAAGAATGGATAAGAAAAATATGATACATTTACAAAATGGAATACTACACAGCAGAAAAAATAATGACATCTTGAAATNTACAAAGAACTCAAGAAATTGGTCATCAAAAGAACAAATAATCCAAGAAAAAAAATGGAGTACAGACCTAAACAGAGAACTCTCAACATGGGAATCTAAAATGGCTGAAAGATACTTAAGGTAATACCCAACATCCTTAACCATCAGAGAAATGCAAATCAAGACAACTCTGAGACTCCATTCTACACCTGTAAGGATGGTCAAGATAAAATCATTGATGACAACTTATGCTGGAGAGATTGTAGGGTAAAGGGAACACTTCTGCGTTGCTGGTGGGAATGCAAGCTGGTACAACTCCTTTGGATGTCAGTATGGCAATTTCTCAGAAAATTAAGAAATCACCTACCTCAAGACCCAGCAACACCACTTTTGGGTATATATCCAAAGGATGCTAAATCATAACACAAGGACATGTGCTCAACTATGTTTATAGTAGCATTGTTTGTCACAGCCAGAACCTGAAAACAACCTAAATGCCCCTCGACCGAAGAATGGATAAGAAAAATATGATACATTTACAAAATGGAATACTACACAGCAGAAAAAATAATGACATCTTGAAATTTGTAGGCAAATAGATGAAGCTAGAAAACATCATATTGAGTGAGGTAACCCAAACCCAGAAAGACAATTATATGTACTCACTCATAAGTGGTTTTTAGACATAAAACAAAGAAAATCAGCCTATAAATCACAATCCCAGAGAACCTAGACTGTAGTAAGGACCCTAAGAAAGACATACGTGGATCTAGTCTACATGGGAAGAAGAAAAAGACAAGATCTTCTGAGTAAATTGGGAGCATGGGGGACATGGGGGAGGGTTGAAGGGGAGGAGAGAGGATGGGAGGGGAGCAGAGAAAAAATGTATAGCTTAATAAAATCAATTTTAAAAAAGAACAATAAGCACTTTTGAGTTATTTCTTAGCCACTTCTGTTTCTTCCACTGAGAACTGTGTCCAGATCTCTAGCCATTTTTTGAGTTGGGTCATTTGTTTATCTGACTCTGAGTTTTGAGTTCTCTGCATATTCTGGGAATCAATCCCCTGTCAGATGTGTATCTGGCAAAAAAAAATCATCTCTAATTCTGTGTGTTTCTTTTTCATTAGATTGATAGCTTCCTTAGCAGAAGCTTTTCAGCTATGTGACATCCCACTTGTCCATGGTTGACCTTAATTCCTTGCCAAGTAGAGTCCAGCTCAGAAAGTCTTCTCATGCACCCTGATCTTTTAGGGTACAGCCCACGTTTTCTTCTAGTGGTTTCAGCGTTTCAGTTTTCAAGTTGAGATATTTCTATTAAGTAAACCTAGAGATTAATTTATAAAAATATTTCATACTTCTCATTTTGGGCTTTTAATTCATGTGTAAGCTCGGCATATCATGACTGCATGTATTTATTCCTCAAGATCTCTCATCCATGCTTCGTGGTGTTTAGTGTATAAATTTTGCAAATATGTTGCTGCTGTTTATTATGGTTCTTCTTAACCATTTCAATTCTGACTTCATCTTAATATAACAATACATTGACTTTTGTCCAGAAGTCTTGTATCTGGTGTCTTTTGTACACTTAGTAGTTCTACGGCATTTACATTGGTCCTTAGGATTTTCTACCTCTGTTGCTTATAATGATTATTTTACTTCCACCCATCCAATCTGTGTTCCTTTTACTTTTGTTTCTTAGTCACAATACTTAGGATCAGTAGTAACTGAGTTATTTCTCTATTATATACATATAAGTATAAATGTATACTTAGAAACATATTTGTATATATGTTTATGTACATATATAAGGAGAAGTAGAAGAAAATATATGTACACATGTATGTGTACATACACATGTATATGTACATATTTTTCTTCTACTTCTCAATATGTACACATACATGTGTACATATATTTTCTTCTACTTCTCAATATATGTGTACACAAACATATATATTGTGGAAGTCAGGAAATAATTTATAGGGATTGGTCCTCTCCTACTTGGAAGGTAATTTAATCAGGTTTTAGATCTTCCCTCTTGTTCCTATTTTACTGACATATTTTATTACTAATGGATGTAAAATGTTGTCAAATGCTTTTGCTATGTCAGTGGTGATTGTATGCTTTTGTAGTATTAATCCATTGGTGTGATGATTTACATCAACTGATTTTTCACATATTGGACTAGTCTCCATTATTACATCAAACCCACATTTGTCGCTCTGTGCTACCCCATTTATATATTGCTGTATTCAAATTGCTCGATGTCTCAAAGGAGATTTTGTCTCTACGTTCACAAGACCTGCTGTCCTGCAGGTCCCTTCCTTAGTCAGTCTTCATACACAGCCAAGGTAATGGAACTCTGTAAAATAAAAATCATCCTCTGCTCCTACTTCTGAAAAGCTTGGGTTTGGCTCCATACTTCTTTAATGTTTATTGAATTCACTGGTGAACGCATAGGAGCCTTGTCTTTTTAAAAGGGTTTTTAATTAGGACTTCAATTCCTTAAACAGATAGACCCAGCCCTTTAATAGATACACCTGTTCAAGTATCTGTCTCATCTTGAGGGAGTTTTTAGAAGTTTATAAATCTCTCAGGAAGTTTCCCCTTTGCACGTAAGATGCCAGATTTACCGCCATGTGTTCCTGCCTTATTTTCAACATTGTCCCTTGGTCACCGCTTATCATCCTTTGGTTCCGAGGTGATTATCATGGTTTCCTTTATGTTTCTTCTGAACAGAATAAGGATCTTTCTCCAGCTTCTTGATTCTCTGTGTTTCCTCTATGAAATTACATACTCTGTGCTGATTATGATACAAGCAGTGATCTGCAGCTTGATCCCTGAGTCCCTTGTGCTCCACTTCTCAGGGTACTCATCCTTCCTTCCCTCCCTCCTTTCTTCCCTCTCTCCCTCTCCCCCCCATACATGGGCCATGATGCCAAACACCATATCATCATGAAACTCTATGCCAGCACCACTCCTAAGCCAATGCCAGTTGCATGCTCTTGACCCCCCAGAACCACGAGCTACAGAAACCTCTTTTCTTTACAAAGTAAAAATATATAAGTGAAGGTTCTCCCATTGACAATAGCTCTTTTAGAGCCTGGCTGCTAGTTCTCCCACCTCTGTCATGTCAGCATCGCATTTCTGCTGACTGGCTGTGTTCTGACTGAGGGTCATAATTTTGCGCTTCTTTTATATACCTTTTCTATACAAAGTACACACTTTGGTGAGTTTCTTGGAAGGGACCAAGCAATATCATACAACACAATTCCTGTAAACAGAATTTTTTTCTAATCCTCAAAAATCAATGTTTGCTTCACTAAATTCAATCTGTTTCCTCATGCCCTGGAACCTCCGAAGTGATCTCTGTACTTGTGAGTTCAAAAGAACTTCATACAGATGAAATCACATAGTACGACATCTTTTCTACCTGGCTTCTTTCGCTTATCATAATGCCTTTGGAGCATATTTGGTGTTTCATGTGTAAATGCATTCTTCCTTATCACTGAGGTCTAGCTGCTTTATTGACACACCACTCTGCTCATTCACCCACAATTCTGATGGGCATTGGGATTGTTTTCCAGTTTTGGCCATCATGACTGCAGTACATGGCCTATTTGAGAACAAGCATTTTAAACTGCCACATCTTCATTTCTCTTGGGGAAGTATCTGCCAGGTAGTATCTACAGGGATCCTTCCCTGGCCTCACTTAGTTTCCTCAATACACAAAAGAAACAACAGGAAGCACTGGCCCCAAGCACTTTTGTAGCTCTCTCTCTCTCTCTCTCTCTCTCTCTCTCTCTCTCTCTC
>LOEQ01000813.1:317556-330386 GCA_001685075.1 Bramus lutescens | reverse complement strand
GGGGGGGGGGTCCTCCTTCTCCAAGTGGTCCCTCCAGCACTAGAGAAGAAAATGCAGAAGCTCCGAAAGGAAAGACGCAAGACTTCCCCAGGGGAGTTGAGACAGAAAGTGAGTGTGTCTCCACCCTCACGTGCCAGTGTGTCTGCCACTGTGGCCTGTGGGGTGTGAGGCTTTGTGATGTCACCTGTAGAGACCAGCTTTAACTTTTGCCAGGGCTCTTCAGCGCGCACACACACCCACACACACACATAAAGCATTGCATACCTTGGATAAAGCGAAGGGCATAAGAAAGAGCAGAAAGGGAACCCTTAGCAGCACCTGAGTCCTGCTTCATCTTGACAGGATGAATATCCCAAGTTGCAAAGGGTATATAGCTCAGCAGGTTCAGTCTGTGGCTTGTCTTGGGCCCTAGCCAGAGGGACACATACTTCTTCGTCTTCTCAAGCTCAGAAGGGCAGAGAACAGAGGAACAGTGAGTCTGCTGACTCAAGGGGTTTGACCCCTGCATGTAAACTGCAATTCTTCACCTGGTGGTCGGGGTCTCATGGAGTCACCCCACAGTCGCTAAAGGGACCAGAAAGGGATTCACCCACCAAGAAGGTTAAAAGCTGGCAGACCGGGGTGAGACCTAAAAGGGCGAAAGTGAACTCTGTCGACTTCGACCCGATTCAAGAAAGATCTCTCTCAGTCCTTTCCAGAGGTGAACACTGAGAGCGGATGGCTGGGTTTAAAGATTGGGAGCGTGTGTGAAGGTGGCACACTGCCTGTGGTCCAGCTGCGAAGGGACTCACACACCTGGGCACGTTCCCAAGGTCTGGCCTAGACGTGGTGGCTTGGCCAAGTCATCCATTTTTATTCCCCTTGCCACAGTGATTTGTTAAGTACAGCTCTCGGTGCAAACAGGTTCGAATTGCTTTGTGAGGCTTTTTAAGATGAAAAGTTCATAAATCATAGAAAATCCTCCTGGACCATGTGTTGAAATTTCAACTTTGCCAAGTTCCGTCACCATGGACCAGGAATGAGAAGGACCCCACTGAAGCCGAATTCTGGGATGTTTTTGCCTCCCAGTTCATCAGTCTGGCCTTTTCCTCCTTTCCTCTTCTCTGCCTGGCACAGCTTTCATGATCACCTGACCTGGGCATCCCAGGCTGCCTGGCCCAGCGATGGGAGACGTGTGCAGCTCCTACTTGGGCTGAATATGGAAATCTTAAGTCACACTTCTAACAGCAGGAGCATACTTTTCCCTATGGGAAAAATATCAAAAGAATCTAGGGCCAAGGAAAGTCACACATGGTCCAGGAGAAACTGCGCAAACTCATTCACTCACTGAGGAGGACGGTCCTGAGAGCGCCGCTGAAGGCAGGCTAATCGGAACCTGGAATCTTCCCCTAGACACGGCGCATCACTGGGTTCATCACTGAGCTCAGTGTCGGTAGGTCCGAGGAACCTCTTGTTCTGGACACCTAAGTGCTGCCTCCGTGACAGGGAGACAGGGAAATTAAGAGGCAGAGAATTATCACTGAGAAGGCACCCTTGTCTTGTCTTGTCACCCTAAAGTAGCTCCATAGGGTGACCAAGATGGCAGATGTGGGTATGTGCCTAGAATGTGCCCCTCTAGTACCCACCTCCCCTGCTTACATCTCAACAAAGGAAAACGTTTAAGGGGCAGGCACTTAGATACAAGGCCGCCCCATGATGGGGACATCAGGTAGGGCTCTTCTTAGCTTCTACACTTGGGCTTCTCCGTCGTACTGTCTGCTGGTCTGAAATTTAGGGCAATAATCGTCTTGGAAAAAGCTCACTTGCAACACCTTGAGCTACAGATCTACTGTGCGCCAGCCTCCTCCCACACTTCCAGCCCATCTCAGGGCCTAGCCCCTGAACCTGGCGCTGAGAGTGGCTGTCAGCGCTTCCCAAATGCCACTTCTTGGGACACTTATAAGGAAAGATGTTGAAAGGAGACTGAGGGCAGATGGAATGCTGTGAGTGCTTCAGCATGTTTAAAATGTCCCTACCCCAATCATAAGGGATAGCCCGTTTTTTATCTAGGACACATCCCTCACGGCTAGAGAAGCCTTGGCGTGGTCTTTGGCTCCCGCTTGAGTGTTCAGTCCTGGGCACTGTTTAGGTCTGTGAGTAACCTGCCAAACGCTTGTCAGCTCCCCTCCCTGGAAAATGACAGAGATACTAGCACAACGGCAGTGCTGTTCATCCCAAACATGTTGCTAATAAGGGAAGCTGCTTTGCTAGGGGTCACGGGGAGGGAAGGAAGGGAAGCAGAAATGCTCGTGTGCAGGCGGGCGCTGACTGCGCATGGATGGGTTTTCCAACAATGAGGAATGTCCTGTTTTTCTCAAAATGTCACCATACTTAATCAGCTTGGAACTCTCTCACTAATTGCTTGTCCTCGGCTGATGGCTGATATCTGGGTGTCCATGACAATGACCAGTAAATGTGGATGAGTTGGTTCCATCACGGGTGGCACTAGAGAGATTCTTGCGAGATTCCACTTCCCTTATTATTTTTGACATACTTCTGAATGCATGATTTATTGACCTTTTGGGTGCATGTCGACTGTAGCTATTCAGCTGTGAGAAGAAAAATCAATAAATGCACATAGATGTAAGCCTGCCTCAATCTGGCTAGAATTTCAGAGAAGACCAAACAAAAGAGACGAGATATTGTAAGGTTTGGGTCAGATGTAGCCCTAGAAGCACGGCCCACCTCAGGTCAAGAACTGTGAGCAGGTGAGAGAAGGAAGAAAGACTGTGGGAAGTGCTTCTTTGCTTTCCTCGTAGAGCAGGTGTGGGCAGCTGTGGAGAGTAAATGCAAACAGATGCCAGCTTAGGCTTGGAAGTTAACGTGGCAGGTAGAATGAGTGATCAAATCTTCACACGCCCTCTGTCCGACCTAGGGCACTCTCTGTGCTGGTCCTGGACATGTAAACAGTTTGGCAGTTTTTGTGGTGACAGGGGAACGGCCACTCGCCAAACTGATGCATCTTGCTTGACATATAAGGTAGTTCTGGAAAACCCAAAGTAATTACTCCTATTGCCCATAAATTAGAAAAACTGCAAGAGTTTTTAAAATCTTATCCACCTTGTCCTCCCCTCTGGAGACCAGTTCAGGCCTCACACCTGAGGCATGCTGGGAAAGGCATGCTGGCTGATGCTGCTGCCCCATGTTGGAGAAGAAAGTCTTTTTCCCAGATTGGACAGTGCAGTTTGCAGATGGTGGCATTTCACAGATGAGGTCATCTTTTTGAATGGAGAATGCTTGTCACATCTGACTTTGCCAAATAAGGAAGAGTAACTATCACCAGCTGTCTCCAGCCTCTTGGGTTGCTGTAACAAAATAACCTGAACCTGTGCTGATCCACCTCAGGCACATGCTCTTGAACCCCCGAAACACTGAACCAAATAAAACTCTGTTTTATAATGATACCCAGTTTCAGGTATTTCATTGGCATAATAAAAACTCAAACAGGTATCTGATAATTGTACGAGGTTATTTCCACCTCTGTACCTTCATGATAGAAAGAACAGAAACACTTTCTGAGCCTTTTGTGTAAGGACAATAAGAACATCTAACCACCTCTTAGAACTATGATATTAAAATATCAATAGCAGGATACACACATACAGGCCATAGTAGGAGCTAACTACATTATTTCATGAAAATAAAGAATGACTAAAATTCAAAAAGACATCTGAAAACAAGCAACAACAGCAGATCTTTAAAAGTATTGAAAGACTGGGGACATGGTAGCATCCCTTGCAGATTCTGCTTCAATTCCTGCCTCCAGGGTCTTGCTTGAGTTCCTGCCCTGGTTTCCTCCACGATAGATTATGATTGAGATGTGTAAGCCAAAGAAATCCTCCCTGCCCCAAGTTGGTTTGGGTCAGTGCTTTATCACAACAATAGAAAACAAACTAAGAGCAAATGTCTTGTTCTGTGTTACAAATGCCAGACTACCTGGCCCCAAAGCTCTCCCTTCTCCACCTCCCATCTTGCCACAGGAACACTCGGCTCACGGCTGTGTACTACTACATCTGGTTTCAAGCGGATTCTGGAGGCTCAGACTCCGGTCCTCATGCTTCTGTGGCAAACACTTCACTCCCTGAGCCATTCTACCAGCCTGTGCCTCCAACATTTTGGCCTCCTGCCTCAGCCTGAAAGCAGCTTGGGTTGTAGGCATGTGTCAGTGCCCTTGGCTTCAAGCTGCCTTTAATGGTTTTCCTTTGGTTTTGAGAAGTTTATATAGAAGGACATTGTGTTTGCATCATTTCTAACCCCTGTCCCTCCAACTCCTCCAGTGCCTCTCCCTTTCAAATTTATGATCTTTTCTCTATTTTGTTTCGCATACATATGCCTGAGTCTGATTAGTACTGCCCTTGTTTGCATATGTTTAGGGCTGGCCACCTAGGATTGAGGTCTCATCCCAGAAAACAAATAAGAAACTGATTTTCATGCCTGGCTGCCTAGAGTTCTTCATCTAGGAGCGGGATCTTGAGAAAGTTTCCTTCATCCACTGCGGCATGTCTACTGGTCTTTGCATGTCTTATGTGGGTGACCCTATTGTTGAGAACTCATAGGAGCAGTGTCTGTGTTCTAGTCAGAAGAAGCTACCACATGGCAGTCATTCTGATGGCCAGGCCCGCCCAGAGATGTGCTTCTCTTTGCTGTGACCCCAAGCTTTAGTTATGATAGTTGGTATAGATGTCCCGTTTGGGACTGGGCATCCCACAGCCATCACTTTTCCTCTGCACCTTTACAGCTGTGACTCTCTCAACTAGCCTCCCCCTTCTGTAGAGAGAATCTTTTTGATGATTTGAGAGCTGTACTTATCTACCGTGCAAGGATGAGTATTGAGTAATGCAAGCCTAACCAAAAACCCGTGGCTAGAGAGGTCATGACTGCTAGAAGAGAGCCCACTCCCAGCATATTCCTGAAGTAGTCCGGTCTCCATCTGCCTTCTAAGTACTCGGGTTGACTGCCAAGCAACTGCTTGGGATGAAGTTATCCTGTACTTTAGAGAGAGGGTGCAAGGCCTAGTAGGGAGACCCAACTGGCCAAGACCAGTTAGAGCACCTGTATTTGCCTCCAGGAGGCTGTAGTACTTCAGCCAGCCTCAGCATGGACCATTATTTCTAAGCCAATTTGTACTCAAAAGCATTTGATATAGGGGAGGTGGCTCAGTGGATAAAGTACTTGCTGTGTAATTGTGAAGACCTGTGTTCAAATCCCCATGAAGCATGTAAAGCCAGGTGTGGCAGACTGCATCTGTACTTTGCTCCTACAGTGAGGTGGGAGACAGACTGGAGAATACCCACCACATAGTCTGCGTGTACACATCGCAAATAACAAAGAGACCCTGTCTCAAACAGGGTGGAAAGAGGGGCCTGAAACTCCAGGTTGTCCCCTGACCTGTGCAGTAGCACACATGCTCCTACTCATACATAGGAATACATATAAACATATGCACACACATGTCACACGTGAAGATTTTGAAAAATAGTGCTTAGTAGTTCTTATGAGCAGCAGTGTTAAGTGGGCAATAAGCCTAAATTCTCAAGAAGCCAGGGGTTGGCTCTCAAGTTCATCTAAGTGGGAAATAGCAGTGAGTGTCGCCTGTTGATCCCTCACAACACAATAAGATGGACAAGTTCTCACAGAGGATAAGAAGAGCAAAGCAGTTCCGCCCACACAGAAAACATTTTACAAACAAGATGTTCTTTGAGACAGAATGACTTGAAGCTCCAAGATTGTACAGAGGCCATACACTTCCTTACTGCAATCATCTACATGGTATATGTACGTCCACTTGAATGGATGCACACACAGACTAGATGGACGTTTCTGGGTAGTTAGTAAGGCCTTAGCTTTCCTTGCAAATTAACCTCTTCTTACCAATGCAGACCAATGGCCCACTGGACAGCCATCTATCTGCCATTTATGATCGTGATGTTTTGTACTGTATTAAAAGTACAAAATACTTTTGGTGATGAAGAGAACAGAAATAACCAATACCTGCGCTGGTGTTTCTGACTCTCCACCCTTGTCTAGTTCTTTGTCAAAGACACATACTTAATCTGCCTTGTTAGAACTTTGTAATGTAGCTTTTAAACAGAAAAATTCTACTCAAGCACTCTGTTACTACCGAATAGCAAAAAACCCATCCAGGATGTTAGCCAGAATTTGCATGTTCATTTCTGCATTCTGAGCTCAGGCATTTCAGGGCTGAAAAACAATGGTTTTCCAAGATGTTATTGGCTCTGTAACTCTGGCAGAAGGTTCATTCACATAGCCACTTCCATTAAGGCAATAATTATTGGCATGTCATCTTAGGAGTTATCATGTATAATGGCAATCAATTGCAGTGGAATAGCCCTTTTAGTACAATAAATGTTTGGTAAGTACCTACTATGTGTAGCCGTCTATCATTCCTTACCTCTTCTTAGCACTTCTGAGTTATAGAAATTACGCCAATGTGTGCAGAGTGATGGACCTCATGAGGAAACTGGCTTGTGAGAAATAAAAAAAAATCCCTTGATCAGGATCACGGTGTCCATGTCTGTTGCATGCATGTGCTTCCGTGTGTATGCAAGTGTACCAGCCAGTGCGTGTTTGCAGCTGTGAAAGCTAGAGGTCCACACTGGGTGTCTTCTCTGTCACTTTCTACCTTAATCTTTTGAGACAGGGTGTCTCACCAAATCTGAACTAGCTGCTCAGAGAGCCCCTGGTGCACACCTTTCTCCACCCCACTTCCAGTGCTGGGGTGACAGGTTGACAGGTGTGTACCACCACTCCCAGCTTTTACATGGACATCAAAGAATCAGCCTCAGGGCCTCATGCTTGCACAACAAACCCTTCACCCACCAGAGCCACCCTCCTGCTCTTGCTCGGGACCTTGAGAATGACTAGCAATACAACACTTGACGATGATGAGCAATACAAACACTAAGCCTGCCCCGGTTTCTGGGCTCTTCTGCTTTAGCCTTCCATCCCCACACATTGTTGATGCTTACATGAAATGTCCTATAATTGGTCTTGGATTAATTTCCATGCCAGTAATATTTACATTACTTACTTTAAAAAAAATTATTGTAATGAAAAATACAGTGACCAGAGGCAGCTTAGAGAAGGGCTTATTGTTATAGAGGAAGAGTCTAATGGCAGGAGAGAGTGGAGAGCAAGGGGGCATAGCAGGAAGCTAAGTGGTCACATCTCTATCCACACGGAATGCTCTGGAAGTGTGGTCTGACCATCTCTCACAGCCCACCCCAATGATGCATTTCCTCCATCAAGGATGCATCTTCTAAAGGTTCCATAACCTCTTCAAAAGCCATCAGCAGCCAGGGACCAGATGTGCAAACACAGGAGCCTAGGTTGATTTCTTATTGAAATCAACGCAATATTTTTTGGGAAACCTACGGTCTCACTTGATAGCACACACGACTCGGAAACTCCATAAGCACACCTCCAGGGACTACCAATGGTCACCCTAGCTGTTTCACCTTGCAGACCACTAATGCTAGCTTTGCATGCAGGTCCTTTCCAGAAGGAAGGATTACAAGAACATGGGCTTGACAGAATGCAGACAGTGAGGCGTGTGGGAAGCCCGACGGAGGACCCCAGCTCTTCCCTTGATTCTGCCATTGTGGGGACACGAAAAGATAGACAGAGCTCTGTGCCATCACAGCCTCTCTCTACCAAACAGGGAGAGTCCTGTCTTTTCTCACCTCTGCAGAAGGGTGAGGTCAGTGAAGCCAAACATGGGAAGGATTTGAAGACAGAGTCTGGATTAATATAGATATTGGCAGGTCTTTTTAGAATCCCTGTTAACATTAAATATATGTTTATGGTGGGGGTGGATAAAGAACCTTTGCAGCCATTATCCTGGATCAAAGAGATTTGGATAGTGTTTCCATGGATCAAGGAAAACAGGCAGTGTAATTCTGCTTGTCTGTGGAGGGTGAGGATAAAATGAAGGCACTCTTACCTCCCAGTTCGCAGACCCAATACACTATACCTGTGCTCTTTCTCTAGCACCTGCTGTTGTCTGGAATGTTCTGGGCAGCAGAACCAGGAAAGGTTTCTCCATGTCTAGTATCTTCAGAAAAATATAAGTGTCTGGATTACTATCTCACGTGGACTTCAGAAAAGATTAGAAAATACAATTATTTAAAATATATAGTTATCTACTGCTAGAAACCTACCTTAATGGCTCAGATCTGAAATGCCGACAATACCAATTTGGACAGGGATGTGGAGCAACAGGAACATTTGTTTACAGCTGGTAATAAAACTATTGCTTCTGAAGACAGTTTGACAGTTTCTTGGGAAACTAAACACATCCTTACCGTATAATATGCTAATTATACGTGGTATTTACCTGGAGGAACTGAAAATGCCTAAACATAAAAGCAACACATAGATGTTTATAGAAGCTTTGTTTGTAGTTGCGGAAACTTAGGAACAATGGAGATCCTCCACTGAGTGAATGGATAAACTCCGGGGCAGCCAGATGGCAGATCCACTACAGGAAAATACACTTTGGAAGGCATGGAAAGCTATGGAGGAAGTCCCAAGGTATATTTCTCAGTGAAAGATCCATCTCAAAGGATTTATTCTGTATGAATCCGAGCATATGATATAGTTGATTGAAAAAACCACACTCTGCAGGCAATGGACATGAAAATGTTTGCCAAAGATTTGACGGTGGAAAGGGGAACAGTCTTCAAAGCATACTTAGAGATGCAAAACTCTGTCTGGCACGATAATGATGGACAGCAAACATGCATACCAGGAGGAAACGCTCAGGTAATTTATGAACTTCAGGTGTTTGTTCTGTGGCTAACAAATCTGGTGCCCGGAGCATAGAACAATCTGTATGCCCTCCTCAACAGAAAATATTAAACACGATGCTTCCTAATTTCCTCTCTTCTTTTCATAGCTTAATTTGGAAAATACATTCCCATTGTCCCAGAGCTCCAGGCTGATAAACTTTGTCTTAGGAGCAAGTTAATTATCTTCCATGTGCTGTGTTCATTTTCCTGAGTGGTCACTGGTCATAGGCACTTGTTTTTTTTTTCTTATTAAACCATAGCTGAATAGCCATTCAATAACTCATCCTTTGTGCTCATTTCCAAATAAAAGATTCATTAGAGAAGAAAATTCCTAAAGAAATAGTTTCCGTAATTAGCCCAAGAAAAGCCTCGACCACTAAAGGGCTTCCTTCTCGGGGTAGAGATCCATGGTAAAAACCAACAGTAGAAACTTCACAATATTGTACTCAATAAGAAAACGAAATAGTCCCATCCCTTGGAATATGTCTGAGTAAAAATGTCCCTTAAAATTTAAATTTTATTATTTGACCTTTCTGATATTCAAGACGACACAGTTTTAGGAAGAGCAGCCCCAAGCCAGCTTCTCTGCTCCTAATTTGTCTTAGGGAATGACCTATAATGTGATAGGTACACACCACTGGCTGTGTCTTTTCTTAAGCTGGCTTGTTTTATTGTCTTAGCAAGGGGGTATCAGAAAGCCAGATCTGGCACTCCTCTATGGCGTCCTTCTTTGGCAGTCTTATGTTCTCGGAGGCAGAGACTCCAGGCTCCGGGAAACAGGAAACAGCTTAGAATGGGTCTCTGAGAGAGTAAATGCTGTCCCCGCAGGAGGTAGCTGTTTTTCATGAGCTGTGCAAAGCTTGACATCTCTGTCCAAGGATCGTCTCAGAGATGGAGACCATGAGTGAGCCACACCAGAGGTACGTAAGGTGGCCCTAATGTCACACCGGTCAGCATTCTGTAGTTCAGCGCTCCTCACCATTTCAGATATATGACCTAATAGAGTCGAGGGATCATAAAATAAGCCCATATCAAACACAGAACAGGAATTATAGTCTTTCCTAAGGAAGTTGTCAGGGAAAGCAATTTCCTCTGGGGCCAACAAGTTGGAGTTTCAGCTACACTAGCTCTCCCAACTCCCAGCTTCGGGGCTGGCTCACACTCACCTCTGCCAACAGGGTTGGCTCTATTGCGCTACCCAGGCGAGATCCAGAGCCTGCTCTCCCAATGTTGTGTTCCAGATGCCCCCCACTTCCAGGCAACTGTGAGAGCAGGGGGGGCAGTGATTTCTTCCCCATCCATGCTGCCATGTGGCAGGTGAGGAATGGGGCCAGATCTCCCATGCTTGTGTTCTCGGCCGCTCACCGGTCAGCAGGGTAAGCTTTGCTTGCTACCCAGACGAGGTGGAGAGCTTGCTCTCCCAATTGTTTGGAACTGGTAAAGGGAGGGCCGGCAACCTCACCAGCTGGAGGCAGTAGGGGTAACGGGAGAGGTCATCTTTTCCTTGCCACCACCACCACCGCGCCACTCCTGAGTGCTTCAGTTGGTGAAGGGCAGGACCAGTTCTCCCTAGTGTTGCAGCCAGTGAGGGGCGGGACTAACTCTGTACAGCCCTATCCTCTCCACCTTTGGAGCCATGGACATCAACACAATCTGTGGCTGCATCAGGGCCATGCACCCAGGCATGGGTCTCCAGCAGCAGCTCGGACACAAACATCACCATAGCCCTGGGTGGCAATCAAGCCACTCACCTCAGCCTGCTTCTCATTGCTGTCGCCTCTTTAGTTTTGTCTCTGTCCACACAAAATGAACCATTCTGCTCACCCTCCCCCATAGCCATAACACACCATGCATTTGCTCCCATAATAGTGCCCACTTACCCAGCACTTCAAGGCACCGGGTGGGCCTTGTTTCCTCCTCCATGACTGAGGCAGGCCTGCGTGTGGCTCTCTTTGCCCTGCTCAGCTCGACGTGGCGCTGGGCAGGATTATCTTGGTATTGCTCTTCCTTAAGACTATCTTCCCAGTGATCCTACACTGTATCAAGCTGACAATTAAAGCCAACAGCATACTACCCAAGTCCATATTTGTCAGACCAAGTGACTTCGAGCCTAAGCAAGGAATGAAATGCCACTTGGTGCTCTGTGCAATCGCTCATTTCCCTATCCATCCCTCTGGGACTCTCGACAGTGCACAGAGACATACAAGTGTCTTGCAGAACTTTCTCCCTGACCCTCCTGTGTGCATATCTGAAGATATCTGATAACAATGGACATGTTTTTCTTTCAAAATGTACTTTGAGCCAATCCGATTTTTTTGGTCACAGAGACACGACTGCCTAGTTTATTTGTGGTTGCACTTGAGTAAGTAACAGGTTCATATCATTAACATAAAAATCTATATTTGATTTTAAGATAAAATTAAGACGTCTTACTAAAACAGAATCTAAATAAAATTCAGATATGTGGGGGTGGATGTCTTACAGCAAGAAATTATACACAATGAAGTTTTGAAAAGTTTTATTAACTTTAGATGAAATAGACATGAGGTATTCAATTAAAATGATTTCTAGGGTTTTAAAACTATCATGCTCTATGATTAATATAGTAAATGTATGTTTGATTGAAATATTAAGCAGAAGGGAAATAAATAACAGAGTTTAAAAATATATATTCTCATTAGTAATGCAGGGCTGAAGTAAAAAGTCCAGTAAAAATATGGCTTGCTTCTAGGGGATGAATAACGTTATTTACGGAACTCTTCTGAACAAGTCGGGATGTTCTCATTTGCATGTGGAGCCCGATGGGTGATTTATGCACAGGGCTCCAAATCATTGTTCTCTAAATGTAAGCCCAGAAACATGCCTGATGCTTCCACCCCCTTCCTCCTGCCCCTTTATCTCACCTTCTACACCATGAAGCATGAACCTTGCGGTGGGAATTGAGCATCTAGATGGAAAAAAAAAAAACAAAACAAAACAAAACAAAATACCTGCCACTCAATGTACAATCAACTGATAAAAAGCCAAAGAATTGGTCAAACTGATGATTTGTGCGTCTTTTTAAAAAGACTAGATTTTTCTTTGAAATCAAAGTCAATGGCAGTTCTAGTGAAAACAACCAATACAGGTAAGAACTAGAAGAGATACGTCAATACCCCGTTCAAGAGGGAGAGGAAGGCAAAAGTCGCAGCCTAAATATTAGCTGAAAACTTATTCATTAATAGGCCACAAATAAGCAAAGATCACAGAAATGCACAGGTTTTTAAATAGCATCCCCTAGAAACGAGCAGCCGTGGAACTCTGGCCACGGTGCTGTGATCTCTTCCGTCTTGAGTGACTTGATACAGAAAATAAGGAACCTCTTTTATCATTTCTGTTGGTCTTGCTCAACCAATTCTCTGAGTCCTTGCTATGTATCAGGAACAATGGGAGACTCAGACGGCCCTTGAGGAAGACAGCCCTGTCCTTCGGAGGACAACATGGATCTGGATTACCACCAAACAACCACACACAGGCGCACGCGAGAAGCGCAAACAGTGCATGTGGATGTGCACGAGGAGACTGCTGTAGGAGTCTATGAGGATGAAGCCAGTGGGTAGGAAGTCAAGATGCTGTTTGGAAGTGATGAGCAAGGATTCCACTAGGTGGCATGGACACAGAGAACAGCCATTGCAAATGAAGAAATAGGACACACAGAGAACCACTGGTGGGAAGAGACAATTAAGTTTGTAAACTCTGAACAGGTGTGTGTTGATAGAGTCCAGAGAGCAAGCTGCTAGGATGGGAATGAAGATGGAAAGGTCAGCTAGAGGTCATATCAGACAGTTTTGAAAATCATATAACCATTTAAGCTTTTCTTAATAGATATTGAAACACCACCAAGGGATTAAAAAGAAAAGTATGACATGATCAGAATTGAGAAAATCACCAGGCCAGTTAGATCCTGTTTAAAAAGGGAATCCTGTCTGTTGCGGGAGAATT
>LOEQ01000813.1:307308-317363 GCA_001685075.1 Bramus lutescens | reverse complement strand
ATGGGTTAATATAAGCTACAAGAGCTAATAAGAAGACCGAGCTAATGGGCCAATCAGTTTTATAACTTATGGAGATCTCTGTGTGACTTTCTTTGGGGTATGCTGGCTATGGGGTACTGGGCGGGACAGAAACCCCAACAAACAGGCCCCTCATGCTACACCCTGCAGCTGGGAACCCTGCCAGAAGAAAGCACTTGGCAGTAAACCCTACAAACCACCAAAGTTCTGCTCCTTTCTGAGGCTCATATGCTGCTCAGCTTGGAGGTATAAAGGTCAGCCGAGACCCCTTCCACCTAAGAACGACCCTAAAGCTACACCCCAACTTCAGAAAGCTACAGCATCGGCTAAGGCGTTTGAATTACACTGAAGCTCAGCTCCCTGTTCTGTGAGTCTCACTAACCCCCCCCCCTTCACTACCACACTCCATAAGAGACTTCTGTACACTGATCTCTGCCCAGAGCCTGCTTCTGAGGACATCTAACCGGGGACAGGGGGGAAAGAGCACAGGCCATGATCTAGAGAAGGGCTTAGTGCTAGTGGCCGCTAAAGGGAGAGGTTTGGCCATAGCGAATCTAGCAGCAGAAGCTGGGGCTGGGCAAATAGAGACCCAGAAAGTGCTGGCGGACTTAGGAGATATTTGGGAAGTAAAAGTAACAGGATTTGGTGATGACGTGGATACATGGAAGAGTGAGGGTGTAGAGTAAGGTAGCATTGATGGCTCCTTGGGCTCTTGTTTCTACGACTGGGAAGACAGCAAAGGGTCCGGTTGGAAAGAAAAGAGTCCAGGCTTTGATGGGGTGTTGCTGAATTTACACATTCAAGTGGCATGTGGATGAAGGGCATTGACTGGAATCTGTTTCATGGGGAATGTGTCTGGACCGTAAAAGAAACTGTGGGTGTGGACAGACTGACCCAGAAGAAGACAAGGGGACAAATCTCAGTGTGCTCTCCAGTTCTAATACTGCTCTTCCACACCTTTAAGAGACCTAGAGGCTGTTTAGAAGTAAGCAGCCTTGGAGAAGAGGGGAATTGACCCTTGGTTCTTTCGTTGTTCCCGTATGAATGAACGCTTTAGTGACACAAAGTCTCCAAGTCGCACTAGATCCTACTCTAGGGAAAGCCTTTGTTTTCAGAATGCTATTACTTCATAGAATTTTATACAACACACACACACTGCTCACAGAAAGCATGTATGTGTGCAGCAGATGCAAATGAAGGTTGGGAAGAGCATAAAATGAGCATAATTTAAAATCCAATATTAGAGGTTCTCATTAAGGACTGCTCTGCCCCATTCCAGTGCGGAATTTTTACCAGTTCTTTATCCCACAAAATGTTGATCATTTTCCCTCCTTTGAACCTCTCTACCCAACTCATTTTTCTCTTCCTCTCAGAAACAAAACACACATTTCTTTAAGTGATTCATCAGGGCCATTCTAAGGATCTTTTTTAAGTTTTGTGTTCCTACTGAAACTGTCTCACCAGAACCTACCCCTCTACCTTAAACAACTTAAGCTATTTCTCTCAAAATTGTTAGTTCATCTCTAAAGAGACTGGGCTGGCTAGGCTGATAAAACCATTTTCTCTCTGGTAGTGTGTGTTCTTCTTTAACTAAATTAGAACTTTAAACTACTTTCCAGTATTAATAAATTAGCTGAAGTTGATAGCTAATAATTAGATGAGTTGAAAAGAACAAGAACCAAGAAAATGGGGAGGGGTACTTTTGCTGGGCAGGGAGGAAGTGGGGAGTCAGGGGGGAAGCTCTAAGGAAGTTTCCTGCAATGGAGGGATATGGATCAGATGACATTCTACAGCAAGAAGCAGAAGCCAGAGCTGTGATGGGGGAAGAGTCAGAGCTCTTCACAGGACAGCAAGACAAAGAAATGTGACTGTATGAGCCTGGTGAGGGGCCTAGTGTTTGGCTTTGCCTGCGTGCACTGCAGTTGAATCCTCTCACGGAGCATACATTCAAGCCATTGAGGGAATTCTCCTTTGATGTGTAGACAGCTACCAAGAAACTCAGTTTCTCCGGCATGAATCTCAGCTGTTTTTGGAGCCTGCCTGTGTACAGATGAGGAAGGCTGGAATCTAACGGGTTATTAAGGCCATAAACTGTGCACTCTAACGGTGCACCAGTTAGGGTGTGGGTGGGTGGGGGTGCCTGTGGAAGAGGGGCTGAGACTTTTGTGTTATTTTCTGGAGCCTGCTTTGGAATTTTCCCATCCGTTTCTCTATATAACAATAGGCATTAGCGTTCGCATATGTCTCGAAAGTTAAAGCAAGATGTGGGAAATTCAATTGTTGAAGAGTAGAGCTCTCTAATTGTACTCTTCAGAGATTTCCAGCCCTCTCGGAAAATCTGCACTGACACAGGGCTTAACTTAATTATAGGTGGTGTGTCATTTCCAGGGATGGCCTGATTTCTAAGCCCCACCCCGCCCTGCTGTATCTGCTCTGCTCAGGATGCTTCTGCATGTTCCAGTCCTACGGAGCACAGAACAAAGATGCTGAACGGAGGCCAGGCAGGACCTTTGCTGACAGTTTTCAGTCTTCTGTGTGTCTGTATAACCACTGGGGGGAAAAAAAAGTTGCTTTTGGGCAATTGATGTCTCAAGAACTCTTCAAAAGAGCCAGTACTAGATCTGGCATTTTGACTAGGTAGAATGCTTCATCACCAAACATGGGTCTAGTTAGATGCTATCTATCTACTGATGCATTCGTGGCTTTACTTCACATATGTGCTACTCCAGAGGGTAAGCCCTGCCCCCGTCCCCAATCTCTCCAGCACCCAAGCCTTATATACTGGTTAGAACTCAGTTTACTCTCATACCTCTCTCTTATCATCTACCATGACTCGGGGAAGCCTCTGTCTTCTGAGCCCTGGATGGCTTAGCCGAGATTCTCTAGCCCTTCACAGATAGCATTGCCTTCCACGTGGCCCAACAGACCATGTTCCATACAGGTCTCGTAGACTTACAGATCGCACACACAAATACAGAGGACAGAATGCAGAACAATGCCAGCCGAATTAGCCAAGCCTTCCCCAGGAACCATACCCATAACTAAGTGACCCGTAATCCAGAAGTCCATCTTTCTTCCTGAAGCTTTTCTCAGTAATTCAGCAGTTAACCAGACACGAGGCCGGAAAATGAATTAAGAGACGGGAAATGTGGCCCCAGTATAGACCTACCTGTGCTCCATCACAGCTCTTGGATGGGAGTCAGCGAGGCATTCACACTGACCATTGACTAAGATGTCAGAAGGGCTTTAATTTTATGGAGCCATTGGCAGGACACTAGGTGGAAATCAATACCTACAGTCTAAATCTCATGTTTGGTGTGCTGTCAGCTGAAGTTTGATGTCTGTTTCTCCTTCTTGGACTGATTTCCTTTCTGCAATCAGCATGATGAAAAAGAAAGTACTGCTCATAAATGAAGTCATCGCAGAGGCCTGGCTGAGCCAGAGAACGCTGGCAGCGGCAGGGGCTCTGTTTTCACTTTACATGAAGTGGCATTAATTAGACTGCTATGTAACTAAGTCTAACCACACAGTTGTGGAATAGAATTCTGTTCTTGTGTCAAGTACATTGAGGCGCAAACGTTTGGCTGTAGGGTGGGAGAGCCAGCCCGATTGGCCATGTCCAAGTAAGGGCTATATCACATAGGCCAAGACCTCCTTTTGTAATGACCAGAGGTAGTCAAATGCTTTCCCTTAGCCAAGAAGAGAAGCCAAACCTTGCAGCCCAGAGACAGCTGGTCTACCAGGTAAGCCAAGTCTGTTTCTCCTGCAGCCCAAAGAGTTAGGTGTATGGACTTCATCTCTACTAGACACCTTTCTCTGCAGGCCTTAGGACTGCCTTTGAAACACAGTCACTACCAAGTTTAGAAACTCAGATGTTTCCATTAAACCGTGAAGCATTGCAGATCAGCGTAGCCTCCAACAAGAAGGGTGAATGAGGCAGGTAAGCCCCAAATGATTCCCATCTAGAAACTGGGAATTGCTCAGCACATTCAAGAACCAGGCCCTTCAGTTAACCAAGATACTGTGGCAAGAGAGGAAGAACAGCTCCAGCTTCCTCTTCTACTGTTGACCCCTGGCCAGCCCAGAGGTCTTGAACAAGATAGCTTCAGACCCTTCCGTGGGTTATTATTAAAGTGGGGATCATAGCTTAGCTGCTCACAGCAGGGAAGTGAGGCCTAACTTGCTAGAGCTCTTAGGCACGTCTCACTCAAAGACTTGGGATTTTGGATGTTTTCTTATAGTCTTAAGGACCCCAAGGACAGTGGCCTGGCTGATCACAGTCACCTAAGTACTTGGTTCACAGCAGATATTCATTTATATTAGACAGAAAAGTTTTCTAAAAATTATATAATGCTCAAGAAAAGAATCACACTTGCATATAACCAATTATGAAGTTTGGAGTTAGGTTTGGTTTTCCTTTGTTGACAAATAAGGTTATCTAACCAGACAGTTCTACATACCAAGTGGGTCAGCTGAGAGCACAGTTTTTAGAAGCAGTGAGGAACCAGCAGGACTGGCCAGGATGCTCCTGTCCTAGGGCCTGAGACCAGGAGCAGGTGCGCATCACTCTCTGGAGAGGAAGGCTGACTGTGTCCATGAGCAGAAACATAAAGCTGTCATCTTCCAGAGGGGTGTCTTGGTAGCTGGGGCAGATTGCTCTCAGGAGGTGAGTAGAGACTGAAATCCAGCCTGGTTTGCATTCTCCAGTGATGGGCTCCTTTGCGGGGCAAGGGAGGGAGTTGTTCCCTGGAGGGGTCTTTTTGCTCAGCAACTCATCCTTGGAAGTGGGTCTACCCAGGGGAGATGACTTGCTAACTTTGCGGGTCAGAGATCATCATTCTGCATTCCCCCCACCCCAGATCATATCAGTTGTCATTGCCCCATCCCCAGCTCTGTGTGATAACCAGATGATGGCCTCTACACAATGCACTTGAAGCCTGCAGTTGGGTTTGACTAACTAGACTCACTGGTAGATTAGAAAGGTAAGGAAAAATGAGGTCAGGTCATTTCTTTTTCTCCTCACTTCCCTTTCTCCTCAATCCTACATGGCATGTTCCTCCCTCCCGGACTCACTATATCCAGGAAGTGGTTATGGCCCCGATGGAGAGCCCTTCCACAACAATGGCTCTCACCATATGTGGGTTAATACTGTCCCCTACCTATGGCTCCGCATGCCTAGTGGTAATGACGCCTCCCATTATTGTTAATCACGGGGTACCTGGCTATATCTTCATGAGGTCAGCTTTTCCTGGCATAGTGTTTTCAAATGGCCCTTTTATTCCATTCCGCTTATTTAAATCCTGTGGTTCTGCCATCTCCTTCTTGCTTGTGACACTAACATGTATGAGGGACCTTTTCCTAATCTGCATGGATGAATCATGTAAAGTAGCCCAGACCCTGAATTCTGGTGTCATCTGAAATCCAGGACAAAGGTTTGTCATGTCTTTATGTCCCTGAGGGAGCTCAGATTTACACTAGGCCACTGATAAAAACCCTGATTGTTCATGAACCCTGCACTGCTATCTCCTGGCTCAGTGGACGCCCCAAGGGTTTTTCTCCCTGCTCCGGGCTGTCTCCTCACTACTCCTAAGATTCCATTTTCTCTGAAGAGACTTTCTCTCTTTCTAGAGACTATCTGTGATTTAGTCTAGAATAAGACCATGTGCACCGAAGTCAGAACAAACACAGATTAGATAGTAGCTCTCCATTTGTTACCTGTGGAATTGAATTATTGATCTCCAAACCTCATTCTCTTAACAATGATGACACAGCCACATTCTTGTTATGATTGCATGCTGGGTAGCTTGAACTTCCTGAACCCTCAGGACTAACCAGATGGCTTGTTTGGACCAATCAAATATTAGCACAGATGGCATGAAAGATAATGAAATGTGCTTACACAGCTGGGCTCGCCCACTGATGCTCCCAAGTACATAGTGAGAGGAACATGTGCTAACTAATGGTGGTCCTTTGAGCTCCGAAAGCATTCATGGAAAAGATGCCACATTCCAGGTTCCTACTGGCCCAGGAAGGATGCGACAAGTTTGCAGCTGGTGCTAAAGCTCCAGAGTCTGGAGAGCAGCCTAGGTCAGCTGTGTTGTAGTCCACCTGCAGACCTGCGCTGACAAGAATGACTGATCCCTCTATGAACCAGTTTTTGTATCGTTTGCTGTTCTGCATTCTTGCACCCTTAAATGGCCAATATGCTACCCAAGTAAACTTTGAAAAATAAATACTTTAGCTTTCCTCAGCTTCTGTTTTGTTTTTCTCTATAGAATGGTAGTAATCATAATAAGACTGAATGTGGTGGCTATGAAAATTAAATGAGATGTGTTGTGGTCTGCCTAGCCGTTGGCACAAAAGAACTGCTTTCTAAGTGGTAGGTAGCTTCCTTAACTTGCTACTACCATGCAGGAAGTTTTTGATCAGCCCTAAAGTCCTGTAATGGCTCTGTCTGAACTTCCATTTTGATTGCCTGCTTAATTAATTTGATTTTGTACATTTGTAAAAACTTATTATGTGCAAGATATGCAATTTAGATATTTTTTTCCTTCAATCTATGAGGTACAGAGATAGAGACCAACAAGTATCAATGCATATGATTTGTTTAACTCTGTTAAACACTTTTCATGCTACTTGAGTTCTATTGCAATTTTTGCTCATGTCCCAAGTTCTATGGCCAGGATCCAAACACATGCATTTTTTTCTATGAAACACCATGAACCCATAAACATATTAGAAATAGAGCATATAGCCCAGTGGTTATAATAACCAGGAAAACAGTATTTTGCAGGCGTGAGAAAGGGTAGGCATGACTTCTGCCACATGTGCATTCTATTCCATTAAAAGATAGGTGTGAGGCCCTGGGAGCCAAAGGCCACTAACAATTCCTGCTTATGGGAGTGCAGATTCTCATAACTGAGCCAACCCTGTTTGAATAATCATTTAAGCAGAGTCTGCTGAGCTCTCAGTTCAGCCAAAGCTTCTCAGAGAGGAGAATCTAAAGCTAACCATGAGGGGTGATCCAAGTCAGTTGACTGAAGCATTGAGAGCAGGTCCTTCTAGAGACAGAAGTAACACACACAGAAGTCCACATGTATCATTACATCTGTGCACGCGGAGCTGATGTGCTCTCACAGTCCCCAAGCTGAGGCCAAGAGCTGTGCTCTTTCCAGTTCTACCCACACCTCCATTCCCAGAGCAGGGGGTGTAGGAAACCCCAGCAAATTCCTTCTAGATGCCTGAATGGAAGCCTACTCACTCCCTGATTTCAAAGCCAATGCCAAGTAGCTGCACATTTCTTCTGCAGCAAAATGACTGATGTGATTGGGTGTGGAACTTGGTTGGCTGGGACTCTACCCACACTATGTCATAGTTTGCACACTATGTCTCAAGATCAAGAGATCCTGACGCTCAAGGGTCTCCTGATACTAACTATACATCCAAGAGACAATGTCAGCACGATACACGAAGGACATGAAGGTGCTTCATTAGCTTCAATGGGAGCAAACAGGACCTGAGATGCATCATAATATAAGTACTTATAAATCTTATCCCTCCCCTGAAGATAGTCATCCGAACCTCAGTTACCCATATAGCATTCATTCTCCTGAGTTGCACTTGAATCTTTCTTCCAAAAGAGCCTTGCTGTGGAATAATCCTTCTGTACACTGTAAAAGTGTCTTCTCATTGTTAATAAAAATCTGATTGGCCAATAGCTAGGCAGGTTCCAGGGCAGAAGAATGCTGGGAAGAAGGGCGGAATCTGGAGCCAGATGCAGAAGCAGCAACATGGGATGGTCATAGATGAGGAAAATGAGCCTTGGGGCAGCACATAGATTCATAGAAATGGGCTAATTTAAGTTATAAAAACTAGTTAAAAACAAGTCTCAGGTATGGGCCAAGCATTTATAATTAATAATAAATCCCTGTGTGGTTATTGAGGGAGCTGCGGGTGGGACAGAAACGTCTGCCTACAGAGCCTCTTCCGGTTTGTGGTTGTGCATTGTTCCTGGTTCTGGGCTTTCACCTCTGAGCTGTGCTCACGGGAGATGACTCAGTAAGTGATTCTCACTGCCAAGCACAACTAAAATCCTTATCAGCTGTAAAATGATAATCCAATTCACCTCCAAATGACGTCTTCAGAGCGGCTTATGTAATAGATCAAAACTATATACAAAACAAGTATGCATATAAGGACAACCGATAAAATAAAAGAGGCCATGAATATGGAGGAGAATGAGGAAGGGTATATTGGAGGATTTGGAGAGAGAAAAAGGAAGGGAGAAATGATGTAATGAAAATATCAAAAATAAACAAAAATAAATAGATAACATAAACAAAATCCCTGACCTATGATCTTATGAGGACCCTTATATGCAACCTGGATCTCATTTGAAGTTTTTGAAGATTGAAACTATGTTCTAATGTTGTTTATTCTTTAACTAAAGCATTAGTGTCTCAACAAGTGGCAATCAATGGCTCATCTCCTAGAGCGTCTCTTGTATGTATTTCTTGCCAGTGTCAATTATGAAGAAGAAAATGTTAACAAGGTTTCTTAGGAAATCAATACTTTATTATGCAATAATTGAATCTGCAGGTTTAATGTTCTCCATGAGCCCCAGAAGAATGAAAGAGGCCACTGGGTAAGATGGTGCACGGGGCCCTTTCCTGACCTGGAAAATCTTCTAGAATTGGAAGGCTAATAAAGAGTCAAGATGTCATTAAAATATTTTCACAAGTACAACATTTATTATGGAAATCAAACTGCAAGAACATCTGTCTGGTTGACACTTCGGCCCAAAGTTCTACCCAAACCTTGTAATAGTTATAATTGAAACTGTGGCTTCATTTTTCTCCCAAGATCTTTGCTTCTTACTTTCCTTTGTGAAGCAATTCTTTTTTTCAAAGTTTCAGCAGTTAACTTTTGTTTTCCTGAACCTTCCTTGGCAAAACTCCAAGCATTTCCAACTTCTTCACCAAAGCACCACAGTAGAGAAGAAGGCATGGCAGGAACCCTTAAGGAGACAGAAAGGAATTCAAAAATCACTCCAGGAATTTCCAGGTCACTGTCTAATTGAAATGCCCATTGGCAAGCCTTGGATTTAAGCCTCTTCTGACTTCACAGGCAGTTCTTATTCTGTACCCAGCCATGTGTGAAGACGTGAGGCATTGAACATGTACCCCCTCCCTCAAAAAAGATTGAAAAAAAAAAACTCAGCCAGCTCCACTTAATGCACTCAGGCTAAGGAACTGTACCATAGCAAAACACCCCAAACAGTTGTTTTTCCATTATGATCCCCAGTCTGGCATTTATTATCATTTTTTATTGCACACTCTTAAAGGCAATGGTCCATTTTACTTAGATCATTAATTTGCAAAATCATGAGATATGAGCAGCAATGGTGTTTTTTATGGGGCATGCTACACCTCTATAGGACCCCAAAGGAAATGAAGTGTGGGTCTTAGCACATTATAGCAAAATGCCCTGGGATCAGGGGTTCTGCATTCTTCCACAAGTAAAAAAAGACCAGAATACTTCCCACAAAATAATACGAATGAATCAAAGTAAAGGCTTGCAAATAATTCATTGTAGGTAAATAACTAAAAGGCCAATCATAGGGAAGACAGTCTAGCCAGCTCTGGGCCTATTCTAAAAGGTCCCAGCTACCAGTCTGCAGGTCTTGAGTTCACTGTGCTGTTACTAATCAGCTGAACAGCTGAGACCGTGGAACCTTTCTGAATGCATCGCATCTCTGCATCCATAAAATGGCAACAACAGTAATAATAACGAAATAATAGCAGTGGCTATCTTACATAGTTGGCAGGGAGGGATCAGAGGCCCAGAGTCCAATTATGGGCTATAGAGCCAACACCTGAGTTCAAATCCAAGCTCCTCTCCCTGGTTTACTATGTGAGTTTAGGTGTCTTACCATCTTTACAAGTGTGTCTTCTCCTCTTTGAATAAGGATAATAGTAACAAATGCCTACAGAATGGGAAAAGGTCTTCACTAACCCCACATCAGACAGAGGTCTGAT
>LOEQ01000813.1:294070-307078 GCA_001685075.1 Bramus lutescens | reverse complement strand
CCAAAGGATGCTCAATCATACCACAAGGACATGTGCTCAACTATATTCATAGCACCATTATTTATCATATCCAGAACCTAGAAACAACCTAAATGCCCCTCAACCAAAGAGTGGATAAAGAAGATATGGTATATTTACACAATGGAGTACTACACAGCAGAAAAAACAAATAACACCATCTTGAGATTTGTAGGCAAATGGTTGGAGCTAGAAAACATCATATTTAGTGAGGTAACAAAACCCCCAGAAAGACAAATATCATATGTACTTACTCATAAGTGGCTTTTAGACATAAAGTAAAGAAAACCAGCCTACAATTCAGAATACCAGAGAACCTAGACAACAATGAGGACCCTAAGAGAGACATACATGGATCTAATCTACATGGGAAGTAGCAAAAAACAAGAACTCCTGAGTAAATTGGGAGCATGGGAACCATGGGAAAGGGATGAAGGGGAGGGGAGAGGAAGGGAGAGGAGCAGAGAAAAATGTATAGATCAATAAAATAAAAATAATAAACCAGAAAAACAAGGGAAAAAAGAGGCACTGTCAAGGGTGGGGGGAGAGAAGAAGGCTGTAAAGTTCTACAGGACAATCAAAGAACCAAGCTTCCTTGTTACCAAACAGCCAGCTATAGTCCAGAACTATTAGGAAGAGTCACCTTTGCCTGCATCTACACTCTGGCCAGTGGCCATGTCTGCCTCAGGAAAAGCTTTCCTACCCAGAAGTTACCATTTCTCTTTATGCAACTGTTTCCTCTTGTTTCTTCCAAGCAAAAGATGAGATGATTCTAATTGATAGAATCAAATTCAGTCAGTTTGCCAATGTCCTAACTACAAGAGAATCTGACAATGCTCATCCATCTACCTGTATCTCAGAAAAATAAATTCTAAAAGAAAGTTGGAGTTGGTATTGATGAACCCACATAGTAACGACTCCTTAATGGATTATTAAGAAAGTGTCATCAAATAGACTTACCAGACATCTGCAGAAGATACTACCAAAACACCAAAAAAAATATACCTTCTTCTCAGTACCCCCATGGAACCTTCTCTAAAATACACCACATATTAAGACATAAAGCAAGTTTCAACAAATACATGACAATTAAAACAACATCCCATGTTGTTACAATGACATAAAACTAGAAATCAATAACCAAAGAAACTACAGAAAATATGCAAACTCTTAGAGATTAGAAAGCATACTATTATATGATGAGCAGTCATTGCAAAAATCAAGAAGTTAAAAAAAAATCTATACTTAAACAAAAATCTATGGGATCCAATGAAGAAAGTCCTAAGAGGAAAGCTTTGCATCACTAAAGGAGATATAAGACAGGAGGAGACAGAGGCTCAGGGCTCACTCTGCAGTTGCCCAGCCATGTCAGAAGTAAGACTTTTCTAGTGGCATGGCTGTTTTACTTTCCTCATCTTCTGCTTGAGCACCAATATCTGTCTCTGGGTTTTTATTATTTGTACTACAGAGTGTAGCTTTAAGTGCCCACATTAAAAAGTAGAAAGACCTGAAATAAACAACCTTAAGATGAGCCTTAAGGCATCAGAAAAACAAGAACCAACAAATCCCCAAAGCACTAGATGGAGAAAATCAGAGAAAATCAGTGAAGGCTGAGATAATAAAAAAGTTAGGGCAGAGATTAATCAAAAAGAAATATATGAAGAACCTCAATGAAATGAAGATTTAGTTCTTCAAAAAATAAACAATATTGACAAATTCTTAGGCAAATTACTCAAAAGAAGAAAATACCCAAACTAATAAAATTAAGGATGAAAAGGGACACATTACAACATAAACTTAAGAAATTCAAAGAACTATGAGGGCATTTTTTTACATTCTTATATTTTACTAACTTTGAAAATCTAAAAGAAATAAATGAATTTCTAGATGCATACAACCTACTAAAGGTAAGACAAGATGAATTTAATGATTAAACACATATCTATAATAATCAAGGTGATAAAATCAGTAATTTGAAATCATCAAACTATTTTTTAAAAGCTCAGGATAAGAAGGATTCAACTCAGAATTCTAAAAGACCTTAAAGAACTAACAGCAATACCATCCAACTTATTCCATAAAATAGAAAAAATATGGAATTATAGGTCAATCTCCCTGATGAACAGAGAGTCAAAAATTCTCAATAAAGGCACTTAGAAACCACATAATGACCACATCCAAAAGATTCTCCATCATGATTAATTTGGCTACATTACAGGAAGGCAGGGATGAGTCAACATATGTAAATAATAAACATAATTCACCACATAAATGGACTGAAGGGCAGAAACCACACCATCCTTCAGTTGATGCAGACAAGACCTTTGAGAAAAAGTCAACACCCCTTCATGATAAAACAACAACAAATAACACCTGGTATCCAAAAGGGCTGGACAAACTTACACTTCCCCCAGCAACACAGGAGTGTTCCCTTTACCCCACATTCTCACCAGCACAAGCTGTCATCAGTGTTTTTGATCTTGGCGATTCTTACAGGTATAATATGGAATCTCAGAGTTGTTTTGATTTGCATTTCTCTGATGACTAAGGATGTTGAACATTTCCTTAAGTGTCTTTCAGCCATTTTAAATTCCTCTGTTGAGAGTTCTCTGTTTAGGTCTGTACTCCATTGTTTTCCTTGGGTTATCTGTTCTTGTGATGACCATTTTCTCGAGTTCTCTGTATATTGTGGAGATCAGCCCTCTGTCTGATGTGGGGTTGGTGAAGATCTTCTCCCATTCCCTTTTGTCTTGTTGACCGCGTCCTTTGCTTTACAGAAGCTTTTCAGTTTCGTGGGAGTGCAAGCTGGTCCAGCCCCTTTGGGGATATCAGTATGGCAATTTCCCAGATAATTAGGGAACAACCTACCTCATGACCCAGCAATACCATTTTTGGGTATATATCCAGAGGATGCTCAATTGTATCACAAGGACATTTGCTCAACCATGTTCATTGCAGCATTGTTTGTCATAGCTGGAACTTGGAAACAACCTAAATGCCCCTTTACTGAAGAATGGATGAGGAAAATATGGTACATTTACACAATGGAGTACTACACAGCAGGTAAAAATAATGACATCTTGAAATTTGCAGGCAAATGTTTGGATCTAGAAAACATCATATTGAGTGAGGTAACAAAAAAAACAGAAAGACAAATATCATATGTACTCACTCATATCTTGCTTTTAGACATAAAGCAAAGAAAACCAGCCTACAATTCAGAATCCCAGAAAACCTAGGCAACAGCGAGAACCTTAAGAGAGACATGCATGGATCTAATCTATATGGGAAGTAGAAAAAGACAAGATCTCCTGAGTAAATTGGGANAAGAATGGATGAGGAAAATATGGTACATTTACACAATGGAGTACTACACAGCAGGTAAAAATAATGACATCTTGAAATTTGCAGGCAAATGTTTGGATCTAGAAAACATCATATTGAGTGAGGTAACAAAAAAAACAGAAAGACAAATATCATATGTACTCACTCATATCTTGCTTTTAGACATAAAGCAAAGAAAACCAGCCTACAATTCAGAATCCCAGAAAACCTAGGCAACAGCGAGAACCTTAAGAGAGACATGCATGGATCTAATCTATATGGGAAGTAGAAAAAGACAAGATCTCCTGAGTAAATTGGGAGCATGGGGACCATGGGAGAGGGTAGAAGGGGAGGGGAGAGGAAGGGAGGGGAGAAGATAAAAAATGTATAGCTCAATAAAATCAATTTTAAAAAAAAGAAATAAGAAAAAATAACAAAAAAAACTTTTAAAAAGAAAAAAAATAACACCTGGACGGACTTGAGATGAGGGAACATATCTCAACATAGTAAAGTCTATCCATGACAAACTGATGGTTACCATCACATTAAACAGAGATAAACTTGAAGCAATACCACTAAAATCAGGAACAGCAAGGATGTCCCTTCATATCAGCCTTATCCAATATAGCAACTGAAGTCCTAGGTAGAACAGTAAGGCAAAAAGGGGAGTGGGAATCGAGGTATACAATAGGAAAGGCAAAAGTTAAATTATCCTCACGTGCAGATGGCATGATCGTCTGCATGAAAGAGCCCCCAAAGCTTCCACTAGGAACTTCCAGATTTGATAAACACTTTCCTCAGAGCAGCAGTTTATAAGACCATAACCCCGCAAAGAAGCACACAAAACAATGGTTCCATTTTGGGCTGTTCAATGACTTCTGATCATGAGGCCTGCCCTCGAGTGTGGCTCATGTACCTGTTACTCCTCAGGTAAAACTTATGTTCCTTGTAGCAGCAGGTATCAATTACAAATAAGTTTTTTGGTCAAGGGTGGAACTTCGTGCCTACCTTAGCTTCTTCACGCAGGTATTCTGTCTGGCCTGGGTTGTACAGGTCTTGTGTAGGTTGCCAGTCTCAGTGAATTCATATGTGCAGCAGCCTTTCCATGTCTGGAAGCCTCTGTTTCCTTGGAATCAGTCAACACCTTCAGCTCTCAAACCTTCCTGCCTCCTCTTCCACATTGGTTCCAGAGCCGTGAGATGAGGGATTTGATAAAGTTATCCCGTTTAGGGCCAAGCGCTTCAAGGTGCCTTAGTGCCTGTTGTTAGTGTCCAGTTGTGAGTCTCTGTGTTAACTAATGAAAAGAAGCTTCCCTGAAGAGGAGTGAGTGATTCAGTGATCTATTGGTATAGCAATATGGCATTATCATTGCTATGTTCATTTAGCAGAAAAATAACAGCAGGTTTTCCCCTAGGGCACATGACCTATCTAATCTCCACTTTCAGTGGTTTTTTGTTGTTGTTGTTGTTGTTGGTTTTTGTTTTGTTTTGGTTTGGTTTTTGTCTCATTAACAGTGTCAGGTATGGTTTCCATTTCATTTGGGTGAACCTTAAATCTAAGTAAAAAAGTTATTGGTTACTTCCATAATGTTTGAGCCACAATTGTACCAGCATACAGCAGCGATTGCTTTTCTCCCCTAATAGCATATACAGTACCTTGTATAATACCTTGTACGGCCATGAACACTAGTCAGTAGTGACAAAGCTTCTAGTTGGGTTCCAGCTCCATCTCTACATGTTTGATGACATAAGCGGTATCTTCAGCAATTAGGCCTTCCTGTCATGTGAAGGTTAACTAGTAGCCTTGGCAATGGTCTGTAATGTTTGAGGAAGGGAACCTATCAGACTCTTTTGGCAAAAGACCCAACGAGATATAACACATTCCTAGTTCTTGGGGGCTTTGCTTGATAGCATATAATGTCTAGTCAGGGCATTGCCTCCCCATTATATGGTAACTCCATTTAAATTCCTTTTATGTGTTTTGGGAAGCTTCTATAGTAGCAGGTTTCAATGACAATGAGTTAAAGTATATTCCCTACCTTCTCTTCTATTAGTATTCAGAGGATCTGGTCTTATGTGGAGATCCTTGTTTCATTTGGAATTGAATTTTCTGCAGGGTGACAGATATGGATCTATTTTCATTCTTTTACATGCAGCTATCCAGTCTGGTTAAGGCATAGTTTGAAAAGAATTCACCATCATTGGCCATGAAGAAAATGCAAATTAAAATTACAAGTTCATCTTACCAGTCAAAATGTCTAAGATAAAGACAGCAAGTGCTGACAAGGATGTGTAGAGCAGGAAGCTCTCACGGTGGCAGGAAATGCAAAATTAGTGCAATCAATGTGGGAATCAGTATGGTGGTTCCTCAAGAAAACTGGAAATAGATCTACCACAAGACCCAGCTACTCCACTTCTGGACTTGTGTCCAAAGGCATCTATTTCTTGTTACAGAGACACATGCTCAGTCATGTTCATAGCTGCTCTATTCAAAGTAGCTAGGGCACAGAAACAGCCTAGATGACCATCATTTGTGTGTTCACAGCTAGTCAACGTTCCTGTGCGATTGGATCAAGTCTCATAATTCATTCTCTATGTGGGAAGCTGAGTCATCAGCTCAGAAGTTCCTACAACAGGCTATATTCAGGAATCTCCGTGGAGACTTGTAAAGCTACCAACTCTCAGGCCTTCCTCCATAGCCTATAGAATAAACGTACCTACAAGTGTCCCATCTTCAGAAACTCAGCTGCTTCATAGCAGCTGCCTGGGAGACCCTAGAGAGTGGTTCTGGAAGACTGGAACCCTCCCAGCAGCCTAGACAGCATCACATGTTAATAATGTACATCCTGATACCCACCTGAATCTGGCTGAGTAAAATCCAGCTTCAGAAAGCCTTCCCGACAGCCTTGTGCACACCCAGGCCTGCAAAATGGAGACAATAGCTTCCCCTTTGGGGTTTTTATAAGGAACAAATGAGTTGAAATTAGCAGAAAACTAAAAGCAGAGTTCTGCATAAGTAAGAACTTATATGGAAATGATTGTCCTTGGAAAGTACTGAAGTCGTGAACGAAACGAGAGGAAAGAATGTTCCAGGCATCCAAACCCTTAGGCGGAAGCATCTCCCAAGCAAACTCCTTCTGGAGAGTAAGCAGGGGAGCAGTGGTCCAGGCAATATGGCCAACTCTTCTCACCCCCCGTAAATGACCTTGGGAGAGAGCAAGAATGGCCTAAACAAGCAACCGGAGCTTCCGAAATTTGCTCTCACTCTTGCTTGGAGCCCCACCCACCTCTGCTGAGAAAAGCACTAGACCAGAACAGCTGAGTGGTCTGAGAGAAGTTACTCAACCCCTCTGGGCCTTAGTTCCCTTACTCAAACAATTAGGATAATAACGATGACCTGGCATCCTCCCTGGAATTGTTAGGAGAATTGAGTGCAGCTATTAGCTGTCATTATAGTTTTAAACGTGAAAAGGCTTAGGCAGGTGTTCAGGATTATTACCTTATTATCATTTCTCCTAATCTAAGCATCTTTTGACATTGTGTTAACATTCAAGCCTGGAGCACGGAGACAGCTCAGCATAGGAGAATAAAGAAGACGGNACCCCAAAGTGGCAGAAGCCAGTCTTCAGCACACCCTGGGCCCGGTCCAGGCACTTACCTGGAATAGTTGTGCATTACAGATGTGGGCAAGTACAATGAAGGCTTCTGATTCCATTTTACTCTATGCAGATAGTCTGTAGTCACAGCTGCAAAGGACAGCCTGGCTTGTAACTATCTATCTCGGGAGCTTTAAAATTCAACCTGGATTCTCAGGATCAGACCTAGCTCCCTGACTTTTCCAGGACAGAGTAGGTAGGCAAGGTCAGAGGAGACAGTTGTTGCCATAAATGCTTGTTCTATGAGTAAAAACATTGGCAAGCATACTCTACTAATGGCTTTCACAGCAAAGCACTTCCTTCCCAGTATGAGTCTCCCTCCAAGGAGACAGCTGCTGTGTACTTTCTTCTTAACCCTACCCTTGAGCCCATGCAGTTGACCAGAATGTTGCGGGATAATGTTGTGATTGCATCCTAACACTCCCGAGACTGCCAGTAAAGTTAAACCTTGAATCAGAGAGCAGAGTCAACATTCAGCTGGCCAGAATTAACCATGGAGTTTTCGGCTGACCCAGATTACGATAGAGAGACACAGGGAGGAATATGGAGGGGTTCAGAGAGATTTGAGTGTCTTTTCAATCTGGAAGTGTGGAGAGGCAGGGTCAGCTGATCGTTCCTCCATTTGGATCTAGCAGATTTTACCCCAATATCTGACTTCCAATTTTTATTTAATGATAGAACAATATAAGTAATTACTTTATCAGAGACTTTTTGTTGTTGTTGTTTCTGCAATCACTTGAGTGCCATACCTGGTCTTTGTGTGTTCCTTAGCTGGAGACTGTGGTGAATTTCTGGCATGAGTCCCCAGCAGTGCAGAAGTTGCACATTCTGAGAAGAACTGATCCTTATAGGTTGCCAGAACACACTCTGTACCATAAATGCACCAGGTCTCAGTACCCAACTCCAGGATCACCTCCTCCTTCACTTCTTGACACAGGGACCAAGCTAAGTTTCCTATCTGCAGAAGAAGTCAGGCCATTCTGTCTGGTTTTCCAATAAGAAAAATATTTTTTAACCTGATGTCCTAAAATTTATCCAGAAATCTAGTTTGACTGGGTTGATTCTTGCGGTGGAAATGCTCTTCAATTTCTAAAACAATCATTGGACATCTCAGATCATAGTAACCCATGATGGGCTAATAATAACAGCAGACTCTGCCCAACTCCCATTATCCCATCTGACCCTTCCAAAATCACTTACACCACACATGTGGGCTCAGCATCATGGAGCCCAAACTTATTATTCCAATATTAGAGAAGTAGAATTCTAACTCAAGACTTTGATTTCCCACAGACACTGCTACCCAAATGTTGATCATGTTTTCTCAAGGTGGGGAAATTTGACTTGACTTTGAGACCAAGACCCCTCTTGGTCCGTGCATTGAGTAACTGGGTCCATGCTTATACCCAGGCCTTGACTGAGACCCAAGATGTCTACAGCCCGTTCAGCTCTGTTCTCTGCGGTCTCTCCTCTACCTTTCAAGCAAAGTCCTAGTCCTAAACCTGAGTCTGCAGCTCAGATCTTAGCTCTAACAGATATCCCCACATTACAGGGTCTCCTCCTACTTGACACCTTTCATGATGGTCACAGCGCTCTGCATCTTCTTGTTCTAATGCCATATTTTATCCATTGCCTAGAGTTCTCAATGTCTGGCCCAATCAATTGCACAGGACAAAGTTCAGCCCTGGCTGTCCTATCATTACAATTAGGTTCCAGCCTCCAAAGCCATGGATGTGACAGTAAATTGTGGACTTGAATAAATGTCTCCTGGACAGACAATCACCTATACAACTTCATTATGAAGACATTTGCTACACTAAAACGTAGGCTCTGAGTGGATATTGAATAGGATAAATTAATGCCTGGAGCTGGTATCCAATCAGAAGCTCTTGATCACTGAAGGTAGAGAGTGGACTCTTAACTTATATGTCAGCTGCTTTTCTGATTATTGTGGCAGAATACTGAAAGGCCATCTGAAGGGAGAAATTGCACTCTGTGTGCAAAAGGCATTGCCCAGTGGCTCTGGTTGTGGCCGGGAGCAGGGTGATTCAGTCTGTAGCAGCAGGTCTTCACACAGTGGCAGACTAGAAAGGAGAAAGCAGGAGTAGGCAGCTGCTTAGGATTCCTACCCCCATGATCTACTACTTCTATCAGTCAGGCTCAACCTCCTAAAGGTTTCATGACCTTGAAAATAATGCCACATTCTTGACAGCCAGTAGAGACATTTCGGATCCAACCCACAATACCTTGTATATCAAATGGCCTCCTTTAACTTAAATTACACAGAAGAGGAGGGTCCAGAGTAAGAACTGGGACTGCTCAGGCCCTCTGATGGTCAGTGTTATGTGTTAGTTTCTCTGGATCAAGAGATGGTCAAATACCTGGTAAAACATTATTTCTGGGTGTGTCTCTGAGAGTGTTTCTAGAAGAGATGAGTAGAACAATAGAGGGGGCAAAGATCTTTCTTAACCATGCTAATCCTGGGAGAATAGAAAGACCAAGGGAGGCTAACTCATTCTCTCCTTTTGAACACACACACACACACACACACACACACACACACATACACACACAATTTCTTCTCTTTACTTCAGACTGAAGCCTGGTTCTTTGTCTTCCCTGAGTGACACACAGTAGGGCTTCTGAGCTTGCCCAATTGCATCTGCCAGTTCCTATAATAAACCACTCATATGTAAATCCGTACCCTATTGGCTCTGCAAATCTGCATAGGTCAGGCTAACCATTAATAACCTTCTAGATTACAGACATCTTTGGGGACAGATGATCTAACAAGGAAAGTCAAATTCAGGCAACACTGGGGTGGAGGACCAGAAAGAGACTTTGTGGGGAGATGGGGAAAACAGACAAAACAGGGCACTCCAAGCCCCTGTTTGAAGGATTAGGACATGAAAAGCAATGACTCTTCTTAAACCAAAAGAGGCATCAATAATAAAGAAACAGCCTCACTTCTCAGTCAGGTGCCTGCTGTCAGAAAGTCTCTCTCCCAGCGGGATTCACCTTTCCTATAACTTTATAATTAGGGGCTGCAGAATTACAGGAACAAGAATGGAGAAAGATGGTGAGCAGAGGGTTGGCATGGTTGGTGTAGGAGCCTCGCACCAGCAGAAGGGGGATCTACAGGAATGAAACGCTGCCAGCCCGCTTATGAGCAGGCTTCCAGGAGAGAGGATTCCCAGGTTCCTGTGCTCTTAATCCTGGTCTGCAAAAACAGTGTGTTGGGTAAGGAAAGAAAAGCTGGGTTCTTAACACTCTCTGGAAGAGGCAACTCTATCTAGCCATTGGGAAGAAGCCATGGGTCACAAAGTGAAAAAACAGCTGAGTGTAGAATCCGATAGGGCTGTTGTCTGCTGTTGGTGTCCAGGTTCTGGGAAAGTCCTCAAAGTACAGAGTTGCCAGATAAAGCATAGAATATGCCTCTGAACTTGAATTTTAAGATAGGTGTATCTCACATGTTTGGGGCCTATCACTCTAAAATTAAAATAAAAATAATGTTTATCTGCACATTTAAATTTCATTAGCTCCCTGTATTTCTGTGTACTGACTTAAACAAGCACAAGCGCCAGAACTTCCTGTTGCCACAATCACAGTGTTGCTGAATTTGCTATCCTGCAATCTGCTTCTCCCAAATCTTACCATCACTGAACACACCTCCCACAAGCACCCACAATATCTAGTCTGTTTTCCCTGGAAGTGAGTCGTCAGTTCCAGGCATCCCCAATGGTGCCATGTGTGGATGCTTTGGTTTTCTGGTCCAGAGCAGCAGTGGGGACTCCTCTGGCTCTGCTTCCTCTGCCCTCACCGTGCTTCCCCTCCACACATGCATCCCATGGCATAATGGTTCCTCTCCTCACAAGGAGAAAAGTATAGATTTGGGAGTGTACAAAAGTAAAGGAACCCTTTGAACACCAAATATTGTTGTCTTACTCCTGATGTAGGCCAAGAATGAGGTGATGGAGGTACACATTAGCAAGGCTCTTAGCCTGCCAATGCAGAGCTTGGCACAACTCTGACGCAGTCCTTCCCTCCAGAACCCCATTGTTATCAGTGCTGTGCACAGGGGCTGACCCATGCAGTTGTTCCCAGGAAACAGTTCAGTGAACTAACGAGAGAGCAAACCAATTAAACCAGTGCCTTTGACTTGAATTGCCAGTGGTTCTGTGGCTGTGCCCTGGGCAGGCTTTCTGTCGCTGAACTAGCAAGTGTGAGCAATGAAGCCCAGCTGTTGTTCCAAGATAGACGTCTCCTAGTCAAAGGAAATGTGTCAAAAAGCAACACCCATATCGGGCCAAAATCTACAGTAAGTTGCTTCCTATCTATGGACAGAGAGAGTCTCCAAAGAAAAAGAAGTTTATCTATTGTGGCTGGATCTATAATCTTCAACAAGGTGATAATTGCTCCAACCTTTTGACTTCACATATGTAAAACATCAAAGTCGTTACTAAGAAAATAAAGATTATCTCATCGTGTCAGCAATTGTCTTCCAGTCCATGTGCTGTCCACTTGGTTTCCTCCTTTCCTTGGAGGGTCCTCTGTCTTCTTAAACAGCAGGAGGCTTGGGGGGATTAATTTTATTTTTTAAAATATTTCAACTTTTAAATTATGTGTGTGAACTGGGTTTGTGCACACAAGGGCAGTGACCTAGTGTGACCTGAAGAGAGTATCAGATCTCTCTTGGAACAGGAGTTAGAGGCAATTGGGTGCAGTGTCTGCAATAGTGCGGTATCTGCTATGGCGCAGTATATGCTATGGTGCAGTATCTGCTATGGGTGCTGTATCTGCTATGGGTGCCATATCGGCTATGGGTGCAGTAACTGCTATGGGTGCCGTACCTGCTATGGTGCAGTATCTGCTGTGGTGCAGTATCTGCTATGGGTGCTGTATCTGCTATGGGTGCCATATCGGCTATGGGTGCAGTATCTGCTATGGTGCAGTATCTGCTATGGTGTACTATATGCTATGGGTGCCATATCTGCTATGGGTGCCGTATCTGCTATGGGTGTAGTATCTGCTATGGGTGCAGTATCTGCTATGGGTGTCATATCTGCTATGGGTGCTGTATCTACTATGGTGCAGTGTCTGCTGTGGTGCAGTATCTGCTATGGGCGTCATATCTGCTATGGGTGCCGTATCTGCTATGGGTGCAGTATGTGCTCTTAACGATTTATCCATTTCTCTAGTCTTGTTGTCTTTGTTTGTTTTGGCTTGGTTTTAGAGGTTTTGTTTTGCTGTTGTTGTTGTTGTTTATCGAGACAGGATTTCTCTGTGTAGCCTTTGCTATCCTGGAACACATTCTCTAGAACAGGCTGGTCTCCTTGTCTTTTAATTTAATTTATAAGGTATAGTGTTATAGTCCATAGCCACATCTGGTGTGTGGTAAATAAATTGAGGTAGTTAATATTTTAATCTCATTAAACATTCTAAAATATTTTAATTAACATATGATAATTGTATATATTTATGTGATATGGTGTGATAATTTAATATGTGTACATAATATGTATTGATCAAATCTCTTTATCATTACTTTGCCTTTGAACTATTCTTTTCTAGTTAGCCCAAAAATGTTAAGTCACTTTGAACCCATTGTGTTACAGGCTGCTAGAACCTAGCTGTGTTTTGGTGCTTACTATCCAGCCCCCTTCTACTCCTGGTCCCCAGGCCCTTCTAAGTCTCATGTAATCTCTAACACAAATTCCAGCTAACATTTAAAGCTATGGAATCGACCTAGATGCCCATCTATGGATGAATGCATAAAGGGACTACAGTGTGTATGCATGATGGAATATTACTCAGCCATGAAGACAATGATGGCCTATCATTTGTGATCAAATGGGCAGAACTAGATGTCATTATGTAACAAGGAGTAAATCACAAAAAGACCAACAGCGGATGTTCTCTCACAAGTGGACTTGAGCAACTGGGTTCTAAGAGAAGTACTTTTTGTGTATTTCTCTTACTTATTGGTTCTCAGTGTGGGTCTTACAGCAGCA
>LOEQ01000813.1:268433-291360 GCA_001685075.1 Bramus lutescens | reverse complement strand
TGTGTGTGTGTGTGTGTGTGTGTGTGTTGTTTGAGACTATAGCCCTGGCTGGCCTAGATGGCACTCACTATGTAGACCAAGGTGGTCTTTAACTCAGAGTCACCTGTCTCTGCCTCTCAAATGCTGGGACTAAAGATGTGTGACACCACTGTCAGCTTTTGTTTTGTTTTGAGGAATGGCTCCAGTAGCCCAGGCCGCCCCCAATCACAGCGATCTTGGTCTTGTGTAGCTTTCCATGTACTGAGATTATGAGCATGCCCTACATGCTTAGATCAAACACGTTTTTCATGTATGTGCTAGGGATGGAACACTTGGCCTTTACTATGCTGAGCAATGCTTTCCACTGAGCTTCAGCCTCACTGAAATATCGCCTCGGCTCTTTTACACTAACGATGAGATGGAAACAGGACAGCAAGACTGGGCCCTGGGTCCCTTCACCTCTGCTATGAAACATGGCACCACGCATACAGGAGCTTGAAATGGGAAGCATGACTCTCCGATCTGTTGGCTGCTTTGCTCTGCTAGCAGGTGAGCCTGCTCAGCGGGGACCAGGCAGCCTCTTACAGCCTTGTTCACGGATGTAATGGTCAGTACAGTAGGTGGAATACTAAGGAGCACAGTTTTTGAATTAGCCCTGAAGAGAGCCTGGGAATTAATAAGTGCTAGTTCCTTACTAGGAGCTCTCAGGGGCCTTGTTTATCTACTCCTGTAATAGAGATACTAATTTTGCTTTTTAGATGGGCAGGTCAGATCTCACAAGCCTGGAGTCCTCATACAGCTAACTGGATAAAAGGCTCCTGTTCTTTTCATTGTCCCTACTTGCCTGATTCAAACAGGCCCTCCTTAGCTGTTCATTTCCACCAGAGCTTTTAGAAGGCACCATGCCCATGTCATAACCCATTCTTTTATTCTTTATTAATTTTTATTGAGCTCTACATTTTTCTCTACTCCCCTTCCTGCCTCTCTCCTCCTTTTCAATCCTCGCTCAAGGTCCCCATGCTCCCAATTTACTCTGTCTTTTTCTACTTCCCATGTAGATTATATCTATGTAAGTCTCTCTTAGTGTCCTCATTATTGTCTAAATTCCCTTGAATTGTGATTTGCAGGCTGGTTTTCTTTGATTTATGTTTAAAAAACATTTGTGAGTAAGTACATGTGATAATTGTCTGTCTGTGTCTGGGTTACTTCACTCAAAATAATGTTTTCTAGCTTCATCCATTTGCCTTCAAAATTCAAGATGTCGTTATTTTTTTCTGCTGTGTAGTACGCCATTGTGTAAATGTACCACATTTACCTTATCCATTCTTCAGTCAAGGTTGTTTCCAGGTTCTGGCTGTGACAAACAAAGCTGCTATGAACATAGTTGAGCACATGTCATTGTGGCATGATTGAGCATTCTTTGGATATATACCCAAAAGTGGTATTGCTGGGNGCATAAATTGTCATCAGTGTTTTTGATCTTGGCCATTCTTACAGGTGTAAGATGGAATCTCAGCATTGTCTGGGCTTTCTGCTGTCTTCACAGGTACTTTGTGTGTACTGAGCCTCCAGCTGCCAGCATCACCACTGCAGCCAGCACATTAGAGTGGCCAATGAGGGCCTCCCCAGGAACCCATTCAGAAGATGCAGAAGTGAACCACTCCTTATGGGATCATGTTGTTAATGCAGATGACAGCATGCTCAGCTGCTCTTCTAGGAAAGACCCTGCACACACATTGCAACTCCAAAGTTGTTCTGACTGTACGCTGCCTTCTCTCCCCCACATCTCTTTCCTGTCTCATGCCCGGCTTCTCTTCATCAGTGTCCCCATACATAATCTTACAGCTTTATTTGCTTATTTCTTAACTGTTAAGCATTTCTGCTGTTGAGAATACTTAGGGATGGTCAAGAACTCCCTGGTGAATATGGTGTAAAACTCTCCCTCAACTGGGACAATTCACCACCACTTGTGGCCTAGTTTTGACAAGTGAGCTTAGCAGCAAGTTGCAAGCAAGACCAGGAGGTCACAATCAGAAAAGCAGAACCACATTGCATTTTCATAAGCACCTACCTTTTCAATATGTTTTCAGATGCCACCTCCAGTTATAGGGGATGAAAATCAAGCTGCAAACCCTCTCCATTTGCACTCAGCAGAAAGAACAACCGACAACTGGTGATAACTGTCCAGAGGAAACAGCCGATACATATGAACTGATTCGAGATGCATCTAGAAGCAATTCAGCAAATCCGAGCTCATCAGCTTCCCAGCATGGATTTTATTTTATTCTAAATCAGATACTCACTATCAGGGACCGCTCTTTGCATTATTGTTTTATTTACACTAGAGAAATGCAAGACACATTGCGTGGCCAGCAACTAGAGCTGCTCTCTTGGGCTCCTCTGTTGTAGGCATTTCCTTCCGTGGCCTCCTGAAACTTCATGCTAATGGAAAACACCCAAGCCAGATGCTCACTGGTAACAAGTTAAAATGGCACACGAAAGTAAGCAGTTTTCTTTGATTTTTAAAAACAGGATAAAAGGGTACATGGGTGATGGGCACAAGAGAAGTCTAATCTACTCTAGATGTCAGAACCAAGTGACATACTTGCAGAGAATGTCGCTGCTGCACAGCTCCTGGGAGGGTTTCTGTAAAACTCATTCAGGCCCTGGCCTGAGACATGTCGTCAGCCTCCTGGTACATCAACCCTTAAAGGTTCTTGTCCCCATTGACAGTTTTGCAACCTCGATGGCTATCATGCGTATCTGCTATGCTAAGTCTGATACCAATAAACTGCCTTCTGAAGAATATACCTTTGTAAATGCTAATGACATTTTACTTCATTTATAACTTATTATAACCATTTTCAGGCTGAAGAACAAAAAGCAAACTAACCCCACCCCCAACCAGCACCAGCACCCAAGCCTGCTCTGATACAGACAGCAGCACAGAAAGCGAAGTTGGCCCTGCCCACCTGCTCAGTCTTTCCTCTCTGTGAAGAAACTTCAGCACTTCAGGGTTGTCACCATCAGCCATTCTCAGCTCAGGAGAGCACGGTCCCATCTCTAACGCTCTAATGTGATGTTCCATTGAGGGTGAAAGGAAGTCAAGCACCATGTTGTTTGGTCTTATAAAATTGGTTTTTGGCTTATGTTTATTCATTTATTTATTTTAAAGACAACAACAGAGACACCCAGGACTGGTGTCTGTGTTGATTAGCTTTCTGTTACTGTAACAAACTACCTGAGCTGATCAACCTATAAGGCAGATTTGGGCTTACGGTTTAGAAGCGTCATTCTGGGGTCACATGCTAGCACATTGTGACCAAAGAAAAGAAGTGTACCTCCTAGTAGTTGGGAAGTATAGAGAAAAACAGAAAGCACACTTTGAGGATGTAATCCCAGTGACTTAATTGCTTTTCTCTAAGCCCCAACTTGAAAGGTCCCACCACCTCCCAAATAGAATCACAGACTGTACCAAGGACCAAGCCTTTTCTGTGGAAGCATTATGGGAATATCCATGATCTAAACTATAGTAGTGTCTGGTCTCACCCGTGGATGTATGGGATGGTTTGCATTTTCTGTGGGATTGTGAAGACAAAAATGGACCCAGAAACTTCTGGCAACTCCAGTCGTAGAAAAATCCCCAAGCTCCCCACACCTATTACCCACACTCCGGGGGTGCAGGGTTTTCAGAGTACTGCATCACCTCTCTTAATCTTGTTATATTTTTCCAGCATTTTCCAGTTCATGAAATGCTAAACATAATTATCTCATGCTACGCTGACATCAAGTTCATGAGGTTGCTATTATTAGCATCTTTCCAGATGAGGAAACTTATTTAAAAACCGTTGCCTTTTTTATTTTAATAATCAGTGATGTTTTTCCACGGCAGTGTGACCTCCCCAGAGACATTATTGATCATTAGTTAGCTGATCCCTCTTCTTATGACCTCAAGGTATCCATCTCTTCTCCCTCCTGTCCCCGGCAATGGGCCTTCCAGGAAATGGCTATGCTCTCGCTCCTCCTCCCTCTCTCCCCCTCTCTTTTTCTCCCTCTCTCTTTCACTTTCTCTGTGTATGTGTGTGTGTGTGTGACTTTGATCGAATCAGAAAAATCCTTCTGCATCTGAAAAAATATTAATGTCTGACAAAAAGAGAGGAAAAAAAAGAGGAGGAGCTGGAGGGAAGAGAGATGCTTCAAAACTTGAGGGTTTTAGAGAATGCCCCTCATACAGAGGGGATTTAATATTCTCTAAACAGCAAATGCTGGTGTTCATGCCTGGCTTCTCGTTGCCATTTCCTGGTCACTTTGAACTGACTTATCAAATTGAGTCAATTCCTTGATGCATATGTTGGTATTTTACGTCCTGGTGAGAACAAGGCCTCCCATTTGTTTTGAGTTTCACTCTCAAGAAATGTTTATAAGAATCTTACTTAGAGCAGGGTCTCAGTCAGAACCCTCTACGACTCTGGTCTTCACCCATTCCAGGGAATGATGCCAAGCACCAGGTTTCTTATTAAGAATGATGCCAACTGGCTTCACTCTCTACAGGGAAATTGTTTTAGATTTGCAGAAATACCATAAAGCAAGCTGCTGGCAATACATGTTCTAAAAGCAAGATACTGAAACTTGCAGAATAAGACACCCAACCAAAGAGGAAAAGAAAAAAAACAAACCTTCCTTGTATTGTTAGTGAGGATAAGATTCTCCACAGAGAATAATAGTTGAGAACCAAGCATTGCCAATAACTTCCTGCATTCTATTCTCTTTCCCTCCATCTCTCTCCCTCCCTCCCTCCGTCCCCCCTCCTCTCAACAGGGTCACTACATAGCTTAAGCGAGCCTCAAATTAACTATGAAAACTAACTTTGAACTCCCATTCCTGCCCCAGCCCTGACTCCCACCCCAGCCCACTGCTGGATTAGAAGTGTACACTATTACACCCTATTGTCTCTTCTCAGTGTAGACCTAGAAGTGTCCTTTGCAGAGACACCTCCATCCCCAGTGCTGTCTTGTGTTGGTCCCAGGGGAAAGAGCAGAGAAGCAGAACAGGCAACTTCATACACAAACAAAAAATGCTGGCTGCTTCCTTGCAGTTCTGAGGCTCGGCCTGCTTGTGAGGAAAGCCCTTGGCCTCTGCAGGGTTCAAGCTCCTCAGACTTCAAAGGTGGGGGCTGAGCTGAGGGCTGGCTATGATCCCATCTAGCTAAGCAATTCTGCAGGTTAGCCCTAGGAATGACCCTGCTGAGGTCCAAGACAAGTTGTGTTTTCTCCCTTAAGGCATTAGTTCCTTCTGCTTGGGGTCATGGTCAAAGATCACACCCGCTGAGACTCGCCAATCATCTCCCAAGTGATGGCGAATGTGAGGATGACCCAGGACACATCTGTCCTTACCACCAGGGAAATCACTCCAGTGCGCAGGTCAGTGGGAGCATCTCAAAGCACAAAGAGCACTTTGTCATTGACACTTGTCCCTGGGTCATCTGGGCCTGCCTGGACAGGACAGGTATTCTTAAGAAGGTCTTGCTTGCTACTATGCAGGGGTGCAGCATGGCAAACACACACACACACACACACACACACACACACACACAGGAACTAAAGTCCTGTATTCTTGTATTCCAGTCTTGATACGACACTAAAAGCCCTGGGAATCTGGGCCTTTTTCCTCATGGACAAGGTGATGCTATCTGCCATTTTTATTCTCTGTCCTTCTTTTAGAATATCAAATCTTACATGGACTGTAACCTGGATAAAAACAAGACTGCCCAGGTTCAAGTGAGGGGAGACCATCACATTTACGTCTACCTCTCCCCTGACTATTAGCCTACCCTTAACTGGGGGGAGGCCAGGAGGTCTCCAGCATCGCTTATTTGAGAAGACTTTTTTTTCTGTCCCAGGTTGAGTTTAGGAGCGAGGTTAGGTTCTTATATCACACCCATGGGACGACCCACTCAAATTTCTAAAGCTCTATCCTTAACAGTCCTGAGAAACCATGAAAGAAAACAGAACCGTGTATCTGGACACGATGTGGGCTAACAACCATCAGCATTAGAGACTAACAACCAGAAAGTGTGCTTGAGTTCCCCTAACAAGGCTGAATGTATCTCCATGGGGAGAGAAAGTAGAGTACCACATTAAGGGTCGCAGCTAATGAAAAATGATTTACTTGAAGAGGTAATTTTGTCATTGCAGCGTGATTCTGTGTTGTGCGGTTCAGACAGGGAGTAAAATGTCAGCCATGAGTAGAGCTAGGGAAAGTCCCCAACTGAGAGAAAGTCTCTCCCCTCACAAGCAGCAGGATGACACTGGGCCCCGTCTGTTGGCCACCCAGCCCCTCATATATCTCATCGGCTCACGGTAATCCTTTTGAAGGTGGTGGAGGTTCTTTGTGTGGAAGATATATGCCGCTCAATGGCGGGAAGTGAGACCCTAATTATCTGCCGCTGACAACCTTTCAGGGCCCATTATACGAGAAACGTCTGCACCAGGCCTTCGGAGCCCTATAGCTCAGCTCCAGGGAGTTTGAGGGAGCAACAAGGAGCGATTCCTGGAGCCTGATTTATCAGGGAGATTAGAAGAGTTACATCTATAGTCTGGTGGAACAGTGACAGAGGGGGAGCCGGCTAATGGTTGACAAAGGGCAGAAGAAAGGGAGGAGATTTATGTGGGCTGCTATGAGGCAGAGCAATCATGGGGAAGTGGAGAAATGAAGACAGAAAAGAGAGTCTGGCGTGAATATCAGGGAAGCTTCTTGCTTTCGGAGATTTATTGGACAGAGGAGCAAATCTTCTAGTGAAGCTCAAGCCTATCCCATGGAAGAGCAGAGTGGGCCTACATAAATGTGCCATGGCTGTTTTTCTCTATCACCATGAGACCAGTTGGGTCATCTAGCTTGGCTTTCCATCTTCCTCTCAAAGGCTGTCCTTAAAAGTCAGAATCAACCTTTTCCCTAGATTGCTGTCGGATTCTGGGCGGGCTTTAAAGGGCATGGGGAAATGGTAGAAAGACATTTTGAAACCCCCTGGGTGTCCTGCCAGCATAGAAAATTTTTCAGCGGACCTCTCTGGTTCAGAGTGACTCCCATCAAGTAGAGCAGGGACCTCCCACCTGCTACAGACACCCCATGTCTCCCGTGTTACTGTAAGGCCAAATCTGCATGCGCTTTTCCCATAAGCAGCCCTTGTCCTGCCGCTTTTCCTGTCTCAGGGCTTCCACACTGCTCTTGGAGCCAGGATGCTCAAGAACCTCCCTCAGAGGCATGCAGACAAAATGTGGAAGTAGTGAGGGGCTGATGCACGGTGTCAGAAACGTTTTACCCACAAGAGATTATGATGAGAGACCACTCCTTCCTCAGCACGGAGCAGCCCTTGTCATCTTGAATCAGAGGTGCTGTGATTATCTGCATAAAGTCTCACGAGAGCAGGTCCACTCACATTTCCTTGTAGCAGGAAGGCATGATGGTTAGTGTTGTCAACTTGACAAGACTTAGGAGACAAGCCTCTGGGCATGCCCCTAAGGGGTTATCTAGATTAGGTTAGCTGAGGTAAAAGGCCTCCCATAAATGTGGACAGCATCGTTCAATGGACTGCGGTCCTAGACTGGATAGAAAGGAGACAGAGCTGAGCCACGCCATTCAACATTTTCCGACTCTGACTGCAGACACAGTGTGACTGAACACCTTCTGCTACTGCTGCTGTGACTTCCTCCGCCGATAGATGGACTGTGTGTCCTCAACCTGGCACTGGACTGAATGCTTCCTCCCTTGAGCTGTTTTCTGCCAGGTATTTGTCACAGCAATAAAGATGCAAGGGGATTCATCAGAGCCTCATCTGAGATCTCAGCCACCACTCCCTGTACCCTCCCAGCTGCACATAGTCACAACAGGAAGAGGAAGGTTGACAGGGTTGGAACCCCAGTGATGGTGTCTTCTTGGATCTCCGTGCTCTTGTAAGTTACCCCTCCTTCACATGCTCCCATCAACATGTTGGTACATCAAGTTGGACTTGGATGAAATTGTTTCTTTGTCAGTTTCATTGACAGGTGTTTTCAGTGCATTGTCCCAGGAAAAGTCATGCAACATATGGAAAATGATAAGAAAAAAAAAGTCTTCTTTTCTGTCCACTTACACAGTTTGTGTGACTTCCTGAGGACAGTTGTGGAAAAAGCAAGCAACTAGGCAGATTTAATAGTAACCCATGGGTTAAGAGATCTCTGTAACAGCCTCCTGTCTTCCTTGCTCTCTCCTCCTTCTCTTCTCACTCATTCCTTAAGATCACACCTCCTACTAGGACAACAGCAAGAAAGCCTTCACTTCTGGTTCATCCAGGCTATGGAATGATCAAATAAATGAAGGAAGGAGTCTCTCTCTCATCTGATTAACAGCACAAATTTCTTGGTGCCTCTGGCCTGGGCACCTGCAGAAGACACATGTCCATGGCTTTATGGTCAAGCCTCCCTCCCACATCAGCTTTTCAGGGGAGGCCTTCCGACTGCCCACACTCTAGTTTTATGTTTCTATGGCTCTTTAGAGGATCCATCTGATTTCTCAAGTGTTTCCACTGCTCTGCTCTCCTGGAGAAAGAGGGCAAGCTGAAGCTCTTGATCCCCACCATGCTGGTGTTTTCTACCCTGTCCCACTGAAGGCAAGCAGGGCACCTGGGAGACATGATGCTCAAGCCTGAGAGACGGTGCCCAGTCTGTAGACTTTCTTAGCATCACAATCTCCCTTAACCTCTCCTTTTGGTCCTACTCTCTGTGTTACAGATATTGCAAGTCCAGGCAAGTGCTTCATTCAGAACTGATGACCAAGCTACAGAAGGCAATCTTGAACACTACAAAGGAACTATGAAATCTACATTACTTGTGAGTGCTGAGAAAACTTTTGAGTTTATTTTGCTTGTTTTCTTGCTCTGTTTTCTTTTGAGTGTGTTTTAAGTTCTGCTGCTTTTCTGCCTATCTCCCACCCCCATACAAAATTCTTTAGTAACCCATTATGGGTTAGTGAATTCCCAAACCGTTCAAAAATACTTTAAAGTTCTTTTGGGACATAGCCAGATACTTAATATTGTATTACATTTTATAGTTGTCACTTAATCAAGCTATTTAATATTATAGTACATTTTAAAACTGTCACTTAATCACATTTTCTTGACCCTTTTATGGGAATTAAAGATCACTGTAGATAAAAAATGGCATGCTTTAGTTTAAATAGATTCAGTATGTCCAGTTTGACAGTTACTTCTGAGACATTAAAAGAATTTTCCGTGATTAATGTGACCCACACACGTTAAATGGTGTAATGTTCCCTTTCTCCAGCCATTAGCGGAAGCAGCATCAGACAGAAGGAGCCAGAATGTGGCCAACTGTATGTAAAGTCTGGTGATGGGAGGATGCGGGTAAAGGAACTCTGAAGAAAATGTAGAGCCAGGCCAGCTAAGATAAGAGGGAGATTTCCCCTGATTTAATATTTGCTTTCTCTGCGCATCTGAAGAGTGAAGGCAAAGAAACAGAAAGGTTAGACCCCAGTAATGGAGTAGGTGCCAGCCCAACAGCATTGCAATCTGTGGGGACCACTCTGTGCATGGGGAGGGGCTGCATCTCGGGGAAGCAAGTGCAGTTATTTGGTGCTTATTATAAATGATTGATGAGCATTACTTCTAAATTTAGAAAAGCTCTCTAAATGGACATTTACTCACAAGAAAAGAAAAAAAAAAAGAAAGAAAAACCCTTCCCTGAAAGGTTGGTCCCTGGAAGGGCTTTGTTTATGGTGCCGCCATAGCTCTGGGCAATTAATCCAGAATTGCGTCACTGAAAGATTTTATATTCTTAAGAGTTCACTCATGTAGTTAAAGTAAATTATGTCCTTCTCCAAACATGTTTCAAAGAATCATTCTGAGTTTTAAAAAAATCTTGGTCCCTAAATCCTACTTGTTTGTTTAATTAATCTGAAAATAACTGTTCCTCCCTCCTCTTAATCACAGATCAGACCCGCTCTGTGCTAGCAGCTGTGAGTGAAAGCCCGTCCCAGTGTGTTTTTCTTGATTGTTTAATAAGAGTTGAATAATACCCTATTTAATCCATCAAGTAGGACATTACAATAACATTGATCTTTTGTTTGACAGCAGATTTGTTTGATAACAGAATAGGATATAATGTAACCAAATCAGTATCTGGAATGCGTTTTAGAGGATCCAATTAAAAACATTTGCACACATGCCAGGCACTGAGCAGTGGGCAGAGAAACCGGGCATAGCAAGACACACAGGGGGCGAGGGCAGAAAGGGAAAACCTAGTCTTGCAAAACAGCTCAACCTTAGCCTGAACACGCAAGGACTTGGAAGGGACTCTATGCCCTAGGAATGTGGCTTTTCGGGCTGGTGAGGTCAACCTCCTCTCAGGTCACAATGGCCAGCCCAGTGACCCCTAGATGGAAGCCTATTGTGGTCTTCCTTTGTTGGTTCAAACGCTGTAATTCTTGAGGTCAGCAACGCCAGATCCTGCTGTCGCTTAGCCCCTCCAGCTACAGCATAGCAAGAGGATGTCATTGTTCATATCCCAGCATCCTTGTCCTCTCCCCAAACCTATGGATGACACCCTTTCTTTTCATCATCTCTGAGGAGGAACGGGAATTGGTTCAGAGCATTTTATAAGACCTGATTTTTATGGACTTTGTGAAAGAGGACTAGTGTCAGCCTTGGTATGTGCTTGTACAAATTTGCTCATGTCTTACCAGTACCCTTCTCTACCCTTCCCTTCTCTGCTATAACAAAGCAAGAGAGTGTTGCAAAGAGAAGGAAAGAATATATATATAGTTACAAACCAAAAGTCTTCACAATGCTCTGTTTTGAGTAAGATATCTGATCCCCAAAGTGGATTTGGCTGTTTCATATAAAAACTGTTCATAACATCACACACACACACACACACCACATAAATCTTGGAAAAGGAATTGCTGAGATCAACCAGTTGTATGCAAAGTAGGGCAATTGCTTAAATAAATTGATCTTTCTTTGTCCAAAATGATTTATGTGCAGGCACCGCTGTATTCAATGTGTAGTCCCTCTCAGAGAGAAGGCGGTAGTGCAAAACCCCACAAGCAGCTCAGGGTACTGCAGATTCTCTTCCTGTCTGTGTCACGCTGGTTCTGGAAGTCTATTTGAACAGATCCCTAAGATAACAAATCAACATTGGAAGCACCTGCCATCCTCAAGCAGCATTCTAACAGGCTTACACACACTCTTCAAATGTCTTCTTTGGATGAAGGCACGAGGAAAAGACTCACAAGGCCAGTTCAGTCTTCTGATTGGGGAATACAAACCCAGGAAGTGAAACATTTGACATTATCAAATTTCTTCAATCAACACAAATGCTGTCTGTGCCAAAGATTCTCTGCCAATCCAGAGTTCAAGAGGAAAGTATCGTTAGAGTCTTTCTGGTCATTTGTGTCTGCCATGGTAGTGCATGCTTTTGATCCTAGCAAGGGCAGGCAGAGGCAGGGGGAATCTCTGTGAGTTCAAAGCCAGCCTAGTCTACATAGTATGTATTAAACCTGCCAGGGATATATAGTGGACCCTGTCTAAAATAAATTTTTTAAAGTGTAAAGCCGTCTGTGTGGGAAGGGAAACACGGATTGTCTTGGTACTCACCCTCATTTTTATCCCCCGAGAGGGAAGGAAGCAGGGTGGCCTCCTGGGTCAGTGGAGGAAGTGGCTTTGTTTTCAACCCCTTCTAGCTCTTACCTGCCAATCTCCTTCAACTTCCATTATCACAATCCATCCCTGGCTTCCCATTTGCTATCGTTTAAAAAATTATTATTATTCTTTTGTTCTCTGATTAATCTCCTTTGTATTACTGAAGCCCTTTGAGGTTTCAGACCGAGTCTTGCAGTAGGTTCTTCTGTGATGTCTGTTTTTCTACCTGATAAGTCTTTTCTTTAAAACACTTGAGAATTATCAGTACCTCTGTCCGTCTGGCAGGGTACCACAGGCCTTAAAACATTCTGTTACATTTCTGATCTGAAATGGCTTTCTTTTGACCCCACAGCACTGGCAAATTACAGACCCCAAGCCTATCTTTTACGGAGGTCTGAGAGCAAGTGGTAGTCTTCCAAGGGCTTAACCACGGAGTCATAATCTCTATGACAAATAGCCTTTTGCTTTGCCATTACGGCTAGTTTACTATGCATATGGCTAAGTGAGGGCCCCTTAAAAGTGGCCAGGGACTTTGTCCCAGGCCCCCTCCCAGGTGTCCTATCACTCCTTTTCACTGGCCTTGTTAGAGGGGCAAGATTAGCTCTACAGATCACCCCAGCTTCCTGTCCAGCTGCCAGGCACTAAAGCATGGGAAACCGGGGTGGTCGATCCCACAGCATCATCTTGTCACTCTCGATGATCATTCATCTGCAGCAGAAATAGCCCACGGTGCCTCGGAGATCGATGTGGAGACCACCGCTCTTCAACATTATTGCCACTAATTATTAAGATGAATGCGGTGATTAATGGGAGCGATGCTTTTCCACTCTATGCAAATGGTGAGCTCATGCATATACATGGCAGAGGGGGCTCACTAACCTGGTGCCCGGAACATGACTGCTCAGCCCCCTTATTCAGCTGTCACCGTGACCCAGGTGCAACAACTTACGGTGATTTAAAAAGAAATGCTAAAAATGAATTGTTGATCAGCAGCCTCAGGCAGCTTTTTGGAAATTCCCTTCGACGAGGGCTGTGCTTTGATTAGGGAAAGCTCAATCAAGGCAATAACCAGGGTTATTAAGGATGCTGCATTAACTTGTGGTCCTTTGAGCTAGTGCGTTCTGAAGGGAAACACTGGCGAGGAACAAGAAAATACACCTTCTGCTGCGATGGTGTGATCAAACTGAGTTAGCCATTCATACTTGTAGCTTTACCTTAGAAAATGGGGGGGTGTTGATTTAGTACCAGCAAGCCCCTTGGCATTCGTTTCTTTTCTTGTTACCATGACAAAATACCTGACAAATGCACCTTAAGAGAGGAAGGTTGGTTTGGGCTCACAGTTTGGAAGTGCAGGGCCAGGAAGTCATGACAAGAGCAACTCTGGCTGTGGCAGTGGGGACATGAGGCAGCTGGTCAGATTGCCTTTACAGATAGGCAGCAGAAGGAAGGATGCATGACTATGCTTGCCACTCTTTTGTATTTAGTGCTTCCAGCTTGAGATGTAGATGACTCCCTTCTACAGTATCTACTGTGGTGCCCTTGAACTTCAGTAGACAACTCTGAACAACATCTCTATGTCGTTGTTTTCCAATAAGAGTCTCCTCCACTGGCAGTTCAGTCTCTCTCCCTTCAAATCCATTTACATTTTGATAAGCTAGCACCTTTCATGGGTGGGGTCTAACCTCACCTAAACATTCATATTGCCCCACTACAAGATAATTTGTCTTCAATGACACTAGTCTCTTTATCAATCACAGCATCTTTATCTTTATCTGCGTATCTTTGTATTTGTAGGTAATGTGTGTGCCTGCACATAATGTATGTGCACGTTTGTGGGTCAGAGCATGGCATGCATCAAGGTGTGTGTGTGTGCGTGCACGTGCATGCGTGTGTGTGTGTGTGTGTGTGTGTGTGTGTGTGAAGGTCAGAGGACAACCTCGGGCACCAACCCTCACTTTCTTCTTTATTGAGACAGAGTCTCTTGTTTGCCAAGGCACATGCCAGGCCATCTGGCCCATGAGCTTCTGGGGACTCCTGTCTCTAGCTCTCACCTCCCATGGGGCCACTGGAGTTACAGACACCACACCCTGCATTAAATGGGTCTTGAAGACCCAGATCTACCCCCTCACAGTTGTGTGGTAAGTGCTCTGCTCGCTGAGCCATCTTCCCAGTGTTGGTTGTCAGAAACCTTAAACCACCTTTGCTCCCTAAACCTCATGTTCTTTTTTTACATCCGCCTCATCATTTTCTGCTCTCTTTCCCTATAAACTTGGATAGACATGCTCAGTTGTAGCCCTGACAATCTGAACGCTCTGCAGCTTCAGAAACACGTCTGTCAAACAAGTTAGCCCATAAGCTTTGAACTAAGGCCCACTCAGATTCTCAGGACCGGGGCAGAATGCCACCAGCTTCTTTCTAGTACAGTTCCTAACAGTCCTCATTCCCCTCCATGACCTCTGTATTTTTCTTCCAATACATAACTTAATCATTTAGCAAATATTGATTGATCACCAACTATGTGGAAGGCATTGAGTTTATAAAGAGAAATAAGGTTACTTTGGCTACTAAGGAAAGCTTACATATTAGACACTTACACAAGTTAGTGAGATATACTTTATCATATGGGAAAGAAGGAAGAGTGTTGTATTTTATTCATGAAATATTTGCCAAGTGAGGGAATATATCTAAGATGTAAGCTTAAGTCCTGGGTCTTGGAGAAGAACATATAACCACCTCTTTACCAGACCAGCATAATCTCTAATTGTGCTCTACATATTTCTTCTTATACTCAGAGATAAGAGTAATCCTCATCCCTCATCAAGGAAACTTCTCTTTGGGACAGAAGGAGACCATTACAGAAAACCACAACCAATCAAAATGCAGAATTGTGGATCCCAGTCCGAATGGATAGAACCCCCGCACCTAAGGCTCAGGGAATATTGTGGAAGAGGGGGTAGAAATATTGTAACAGGGGTTTTCTGTGTGACTGAGTCTCCTGGTAATGTCAGAAGTCTCACCATCAAGACTGCTCAAACATGAACTGAACAAGGACAACAATAATAGACATGTCAAAGGGGATGGGGAAAAGCCCAGGAGGCCTGAGCCCTACAGAAAGAACTACAGACAACTAAGCAAGATTGAGACTGGAAGAAATAGTGTTCCCCTGGACAGGGCACACCAATTAGTTATCCAATACCAAAGAGCCAGCCCTGAACGCATACACACAAGAAACGTTATACGGACAGAGCAGGTTATATTTAGAAATATATATGAATACACATATATGCACATAACAATGAAAAAAGAGGCCATGGATGTAAAAGAAAATAAGAAGGGGTATATGGGAGACTTTGGAGGGAGGAAAGGGAAGGGAAAGCTGATGCAATTACTTTATAATCTCAAAAAATAAAAGAAGAATTAAAAACAAAGGAGAAATACAGAAGAATGTAAGATCCAGCTCCAGCCCTGAATAAAGTCCCTTGCAGGGGATGTGAAGCCAAAGTCACACTCACCGGAACAGTTAAGTAGTCACCCAAACGCCACCATGAATGAAGGAAATATGTTCAAGTGGTCGTGACCATTGAACAAAGGTGACGAAGCCAAAGGGTTTTAGGGACAGGAAATAGTAAAGGACATTAGGGCATGGATGGGAGAGTTTTGATAAGACAGCCTAGAGCTGAAACAGAGCTTACAAGCATGACCTTTAGCTTTCAGATTCCCTACCAAACAGATCCGTTCTCAATCCATCCCCTGCTGTTATAGATGAGGACAGACTGGTAATCTATGAAGAATGGGACTGCATTCATTTTAGGATCCTGGAAGCTATGCTGTCACGATACTCAGGATGGTGAGGAACTTCTCAAACTCATCATGACAGGACAGAAAACATCAACGGCACAGCCAGTGTGTCAGAAAGAGCCCACTTCCTCCATCACCCATTAATCCCTGACTTCATCCATCCATGAATACAGAGCTCCTCAGGACCTAATTTTCTTCCAAAATATCCTGCATCCAAATACCATTACCAAGTAAATTTGGGGATTATATTTCCAGCATAGCAAATTGGGGAGTATTCACTTGTGTTAGCTACTTTTCTTCACAGTATAACCAAATACCTGACAAGAAAAACATAAAGGAGGAAGTATTTATTCTGCTCATACTTTCAAGGGTATCAGTCCATCATGTTAGGGAAGCCTCAGCCTCAGGAGCAAGCCAGGCCTTGCTGGAAGGGGTGTGTAGCAGCTTGTTCACGTCTTGACCAATCCTTCCACCAGGAGTCAGAAGTGGTTCTTTTAAGAAACTCAGTTCTGCTACCTTGGCCACATGACCCCAAGGTTCTCCAATCTCCCCAAACAGCCACCATCTGGAACTAGTAAGCATGAACACATGAACCTGTGGAGGATTGTTCACATGCAGACAATAACATCATTGAAACCAGAGGTTCATGTAATCCCTTCTTTAAAACATTACATAGGGAAATCATATTCTTTGCTTAATACACATTCCTGCCTAAGACTCAGCCTTCCCACCTACCTACCACAAGCACTCCCTGAAGGTTGGCTGACTCTACACTGTTGTGGGCACACATTCTCCTGTTGCCCGGTAGCTTCTGAAAGCCTAAGAAGCCAGTGACCAAATTATCCCCCTGAGACTGCTTGTGCTATCCCGCTATGGCAAATGGCCTGTCAACATCACTCTCCCTGGTAGATTCTCTGGAAAACTAAGAGTCACCACCACAAGAACCCAAGCAGCCATTTTTTATTTCCTTCTGCTACTCCAGACCTAACATTCCTGGGTTCTCAACTATGATCCTGGGCTCTGGGAATATTGTCATTTTCCTCTGAAGGAATACTAGAGTTCAAGGTGAGGTGGCAGTATCCAAGAGGCAATGAGAACCATGCAATCATGTCCAGACTGTATCCTGTCCGAGCCCCTCTTGCCTCTGGAGAAGCAGTCAGTATTCTCACCTACAGATGGAAAGTAATGATGTAGACTTTCTAGAGTTGTTCTGAGGAAGAACATAAAGTCGGTAAAGTCCCTGACATACGGGTCTTCCGATGAATGAATGAGAAATGCAGTCTTCCTGTTCACACTGGCTAGCTTAAGGAACGCCAGTGATGATGCTTAAGTCATCATCTTTAAAGGCGCAAAGACTATCTAGGTTCCCTGCAAGCAGGGTCCTCCATGTTGTGGTTACCACAGTCACTCTTTTGATGCTAACATTTTTCATTTCATCAACACTTTGTCCTGAGTTGAGATTTCTGTGTGGGCAGCCTAGGAATATCAGTACAAACGCTACTGGAGCCCACAGAAACTGTGTTCCAGAAGATGGCATCCATCCACTGCCTCTTCCCTTTGCCTGTACTGTTTACCCTCTGCTGCCTGGGTCCCAGGAAAGGCTGTCTCACCCAGCCTGCCTGTGGGGTGACTTGTTGGAACACTGGAGCCCATTGTTAGTCGAAAGGGGCATTGGAAATCATTCACTGTCAGCGAGGCTGTGATGGACAAAATGGAATGTGGGCTGGATTTCACGGTCAGCTCCGGTCCCTGCAGACACCTTGCCTCTCAATGGACAGGGCAGTTCCATTATTACTCCATGTGGTGCAAACAGGAGGCCCAGCCCCAGTTCCATTGTCTGCATACATTAGGATGCGTTTTCCATTATCTCAAGGTAGCTTTTAAGAAGTATTTGTGGCTATGATGGATACCTCTCAAAGGACCTCCTGCATTCTTCCTGCAGGCAACCCCCCTGCTGGCCACATCTGCATTTGTCATGAGAAACCCTGTTTCCTGGAGTGAGGCTCTCCAGCTCCCTCACTTCCCGATACAGCCACCACTTCCCCAAGACCAGGTCTCCCAGGACTCCTCAAAGGTTCAGCTAAGTCCTTTCCATCTTGGATGGCTTCGCTCCTGGTAGCCTGGCTTGACCATCTTGCTCAACCTGGCTGCCCCAAGTGACGTTGGACAAGCCTCCTCTCTCTAATGGTGTCCGGAGCAAGGCACAGGAAAACAATTGTCTTCTTCTTTGCCTCCTTCACAACACAGTCGTGCAGATGTGTCTCAGTAGTCTCAGTTGTGCAGCTGCTCCCATGGCAACCACAGAAAGTTGCTGCTCTGGAGGGTGCCGTGAAGACTTCCCATGTCACCTGAGTCCAGTGAGAGAGATTCTGAGAGAGGGCCTTGACAAGGTCCCTGCTGGTCAATGGTGCAGCCATGGAGATGACTGGCCAGTCAACCCTTCCCTGTTCCTCTCCCTCTCGAGTGGGGCCTCTCTNGAGATGACTGGCCAGTCGACCCTTCCCTGTTCCTCTCCCTCTCGAGTGGGGCCTCTCTAAGGATGGGGAGAACCAACCTGGGCCCAGCCAGTCACCCTTCCCTCTTCTTTTTGTATTAGAAGGGGAGAGGGGTAGAGGACTTGGAATATATTAAATTAAAAAATACCACAATAAGTTCATAAAACTTTCCTGCATTCAAATTTAAACTATTCTTTACAAACTAACCAGAGGTTTGTTTGGTTTGGTTTGGTTTTTATTGAGGTCTAACACACTAAAGGCAGGACCTTCCAGCTACCCTTTTATTTATTTACTTATTTATATTTATTCAGTTTTCAATCCTTTGATGTAGCTCTCTGTGGCTAGAAGAAATAGCTAGACAAAGAGGGGGAGAAGCAGCAGCTACTTGCCTTGCTGTGATTCTCATTCACTTCAAGCAATCAGATCAGTCACTAATGAAGACAGAAGAGGAATGCCGTGAAATGCACAACCCACCAAACATGGCCTGTGATGGATGGAACTCGAGCGGCATGGGCTGCAAGGCAGAGCCTGGATGCAGCCTCAGCTGGTAAATACTAGGCCAAGTACTCACTCAGGGCTGGAGTCTCCAGCTCTCCGCTTATACCTAGAGACAACTGTTCATGATGTGGAAATCTCTTTGTGAGCCGGCCATATGGCCCATTGCATTGTGATAGACAATTGGATCAAAAGCAAAGTGAGCCAGCAAATGTATTACATAGTTCAGAGTATTCACTTTTTGAACACAGGCTATTGTCTAAAGAAACGCGAGGTCTAACTGTACCATAAGAAACCACAGAGACACCCAGAAGGCTCATTTCGGATCCTGCAGCAGCCTTCCACATTCTGTCTCTTGCCTGGAACATCCTCAGAGCCCTCTGATCTGCTCCTTTTGGACTGCAGCTGAGCCCAGGGCTCAGTATAGCATTTTATAGCTGCAATAGAGAATTCTTCCTTCAGTGTAGCTCATACATTCCTTCGATATATATTCATGGCATAATATTAACAATAAAATTAATTTTCTACTGATAACTCTCTCCAGTGAAGGAGTTGATCTCCAATATCTCTTTTGACTCTAAATTTGGTGTCTTTGAAATTCTAGTGCTTGTTCTGATCTGCGGAAATCAGAGGCTGGAGCAGGGGGAGTTTGTTAAGTACATAAATATTAAAATGGCATTGGGCTCCTGCATGCCAACCACATAAACACAACAACCTCAGAATTAGGAAGGCACATCTTCCATGTCTGCACAGACGTTCAGGAAAATGTAAGCTGCTTTACTCCTAAAAGCCAAGGAAACCTCAGTTGAGAAATGGTCTCTCTTGCCTGCCCTTTTCACAACACACTCAGTCTGCAAGGGCAGATCCTCTCACCCCCAAATGCAATATCTCTCTCCACTTCCTTCCTGCTGAGAAATGCCAAAGGTATGCCACCTCGTTCTGTGCACAATTTTGCATTCAAGGTAATAAAAAAAAGTTGATTTCTTTTCTGAACTGAAAGCCTTGTTAAATTATAAGAAAGAATATTGCATTTCTCCTTAATTTCTGAAAGTCTATTATGAGAATCCTAGAGGTGTTTGGGGTACCCAGAAAAAGGTGTCTCAATTTTGTGTTCAGGTAAGACATGCAGAGCACAGGGAACCTCCTGAGTGCCTGCATGCCACAAAGAGCGAGTGGTTCTGTGGACACTGGGTTTGTGCCTGCTCATCAAGTTTGATTGCTGAGGACCCCCATGTCCCCTGACATCCCCTCGACTTGCCTTTTCTTGCTCAACAAACATTTTTCATGTAACTACCAGAGGCAGCAAGTCGTTATAAAAAATTGTCACTTTAGCCTTGTCGAATGATCCTTCCTTCTTTTCTTTTCTTTCTTTTCTTTCTCCTCCCTTTTGAACTGGCCCTCACAGTGCCTCCCAGAATGACCATGAACTCACAATCCTCTTGCCTCGGCCTCCTAGCACTAGAATTACAGGCCTGCAGTGCTGCACACTGTTCTACACCCCTTTCCAGTTTAGAATCCAGGCTTTTCCATGGTGGGTAGCTTTGGTCAGAAGCTGACCCTTAGGACCGCGGTGAGGTGTTTCAATTTCCTGTGCCTTGTGCTCACCCTTAATAGAGACCAGAAATGAGTCCACGATTGTTCCTGTAATCAATGTTAGGTTCTCCGCTAAAGCAGTCTCCATGGGCAGTCATTTTGAAGCCTTTGAAAATAGAGATGTTCTGAGAGACCTCTTCCTAATTTCCCTCAAATTGTAACATTAACAACATCTTGTTACAGCCCATCCCCCAACGGGAAGAAGGGACCAGGAAGCTTCATGGGAAAAATCAAACGTTTGTTTCTTCGTTTTTATAGCTCGTGATTAGATGCTTTCTCAGGCTTCTGGAAGCTCAGAACAGTCATAGACCTAAAAGATCAAAGCTGATGCTTGGCCAGCAGTGATTATAAAAATGCTGACATGCTTTCTGATTGTTCTGTCACGGACAGCTGCCGCCTTGAACCTGCCACCCTGATCTTGCATGGCAGGAGCTGCTTCCTGACCCTGTGCTATGTCTGGCATCTTTTAATACTAACTCTGAGTAAGATAGGGATGGGTCCCACATCTGTCTTGACTCTAATTCTGGAGTGCCTAAATATCCTTTAAAAGGATTTATTTAGTTATTTAGTTATTTATTTTATGTTTATGGGTCTTTGCCTTCATATATGCCTGTGCACCACATGCGTGGTTGGTGGCCACCGAGGTCAGAAGAGGGCATTGGATCGCCTAGAGCTAGAATTATATAGGGTTGTGAACCACTGTGTGAGTGCTGAATCCAAATCCTCCGCCAAAGCTATAGGTACTCTTAACAACTGAGCCATTGCTCCTTATCTTTTCATACTTTACATCACCAGCGCCATGTTAGGAGCCCCCAAATAGCCCTTTTTGGTGGAAGGAGAGTTACTGATGCATTTACACATAAGAGTCAAACTGAGAAGTTTGGAAGAGACTCTCTGAAGTGAGCTCATTATTTGTCTACAGTGCTTTAAGTGTAGGGAGGACTTTGGGGGACCCCCAACTGCAGCTGCTAAGGGCTGAACATCTGATTGCACTAAGCTGCAAACCCTACGAGAGGATTATTCTGCTGCTTCTTTTTTGAAACTTCCCTGGGGTGTGAAGACAAGGAGGGCGTCACAGCCACAGTCTTTGGTTGTCTAATGACACAAGGGGTGTAGATGTGGACTGCACAGTTAACAGCATTTTCTTTCCCAGACTTACAACATCGTTATGCATGCACACATGCGCACACACACGGATGAGTACTCATCCCTAGGAACAGTCTTGCAGTTCCATGGCAATCTTGCGACAGGAAGCTGGCTATTGTTACTATGATTGTGGCATGGATTTGCACCCCCGGACCTACTAGAGGAGGTTGAGGCAGGAGGATTGCAAGATGGACACCAGCCTAGGTCAGGTAAAGGAGTCTCAGCAGAAAAGAGATAAGAAAGCATAGACGTTACCCAAGCAGTCAACAAACCTTTCCCTTTAGAATGTCTGAGCAGTTTTTCAAAACAAGGTCTGCTCCCTTAACTAGAAAACATTGGAGAGAATAAAATATAAATAAGTGAACAAATTAAGTAACCAAAACAACAATAACAACAAAGCATAATCCAGGGAAATGAGGTGGGGTCATGTGACCAGCTACCTAGTGATAAAGAGACCACAGACAAGCTGGAGGAAGGACCCTTTCAAGGAAAACATCAGGACAGCAGATTCTGAAGCGGCTGTGGGTTTTAATGCAAGTGAGTTCTACAGAACATCTCAGTGTGGCTGAGCAGAGTGAGCAGGTAAGACTGGCAAGATGAGGTCATAGCATTAGGTAGGGGGCTTGCCTCCAGCAGCACAGCAGGTCAGCTGCTCTGGCATCCTCCTGCTACAGAACCCCCAGCACAGACTCAATAACGACATTTTTCTTGAGCACAGCTGAAACTGCATCACATAGGTGAAAAGCTGCCTGCTGGGCTGAAACCAGGGTGTTGAGCTCATGGGGAAGCCGAGTCTGCCCTATATAGCAAAGGCTGTTGGAAGTGTAAAACTCTGGGGGTTGATAGTCGCATGGGAGAGCAACAGACTCGGGTGGACACGTCCCACATGGGAAGACACGGGACACCCAGATCTCAGGGAAACGATTAGCTAGAAAACAGCCACAGTGAAAGGTACGTTTCTCGATTGCCTTTCCAGTTTCAAGAACAGCCCAGCCCAAATGTGTGCTATTCCATTGAAGGGAAAACGCCAAACTGAGAGAACAGATTAGAACGCCGCATGCCACAGAGAACATGATTTTCTTAGAAGAACATACCTTCTATTTGGATTTATTACAGTGAAATAGGAACTCTTTACTAAAAATAGCTGAATTACTAGAGGAAGCAAGGCTCTGAAAGAAATACAAGAAGGAGCCAGCACTGAGGCTTCTGGGAATGGTGAGTGGGGGAATTCCTAGGCTCAGAACATAAAATAACTGAATAAAATATTTTAACAACTTAGACATAGGAAAGAAAAAGGAGCAGAGAACAAACACTTAACATGATTCATTAAAACATGGAGACTCTGGAAATGAAAAAAATGAAGACTGAAAACAATGGCTGGTTTCTGTTGACAAATGGCAGCAAAATTCAAGCAGGCTCGAATCACAGAAGACAACAAAAGGAGAGAGGATTATTTTACAATCAAAATGTCTAGGGAAAGACAATTCTTGGAACTTGATCGTATTATAAGGTTAGAAAATTAGTTTTCAAAACCGTTACAAAAGACTTTTGAACAGTGAGTAAAAATATGAATTGAAATATTAAATTATTCTTCATGTTCTTAGAAGAAAGACATAAACAGTAAGGCATTGTAATCAAGTATGTGCACATGTATACAAATGCACACACATCTACACAAAGACACACAAATACGTACACAGACACAAATACTCTCTCTCACATACACACA
>LOEQ01000813.1:249515-267980 GCA_001685075.1 Bramus lutescens | reverse complement strand
GTCTACTCCACCCACCTAAGGGCTGGCCTATCAAAGGGCCAAGACAGTTTCTTTTTTAACCAATGAAAGTAACACATAGACAGATGACCCTCCTACACCAATAGTGAGCAAGTTTAACCAGTCATACTCAAAATATCACATTGTTAAGAGGTTCCAGACCTCAGTTACCCTGGATGTTGAGGAAAGAAACTTGGGGCTTTTAGGAATTGACTACTGTCTTACTGGAAGAGTTGAGCACCAGTGTTGGCAAGCAAGCACCTCTCTGTACCCACAACTGTCCTCTTCTCTCTGTGCTCCATGCACCATTCCTGTATCGCTGGGGTCTCTACATCTTATGATTCCTAGGAACATAGTTAGGAAAGCACTGGTTTAGCTTTGCTGCAGAGCTATTCCTAGAATCTGTGTTGAAATTTCTCAGCTGACACACTTCCTGCATGGTTTTCTTTAGAGCATTTTATGGAAAATGTGAATGGATCTTCAAAGCTCTGGAGCTTGTTTCTAATAAAGAGGGAGGGCACAGGACCCAGATGAGCTGCCTTAAGGTGAAATAATTGACTGTCTTAGTTCAGGTTCTCAGCAAGGTCAATGTCTTCAGGTTACTCCCACTTTTGTTCTCAAGTCTAAAATCCAGGGATTCTAATATCATACCATTGCTGTAACAAGAAATAATAGCTTTGTTTTATTGATAAATCATATAGATGTACTCTATACTCGATCTGAGTATTCTCAATGAGTAATCACATTCTGATTTAGAATAAGAGCTTGAAAAAAATAAAATAAATAAAAGAAAGAAATAAAAGCTTAGAAAGAAAATAATCATTTGGGCTCACTCTTATGCTGTGGGAACTCCTTCAGCCAATAGCCTTTAAGATGCCAGCCCATTTGGGCATGGTCTCTTGTACTATAAATGCAGATATAAAGCTTGCATGCTCTCTCTTTTGGCTGCTGGATTCAGTTCCCATTCCCTGCTCATTTAGAGGACTGTTTATCTGTGAGTCTATCCCTAAATAAAGAACCCTTTATTATACTCAAATTTGAGTAAGTGTGGGACTACTTTATCACATTCATCTATATCTACATCTCATGCCCATGTAGATCCTGACTCCACACTCAAAAGGTCTGTGAAGAAGGTCTCCCACCCCTGCCCACCAGCCTCAATTTTACCTACTAAGTGTTTTGTTTTGTTTTGTTTTGTTTTGCTAAAACCACACTGCATTGAGGCTACCCCTTTGGTGGACCCACTGCGTGGAGACTTTGCAATTTCCCAGCTTTGTGCATGCTTCTCTCCACCCCTTCCCCACCACTTTCTCTGTTGCACAATGACTTGCACAGCTTCTCGCTTGTGTTCCCAGCTTCCAGTTTGTGTTTCTGAATCACAAGCTCTGGGTTCCTTGATAGTCTGGCCACTAAAAACTCTCTCCATTTACTGAACAGATTTAACTGTGCTTAATTTTTCAAGCATATTTGTCAGTATTTAAGCAGGCTCCAATGCATGGAACCCAGCAGAACTGTTCTTGCCACTGCAGAAGCATCACTCTGCCACACACCTGCAACTGTGATACCTACTGGCCAATAAAGATTATTACACCTACAACAATTTACTGAAATCTCATAACAGGGGTAAGTTCATTTGATTAATAAATAAATCAATAAATTTGAAAGTTAAAAATAATGGCAGACAATATCACCATCCAGGAATTTAATTACCTTTTTGCTTATACTATGGATGGTATTCTGCAAGGCTTATGTGGTTTTTCTGATGCATCCACTTATTTGATATTGGGACTTAGCTTTGTTTCTTATATTATATCCTTAAAGAATGGTTTGATAACAGAACAAAGAACAAGACACTTTTAGAAATGATACAGTCTTTATAAACTAATAATGAGCAGCTAGCTGACATGATTTATACCATTGAAAAATCAAAAGTTAGCTGAAAAATTAATACTATTAAAAAGGATAACATTAATTTTACAGACAAAATTCAATCTGCCAAAGGGTGCTGAGAAATTATCTGGAAGAATTCATACTGTTGGATTTGACAATCATAATCTGTTTAAAAAGCAGATAATAATCTGTTTTAAAAACCTGTTTATGATAGGTTAACAGAGAAAGTATCACTCTAGGAAGGCACTCTACACACCATCCAAATAATATCCAAGGATAAAAACTTATCCTTAATGGAAAATTTTTATACCTTGGAATCATATGTGTAGAATGAAGATCAGAAGTTATTTGAGCCAATGAAATCATTAGAAATATTCATAGGTCCAGATATTTGGGCTTTATGAAAGACAGTGGTAAAAATATTTGAAATGATTAAGGAAATTATCAGAACTAATGAGCATGGAGATAAGTTACAAGGACAGGATTTAGCCTTGCCAGCATGTGTCAGAGTCAGAGATTACTTACCAAGAGTTTTAGCTACTCACCCCATAATTAAATCTGATAAACCATCCAGTATTTAATACCCAAAAGGATTCAGAGAATGTAAATGGAAACCTGTAGTTATGGATGATCTAAAGGAAATTAACAAAGCAGTAGTATCTTATGTCTTGCATTTACCATTTGCTAGGTAGATGGTGAAAATTTGGGCTTCAAGCAATAAGGCAATGCCACACAACTGGCTCAAATTGGTTTCAATCGTCCTGGCAGTCTGGCCCACAACTACTGCGGAAATATTACTAATGAGAAGAGGCAAAAATTTTAGAACAACAGGAAAGAGCAAAAGGATTTGAGGCTTCCCAAGATCAAATTCTTGGCCAAAGCACTTATGCTGATTGACAGGTTCAAGCTATTTATGATGAACACATTTTGTCCCTATGACGTACAGCAGTCTTAAATGCTTGGTACAAGATTCAAGAACTAGAAAAAAAAGAATTGAATCATATAGTAGGATTTAACAAGGTCAAAGAGAACCCTTTAGTGACTTTTATCAAAGATTTACTAAGGCTATACAAATAGGAGTAACAGATCCAGGAACTAGACAAGTATTTATTGAATCTATGGCTTTTAAAAATGCCAACTTAGAATGTAAAAAGATACTTGGGCCTTTAAAGGTTAGATCAGCACCAGTGGATGAATGGATCCTGTATACAATGAACATTGAGACATTTGACTATAATACTGAGGCTTAGGTAGGAGAAGCAATTTTCAAAGGTATGAGGAGACATCAAAATGCCAAATGTTTTAATACTGATAGACTAGAACATCTGAGAAGGGCTTGTAGACAGGCATTCCTAGAAATAATGTCTTCTCAGGGAAAGACAAAAATAGAATGTCTCAATCTTTTGGCTTATACAGAAGATGTGGCAGAGGCCAACACTGAACCAATGAATGTAGACCAACAAAAGACAGACAAGGCAACCCATTACCACTGGGAAACTCCTTGGGGGATCTCTCAAAGCCACCTAGGTCAAATGTGGCCCAATCATTCCCAGTCACTATGGAGGACATGTCTTAAAAGGGAAATTAAAAAAATCTAGTACCTGTTGTAAAAAATCATGTTGTTCTGAATGATGGAATAAATATGGAGAACAAATCAAAAATTCTAATACAAAATATAAAATATATATTTTGACAGATGTCTATAAATGATCAAAGACCAAAGCTAGGAGTATAGATAAATAACATTATAATGAAGGATTACTGGACACAGGTGTGGATGCAATTATCATTACTCCAGAATCTTTGCATCCAAATTGGCCTCTTCAGGAGGCAGATATTCAGTTCCTAGGAATTGGTACCCTATCTCAAGTTAAACAAAGCATAAGATGGGTTGAATGCTAGGGCCAGAAGGATAGAGAGGAAGGTTGAGGCCAGATGTTCACCATATTGAAGAATCAACAATCCCTTGGAATTCCCCTGTATTTCTTGTTAAACAGAAATCTGGAAAATGGAGAATGGTGACAGATCTAAGAGCTATCAATAAGGCAATTCAACCTATGGACCCTCTATAGTATGGAATTCCTTTGCCTTCCCTATTGCCTAAAGGACGGGCTCTTATAGTTATTTATTTAAAAAAATGTTTCTTTACTATACCCTTACAAGAAAAAGAAAGAGAAATATTTGCCTTCAGTGCCTACTTGTAATATTTCTTAGCCTACTAGGAGACATCAATGGATCGTCTTCCCACAGGGAATGCTCAATAGCCCCACCCTGTGCCAATATTTTGTAAATCTGTCATTGGAAGTAATATGTAAACAATTTCCTAAATCTATAATCTACCATTACATGGATGACATTTTGCTATCTGATTCAAATGAAGATAGAAAGAATGTTTAAAGAAGTAAAGAAAGTTTTGCCTAAATGGGGATTACAAATTGCTCCTGAAAAAATACAAAGTGGAGATTATATCAATTACCCATGTTATAAAATAAGTTTACAGAAAATTCGAACACAAAAAGTACAAATTATGAGATACTTATTGCAGACTCTTAATGACTTTCAAAGATTGTTATGAGATATTTCCAATCTATGACCCACTTTTGGAATAAGACCTGATATAATACTTCATTTAAACAAAACCTTAGATGGTGACAAAGACTTAAATAGTCTCAGGGAATTAGCAGCTGAAGCTGAGAAAGAATTAACTTTGGTTGAAGAGAAATTATAGAAGGCACATGTGGATTATGCAGATCCAAATTTTAACTGCATTCTAGTCATATTGCCCTCCAGAATTTCCCCTACAGGGATTTTAATGCAGATGGAAGATGTTATCTTAGGATGGATCTTTTTACCATAGAAACTGAGTAAAAAATTAAAAACTTATGTTGAAAAGGTCTCTGAATTAATTATAAAAAGAAAATGACACTTCATCAACTAACAGGAATAGACCCAGCAGAGATTATATTGCCTTTTATTACTGATGAAATTAAAAAATTATGGGAAGACAATGAAGCCTGACAAAGAGCTTGTGCTAATTTTTAGGAGAGAGTAACAGTAATCATACCCAAAGTGATAGAATTAACTTTATAAATAGAACTACATTGTACGTGACACACCAATAACAGGAATCCATACATTCTATACTGATACAAATAAATCAAGAAAGGCAGATTACAAATCAGAATATTTAAGTAAAGTGGAACAAAGCCCTTATAAATCTGTCCAAAAGTTAGAATTATATGCTATTTTCATGGTACTACTAAGGGATTTTAAATAACCTCTCAATATGGTTATTGATTCACAATATGCAGAAAGAGTTGTTTTATATATTGAAATGACTAAATTTATACCAGATGATACAGAATTGACTTCATTATTCACTCAGGTTCAAGATATAGTAAGGAATAGGCTTTGTCTCCTATACATAACACACATCTGATCCCACAGAGATCTGAAAGGTCCTCTAGGTAATTTAACTTTCTGCATAAGGTAATGCAGAAATTGATTGATTGTTGACTGGAAATGTGGTGAAGATCTCAGAATTTCATAAGAAATATCATATCAATAGCAAAGGTTTAAAGAAAGAATTTTCTATTACATGACAACAAGCTAATGAGATTATAAAGAGATGTCCTACTTGCTCCTTCTATAACCAAACACCACTACTTGCAGGGAGTAGCCCAAAGGGTACTTAAAGGAATGAAATATGGCAGTTGGGTGTGTTCCACTTTGCAGATTTTGGAAAATTAAAATGTGTGCACCACACAATTGATACTTATTCAGGTTTTCAATGGGTAACTGCTTTGTGCTCAGAAAAAGCTCATTCAGTAATCACACATTTATTAGAAGTTATGGCCATCATGGGCATACCTGTACTAATACAGACAAATAATGGTTCAGCATATGCTTCTAAGAAAATGTAACAATGTTTGATTATTATAATATTAAGCATATTACAATTATACCAAACAATCCTACAGGTCAGGCAGTTATAGAAAGATCAGTCTGAACTATAAAGGATATGTAAAACAAACAGAAAGGGATGGAAAATATCTCCAGAAATAGATTGCATAATCCTTTATTAACCTTGACCTTTCTTAATGCTAATGAGAAAGGAACATTGGCAGCAGAGACACATTGGATAGTAGAAAAAAACTTCTGAATTAAATTAGCCAGTGTATTTCAAGGATGCATTGGCCTCAGAATGGAAACCAGGTGATGTGTTGTGTTGGGGAAGGAGTTTTGCTCTTGTTTCCACAGGAAAAGAAAAGCTATGGATGCCATCAAAATGAATAAAGATTTGTTTTGAAAAAGAGAAACCTCTTGAGAAAGAAAAATGACAGCTCATCCACAGAGGTAACAATTCTACAGGTGGTAAAGACACCTCATAAGGGTTTGGGAAGGGTTCTTGTATTTGCTTGAAAATACCCATCTTCAAAAAGTCAAGAGACCTTGGACATCTAGATTCCTACAGAAGAAAAGATAGCTATCCAGAAAGGATCACCAAGCAAAGAGAAATATGACTTATGATGACTTATCATCTGCAGGGTAAAATTTAATTACCTGAACATGTATATATCTCTACTTAAAAATAAACCTGGCTTTGGAGTTAGACAATGAGTATCCTTCTCTAAATCGAAGCATGTTGTTAAAAAATTTGGAGTTTCTGTCTCATATCAGGAGCCATCTGGTATGGTACAGAAAGAAGAAAGAATTTAGGAAAAATTTTATTTATCTCCATACCTATTTTTGTATCTATCCTACCTTTCATTGAATTTATGTCTATATGAATAATGTTTAAGTTTTCTACAATGAACAACAAACTTTCCTGCAATAATCTTTGAAGTTTCCAGGAAGAAGATGAGGCCCCACAACAATGATTCCACCTGGTTGACATGACGTTATGATGCTGATAGCACTACTTTAAGATCAGTTTTGGGTACCAGCTGCTCAAAATGATTCCAACTTGGTTAACTGAAATGGTGGATCTTCTTACAATGTTTTGGTCAGAACTTTAAATAAGAACTTCAGAAAAACCCTACCAAATACTCAGAGACTATTTGCAATTATAACAGACAGTGATATTGAAACTTAACTTTTATTTTAGTTTTATAGGATCCCATAGAAAGAACGCCACCCCCATGAGAGCTGGTAGTAACTATAGAAGACATATCCCTATCCCAATGAAGCTTGTCCTCAGAGTTAGAGATATCAATTAGGGGTTGGTTACAACTGGTATAGGATTGGGGGTTGGGGTGGAATTTGTATAGGCTCAAGGATCTCCTTTGGGGGTAAAGGGAAATTGAATGGGATAACAGGTAGATTAGTTTGAGCTTACTCACACTAATAATAATAGTGAGTAATAGAGTGAATGAATACTTGTGAGGTATTATTTATAAACAATTTGCATTGGTGTAGATTCTTGTATATTGATACAAATTCAGATTATATTTTATATTGAATATGTCCTATTTCTCTTTACAATATTTGTACACCTATGCAAAGTTATTTTGTCATATTGTATGTATGCATGCTTCTACATCTGTTTAAGACATTTTGTATATTAATACAATTTTAGGATACATTTATGATATTGCACTATACATTTCTACCTCTGATCAAGATACTTATACACTGTTTTCATTTTGAGATCATTGTCCTCATTTGCTGCACAGTTGTTTAAAGATTGTTTAATATTCTAATATGAACTTTTAGTCTTTAAGCTATATAGGTATTAAGAATTATAGGTCAATAGTCATTTATGTTTGTCATACTTACAGTTAAACTAATCAGTTCTTTAGCTACATAGAGATTGTATTCCACATAGACAAATAGTCTTCAACCACTTCAAATAACAAAAATATGCCATTTAAATAACTTAGTGTTATGTTGATATGAGACACAGTTGTTCCTAACAGCACCAATTTATTTCTGAGAGAATGTTGGGAACTAAAGACACTCTACTTGGAGCTTGTTTTCTTCTAGGCAAAACTGGCCTTTGGACAAAGAACTGCCCCTGCCTTGACCATTGACAAAATGCATGGTGTCCGAAATGGACACGCAGGACACAAGAAGAAAGACTGCCAAATCTTGCCGAGACAGGGTAAGACTGTTTTGAAAATTTTCCTGCCTCTGAAAATGGTCTGCCAGTTACTCTAGACCTTAGCCAAAGTTGGTTGCTCCAATATTGCAAATGAGACTTTGGGTGATTGCCCAGGTAGCCAGTTGTCTGCGTCATTTATTGCACATTTTGGAAGTTACTTGATTGCACTTCCTGTTTACTCAAGTAATTTTTTTTCCCTCCTTAGGTCTTCAATGGAGTTGAAAACGAGATAGTCATAGTTACTTTCCTCTCATGACTTAGTCAAGCCATTTTTAATACAAGACTTAGAGATCTTAGGATAAGATAACTATTAAAACATTTAGTATATGCTCCTTGCTTGATATTGTTTATGCTGGTTATAATTCTAATTTTTAATATTTGATATCTGTTTTTTATTGTATATAGTTTTGTATTAGGCTTAGAACTCTCTTATTTAGACAAAGGGGGAGGTGTCATGGGAACTCCTTCAGCCAATAGCCTCTAAGATGCCAGCCTACTTGGGTGTGGTCTCATGTACTGTACATGCAGATGCAAAGTTGTAAGTTCTCTCTCTTGGCTGCTGGATTTGGTTCCTGTTCCCGATTTGTGCAGAGGACTGTGGATCTGTGAGTCTACCCCTAAATAAAGAAACCCTTTATTATGGACTCAAATATGAACTAGTGTGGGACTACTTTATCATGTTCATCTACACTCTTAATCACATTTTAACATCAACAATGGCATTTGCACTTGTAATCTATACGTATGACATTGCTTTCTGGCTCCTGAGAGTTGGCTCATATCATTTGGAGGAACACAGGAGAAAACCAGAATTCATTTCTTTTTAGTTGTTTATTTATGCTAGAGAATGAACTCAGGTATTCTAGGCAAACTTGCACAAGCAAGGTAAGTACTCTACTACTGAGTCTTAAAGCTAGAATTTTTTTGACTTGGGCAAACTCAAACTCATTCTTTTGCTGTCTCATTGGAAACAGCGCCTCTGAGGGGGACATGGCTACGAAGCCCTTCACTAGATGAGACTCATAGCCCAACTGAAACTCTTGCTCTGGCTGAACAGCAGCTGGCCATCCCTCTAAGCTGTAACAAGTTTATAGTCCCTCCCTTCTAAGTCATGTGGCAACTTCTGCATTATGTTGACTCATACACACACACAATGACATCCTTGGTCAGTGTCTGGGATGTCATGATATTGTGAAGATGTTCCAGCACCTGCTGTTTCTTGAGCTTTGCTGAGTGTGAGAATCATTTGAGGAGAAAAAAAATGTATCAAAATCTCTGGATGTGGGTCCTACCTAGGAGATTTAAAAACGTTTTCCAGATGAATTCAGTGTGGACCCAAATGAAAAAGTATAACTTCAACACTGATCCCTATGTGATATCACCAACACAGGCCACTGAGGTGATAGAGCCCCATGTGATATCACCAACATAGACTGTTGGGAGCTGTGAACTCCCAGATCCTGAATTTCTTATAAACAACTTGTTTCCTCTGCTCTGAGACAGCTTGCAGCTGCTCTGAGCACAAGACCCTCAGGAGTTTCTGATGGCAGGGGAGTGGTTTCTGGTGTGTTTGGCTGAGGCATGACTATCAGTTAAGGATCCCTATATAAGCTGCCCCTGGATACAATAAAGGGGGCATTCTTGGGGCATTCCTGTTACAAGGATGACCCATGTCTCTGTCTGTGAGTCTTTGTGTGTTTAAATCTCCAGCCCCTTGCCCGGTTCACGAACTGTATGGTAGCACATAGAGTGCAGATGGACATGGCGCACTACAAGTGGAGGTCCCACTGAGATCGGGAACTAGGGAATGCTGAGAGGTTGCCCTCAGGAATGGTGAGGGTGTATTGAAGAACGATATGTGCATTTTCATCCGCAGAGACACTCTGAGGGATGCCCTCAGAAAAACAGGAGTCAGGAGGAAGAATTGAAGGCCTCCAAAAGGAAAAGAGTAAAAACAGTACAAAAAGAATGAAAAATGACAGAGTATAGCCTCCAGAGACAAAGGAAAAGAGTAAGTTTAAAAGAGACAGATTAAAAGGAGTACCCCCCAAGAATGCAGTGCCCCCACTCAAGCAGAAAGCAGCCAGACAGGTTGATGATGCCCAAATTCCCTAAAAGATTGTAGAGGAAAAGAAAAGAAAGAAAGAATAAAAGGGGGTGAGATGTTGGGAGCTGTGAACCCCCCAGATCCTGAATTTCTGGTAAACAACTTGTAATGTTTGCAGCTGCTCTAAGCATGAGACCCTCAGAAATTCCTGATGGCAGGAGAGTAGTTTCTGGTGCGTTTGGCTGGGGCATGGCTATCAGTTGAGGAGCTCTATATGAGTGGCTCTGGCACACAATAAGGGGGCATTCTGGTTTCAAGGATGACCAGTGTCTCTGTCTGTGTGTCTTTGTGTGTTTCCATCTCCAGCCCCTTGCCCAGTTCACGAACTGTACGGCAGCACATAGAGTGCAGACGGGTATGATGCACCGCGATAGACCGCTGAGGTGATGGAGCCCCATGTGATACCATCAACATAGACCACTTATGTGACAGTGCATAAAGACACTAATTTCATGCAAATTCAGACAACAGTCATGAGTCACAGATTATCTTCTATTTTGGGCAGGAAAGTGAACACATTTAACGAGACTGTCACAGACCAAGGTCAGAAAAACTAAAATATAAAGGAAACACATATCTTCGACCTTGAGAAATACTATATTGCCAGAGGGTAAGTATTTCTATACCTCTTCAATCACTGCACCCTAAGTTTGACTTAATGTTTGGATTCAGACTTCAAGGCCTAGCAGCTCAGTGTGGTCTGAGGCCCGGCAGCATGCTGTCACTGGGGAGCCCAGCATTAGAGCCTTTATAATCATCCCCACATGACCTGTGTCTATCTTTTTCGAGAGGCACTGTTTTAAGACAGTGTATGGAGATGAAGCAGACAAAACTAGACATTACGATTTAAGAAGTCAAGATGTAGCCAGGCTCTAAATTCACAAATCAGATCTTTTTCAAACACCTTGTTTAGATTCTGCTTCTCACAAAGATAATTATGTTGTGGTTTCCTCATCTGCCTCCCACCTGCTGTGAGCAAGACCCAAATTTCTTGTGAAAAGTTGAAGAATGATCACACTGAGCCACTTGGTGGGAGCTGTGTGCTAGTGTCTTGATGTTGTATGTTTTTCCTGGAACTTTGGTTACCAAAACACGTGCATGATCAAAGTTCCTTTGTGGTTGGAACTGCATATGCTCATCCAGTTGATTTTCCACCTGAGGGTTTTGTGCTTTATGTGTGATGTCATGAGTGTCTATAGCAATGGACTACAACCTCATAAACTGAGATTTAAAGTGAAATGTATGCAACAAAGAGAAGGTGTTTCCACCAGCTACACACTCTTGTCCATGTAAATATCCCAGCAAGCAGGAAACATGAATAGTAAACACACACATATATACTCACACTTATAATCACACACACACATACAAAACACCCACATACACCAGCACAATATACCCCTAGCACAAAACACGTGCACACACACATGCATGCATACATATACATACAAACAGACACACAGACACTCATGCCCTCATGCACACACACACACATGCTTACATAAAAGCGCAGACACATACACACATGCACACTATCACACATGCACACGCTGGGATAGGAGGAGAAAGAACTTGAGATAATCATGATTTAACTAGGTGTCTTCTAAAATTCCAAGTGATCTTTGATGCCTCAAGACATTCAAAGCTCCTCCTACAAGAACAGGAAGACTATCAATCCTACTTGATACATCGTTGTATCAAACTCTACATTTTGCTTTCTCCAAGTTTGAAGAACTATAGCATTTGAGCCCAAAGCAAATGTTAGGACCAATGATGTATACCAACCTCTCCAACAACCAAAATAAAGTGACTTGCATTAGTGACTTTTTACAGCGTATCTAAATAGTAATATCTTCTTTGCAACTCAACAATACCCACTATGTGAAAGTCAGGAGATATCCTGTTGAGTCATAAGAATCCCTTCTAACATGTCATAGTATGTGACAATTCCATGGTTACAGCCACGTTCAAGATCTGAAAACATAGACAATATGATTTGTTGATGTGCAAATTTAACATTGGTAAAGTATTTAGAATGCATTTACCTGCTTCCCTCTGTTTTCTTGCTTGTGTCTGTGTTGGTAGATAGAAGGGTGGTTATCAAAGAGTAAACTAAGTTCCATGAGAACTTTTTGACAGCTTAATGGAGAAGATGGCATTTGAGCCGGACTAGGAAAATAACCAAGCACAAGGAAGAATCCCTTCCTACTGTTTTGGAAAATGGACATGTTGTCAAGCCGCTTTCTAAGTATTTCTTCTTCGACCCATAGACTGGTGCTACTGCTAATCTTGGTCAAAGACACTTCTTTTTGAAGTGGACAGTAATTAATGCAGAGACTCACAGCAAGTCAGAGTGCTAAGAATGAGTGAGTCATGTGTGCTCAGCCCTAAAGGAACACCCATATCACTTTCTCCAAGGTTTAGAGAACAATGTGGAAGAGGGAGCAGAAAGAATAGAAGAGCTGGAGGATGTGGAGGAGTGCTTTGAAGTGCAGCCTTCTGGACATTGCTGTGGAATAATCCTCTTGTACACTGTAAAGATTTGTCACTCGAATTGGTTTAGTAAAACACTGATTGACCAGTAACCAGGCAGGATGTATAGGCAGGGTGAATAAAGTGAGAATGATGGGAAGTAGAAAGACAGAGTCAGAGAGTCTCTGGCAAACATACAGAAGCAAAATGAGAATGCCTCACTGAGAAAAGGTAGCAAGTAATGTGGCTAAACATAGGTAAGAATTATGGGTTAACTTAAGTGTAAGAGATATCTAGTAATAAGCCTGAGCTATTGACCAAGTTTTTGCAAATAATATTCAGCCTCTAAGCTGATTATTTGAGACCAGACAGTTTATAGGACATGACATGACCATTATCTGTATGAACACAAAGCAACTATACTTACCTGCAAAAGACCTTCACAAACAGGGCTCAACAAATTCTATAATGGATTGTGGAGGGGCTCATGAGATCCCACCCCTAGGTTCAGAGTTACTGGGAGAAAGAAAGTAATTTCTCTTCAGTGGTGTAGCCACAGGTAAGTTACCCATGCTTCAGCAAACAACCTCATGCACGTGTTCATACAAGCAACCCCAGCAAACTCTCTCACTACATATACACAAAAATAAGAAAAGTGGAAGCAGGGTGTGTTCAGAAGAGGAAAGGTTTCAGAAAAGTGGAAGAGATGATGAGAGAAGGAATAGGGGTAGGTATGATCAAAATACATTCCATTTGTGTGTGAAATTGTCAAAAAAATTGAGTTTTAATTTTAAAGCAATTATTCTCATTTTGAAAAAGTAAAATTTGTGTAGCCTACATAATTCTATCATTTGGTTCTCTGTGATGTAAGAACTATTGCCAGCTTTGTTTTGGGCAATGAGAATCCTGAGACTTAGAGACGTTCATAACTTCCCCAAATTTGTAGTTAGGAAATGGGTTTGTAGGAGGCAGGGTTCTCTATGGCCCACCTTCTTAAACATTAGGTCACAGCCTGAGATGAGTCATGTAACTAAAAGAGGGTATGAATAAATTGGCAACAGTAAAAGGCTCTGAATGCACAATGATCAAAAATTAATTCAAAATCAAACATGAAGCGAATCCAAGCTATTTCTGGCATCACTCACCTGTGTTGCATGATGCAACTTAACTGCAGCCTTGGTTTTGAGCGTGTAACACGTGCCTTTCATATTGAGGACATTGACATACGCACAAAGCCAGTAAGCGCTGCAGGAAAAATCTTAGATTCAAGTTCATATATCTTATGAACAACTCTTAAGGAAGCACGATGGTTAAACTATTTTTTAAAAGGACTTCTAATGTTTCCATAACATCATTTATCCACATATATTGAATTAGCATATCTCCAGATTGTATTACGTTAAAATGTTTGGTTTTAAGACAGTTATTTGAGTTGCTAAATTTCATTTAAAAATCATTAAATGAATTGGCTTGGGATTAGAATAGAGTTCCAATAACTTCTGAAAAGTCCTTGAATATATTTTTGACTGCAATACCAGATATTTAGAAAAGATTTAATTCTTTATATAAAAATGAGGAACACATATATCTCATCAGTATGCAATTTGCTTTTATCTTTAATAAATGACACTCACAGCATTGTTTTAAAACAAATTTCCTTATGATATATTTTCAGTGATGTTGGACTGAATACTTCTTGTATATATCCTTCATATCCAGGGTTGCTTAAACATTTCCTGAGCCAAAAAGAGTCCCAACAGTCTGAGGAATGGTTCCATTGGTGAAGTGCTTGACATGCAAGTATGAGACTCAGAGTTAAAGTCCCCACACCCACATAAAAGCTAGACATAGGAGTGGCTAGAGATGGACAGGTCATTGGAGATCACTGGTCAGCCATTGTAGTCAATTAGTGTGTTTCAGGTGGAGAGCACTAGAAAAAAATAGATATCAACCTCTGGCTTTGGCATGCATGTGCACACATATGCAGGTGAAGCCACACACATGCACTAATACATAACACACATTCACACTCCCATTCACATATGCAATTCAAAGGGGAAGAGCACAGATGGGAGAAGTTAAAGATTCCCTGCTCCAGAGAACCAGGCAAGGCTGGAATGAGGAGACAGAGCCACTAAGACTAGATTGGTTTACAGGATAGGGATTTGGCAGTTGGCAGCAGCCATCGGCAGGCTAGAGATGCAGAGCACCAATGGTAACAGCTCAGCGCAAGAAGATTTCCAACTCCACAGTCCTACTCAGTCTCGTTCTTCTGAGTTCAAGTCAGAAGAAGCTGAAGTCTGACATCAATAGAGGATCACAGCAGCAATTACAAACACACTCGGAAGGAAGTGAAGGCAGGGGTGCTCCACTGGTTACCTTCCATGTTGCTTTTATGAAAGGAATTTAAAGAAGAGATGGAGGTTTTAGTTCATAGTTTGAGGATAAAGTACTTTATGGTGGGAAGACATGGAAGCAGCTGATCGCATTATGTCTGCAGTCAGGAAATGGGGATATGAATTCCCGTGCTCAACTCTGCTTGCCCTTGATGGTGCAGCCCACATTCAGGGTGGGCTTCCCCCCTTCAGTTAAACTTTCCCCAAACTATCCTCAAAGACACATTCAGAGGAATGTTTCCATAGTGATTATAAGCTTAATCTAGTTGACAATTGTACTCATGTAAGCTTCATTTTCCTTGGTATTTTTTATCTAGGCCACCACCTACAAGATACTGCCCACAGTGAGAGTAGATTGCTACCCCTACCCACACTTAGTTAATTCTCCCTGGTGGCGCCTTTGCACAAATGCCCAGAAGTGTGTCTCCTAGATGATTCCAAATTCAGTCAAATTGATCATTGATACCAACCATCACAGCACTCAAAACTGAAACTGCTTTACATCAAAATATGTATTTTTAATGCCAATGGATCCATCACTAGGCTGAAGCTCAATTGTCTTCAGAGGCAGGATGAGGGCTGTGAGGGGAGAGAAGGGATGAGACATCTGGGGGGAACAGGGACATTGCTGAACTATCAACTCATCCCTCTCTCCAACAATAAAGTTCTTATTTTCCTAAAACACTCCAATGGCCAATTGGAACACACCCCAAGGCCAACCTCAGCTAGAAAGATAAGGCTTCAAAGTCTAAGTAGCCTATGTAAATTAACTTAATTTTCCAACCTTAAGAATCTTTCCTAGTCTCATACACTTTGTTTTTCACCCAAATGTATAGTTAAAATACTGGTTGCTCATGAGGAATGAAACAGCAGGCTTAGAAAGTGATTAAGGATTCATTATTCTCTTATTCATTCAACAAACACTTAATGAGAGGCTTCTGTATGTTGGACTGTGTAGTTAAAGCAATGACTATGACAGATGTGTCTCCTCCCCCGTAGAAACTTGGATCTAATGAATGAATGGAATATTGCATGTATTCTGTTCAAGGGAGGAGTACACCATTTTCACCAACTCTTTTTCAATGATCTGTAGGACCCAAGTGCTCCAGGAAAGAGGCTGAAGTGAATTCTGCCATTAACTAGGAGATACATGATGAAAGCACGTTGGCTGAGCAGATGTGTCTTGTTTGGCTAGGACAGTGATTTGTAAAGTTTGGGGGAAGTGTCTTTAAGAGCTTTCCCTCTGCTCTCTTCCTAAGACCTTCCTATTGATGCCACCGGTCCTGTTTCAAGCATCAGTATTGACTACTGGCTCCTAAATGCATTGGCACGTGTAGTCCTTCTCACAACACAGGAATCCAGGGTCCTCTGAAATCCTCATGACCTTTAGGAGAGAAGAAAGAATGGAATCCAGGAGTTTCAATATCCCTGATTCTGTTGTTCACTGATGCATTGCTGTCACCAGACACTTGAGAGAAACAGCTTATGGAAGGAGAGGTTTGTTTGGAGTCAGAGGTCATGAGGGGTGTAGTCTACTTAGTGAGAAGGGTGATGAGTTCATGGCAGCAACAGCACGCAGCAGAGGTGTGCCACATGGTAGAAGTCCAGAATAGGAAGTATGAGACCAGAGGCACAGATAATTTTCCAAGACTCACCCTCAATGCCCTCCTTCTCTGAGAAAGGCCCTGGTTCATCAAGGTTCTATGTTGCCTTCAAAACAGTGCCACAAGCTAAAGCTGAGTGTCCAAACCATGTGCCTTTTTGAGGGCATGGCAGATTCGGACCATAACACCAGCAGAGGCAAAGCCAAAACATTAGCTGGGAATTGCAAACACGGAGTGGAGACAAAAAAGCAGCAGGAACTCTCAGGAAAAAAGTAGGAAACAGGAATTATTTTCATAAGAAAAGATTTGGGAGGCAAACTCACAAATAGAAAATAAGATACCCAATCCATGTAGCCCAGGAGTACACATAAAAATGAAACTCCTCAAGAATACACAGCCAGGCAAAATACAGAATTTGTATTTAAATGACAAATTAACAAGTAAGCAACAAATACTTCATTACTGTAAGCAGATCTCAAACATTATGTAAAACATGCTCTAAGAAACAGTTTTTGAGTTCATCTAAGTTCAAACTTAGCTAGGAATTATGGACTTTGGATTGCTGAGTCTGGCATGTCCACCCAGAGACGACTAGCCAGTGGCCTGATAGAACCAACAGGCTTTATTTATATAACGTGAACAAAAGGAAATGGACAGTGGTGCACACCTTTAATCCCAGAACTAGAGAAGACTATAAGACAGGAGGAGACAGATCTCAGACACAGTCTCATTCTGAGATTCCTGGAGGCAGGATCGCCATTTCAGACTGAGGTAAGGGTCAATGGCTGGCTGCTTTACTTTTCAGATCTTCAGGTTGAAAGCCCCTCCTCCCAAAAGACAAAGGAACTGGAGCAACATGCTACTTTAGATGTTCCCTTCGTGGACTAACACATCAGTAAGACTGTGGGACCCTACAGCTCTCCAAAGAGCAGTAATGGAAGCCAAGGCATGGAGAATAGGCTCCATGGTTGGGGTCCAGGAAAGGGTTTTGCAAGCTTTACTTCTACTGCCTGAAGAAATCTCAAAGAAATGCCCAAAGTTGTAGATTAATTGCAACCTAATTTGGGGAGAGTCACTACTTTGGGAGTCAGTCTCAGGTCCTTAGATATATATCTTATCCTTGGACAAATAAAAAGGACCCGGAGTCTGGCTTTACAGAAGAGCAGTGCAAGTGAGTTTCAGAACCCTTGGCGTGTAAGCATGAGGACGTGCTGTGGGACAATGGTCTTGTATTGGTTTAGTAAAATGCTGATTGGCCAGTAGCCAGGCAGGAAGTATAGGTGGGGCAATAAGAACAGGAGAATTCTGAGAAGAGGAAAGACTCAGTTTGCAGTCGTCATCCAGATGCAGAGGAAGCAAGATGAGAACACCTCACCGATAAAGGTACCAAGCCAGGTGGCTAACATAGACAACAATAATGGGCCAATTTAAGACGCAAGAATTGGTTAATAAGAAGCCTAAGCTAATAGGCCAACCAGTTTATATTTAATGTAGTAGACTTCTACGTATTTCTTTGGGACAAACAGCTGCGGGACCAAGTGGGACGGAAACCCTTGTCAACAAGAACTGAGTTCAAATCCTCAGCACCCACATCCAAAGGCTAGGCATAGTCAGGCCCTCACCTGTAACCCAGCACTGTGTGGGCCAAAGACAGGTATACTACTGAGGCTTGCTGACTGCCAGGCTATCCCAGGTTCAGTAAAAGACCCTGTATTAAGGAAATACAGCAGAGATGATGGAGAAGAGCTCCTGGTATTCTCCTCTGTCCCCTCAGCATGTGTGAGTGTGTGTATATAATGCACACATGCACACACACATACACAGCCAAGCAGCCAAGCAGTCTAAATCTTCTTCTTCTTCTTCTTCTTCTTCTTCTTCTTCTTCTTCTTCTTCTTC
>LOEQ01000813.1:235215-249510 GCA_001685075.1 Bramus lutescens | reverse complement strand
CTTCTTCTTCTTCTTCTTCTTCTTCTTCTTCTTCTTCTCCTTCTTCTTCTTTTCCTCCTCCTCCTCCTCCTCCTCCTCCTCTCCTCCTCCTCTTTCTCCTCCTCCATCTTCTTCTCTCTTCTTGCTCTTTTTCTTTTTCCACCCCTGTTACAGGTGGTTACCCTGTTGAAATATGAAGTTATTCTTCATAGACATAGTTATTCTTCATGGCAAAGCTTGATTCTCAATGTGGCAGTTTAGAGAATGGGTCCAGAGAGGTGACTGGATCACTAAGACAATGGCATTACCAATAATGGATTAATCCATGGATGAGTTCATACTTGACTAGAACATTAAGAGGAATATATTAGGTTTGTTTCTGCTGCTGTGATAAAACACCCTGACAAAAACTCCTTAAGGGAGGACTTGCTTTGGCTTGTGGTTCCATAGGGATGGAGCCCATCATGGTGAGAAAGTCACTGCCACAGTCAGGAGAAGCATGGCAAGAGGGCCAGGAAGCTGGCTGGGCACATGCTTACCCACACACAGGAAGAAGAGAGAAAGAACAGGAAGTGGGGTGAGGCTATAAACCCTCAAAGTCCATACCCAACTAAGTACTTCCTCCAAAAAGATTCTGCTTCCTAAAGGTTCCACAACCTCCACAAACACCATCAACTGGGGATAAAGGTTCAAATGTGGGGGATAGTTCCCACCAAACAACCACAAGGAGTTTGGATCTAGTTGGAGGCAGTGGGTCAGGGACATTTGCTCAGGACAAGCAGATCTTTTCCCTGGCTCCATTCAACTCCTCCACTCTCCTTTTTCTTTTCTTCTCCTCTCCTCTTCCCTTTTCTTCTCGTTTTCCCTCTCCTCACTCCTCCCCAGCTCCTCCTTCGCCTCGCCTCCCTTTTCCTCTTCCCCCCCATGACCACCATGAGATGAGCAAACGTGCCTACTATCTGCCTCTTACCATGATGCTCTCCTTGCTGCACTGGAGGCAATGACAATGGGCTGATCCCATGGAGCAAAATGAATCTTTCTCCCTTTAAGGTGATTTCCCCAGGTGTTTTGGTCACAGAGGTGGGAAGCTGATTAACACCAACATTTATGCAGCTTTCTTCTAGGCGGTAGGAAAAGTGTGAAATGCTTCTTGTTCATTAACTTAGGTTTTACTCTAAAGTAAACCAAATTCCTCCCAAACAACACAACGCCTACAAAAATCCAAGCTTGGTCATTTCTCAGGTGATAGGTTTCTTCCTTGTAAAATGGTGGCATCCGGATCCAGGTCACTGCTGCCCTTTAGCAAACACGCAGGCTAGCAGGCAACTTTGAAGAGAACTCTCCCCATGTTGATCCATCATTCCTCAAGCATCCAGAAGCAGAGGGGAGCATCCCATGCAAAGATTTCTTGCCAGACATCTTGACATTTGAGCTTCAAAGTTCAGAAAAAGAAAAAAAACTTTCACTTTTGGACATTCCAACAGGAAGAATGGATGGTCTCAGAGCATTTCCAGGGCCAAGGTTTTCATTTTTTTTATTCTAGACAGGAAACATTTGGAACTTGGGAAGTTGTGTGTTTATAATTTCTTTACTTATTGTCTCCTCGACATAGGGCTCATTAGTCCTTCTACATAGGTATGCGTGGGGCACACAGGTACCTGCACACACACGTGCAGTATGCATATAGAGATGCATGGTGACCAGTTAGTCACTATCTCCTTTAACACAGAACCTTCTATTTTTGAACCCAGTTCTCTTTCTCTTTCAAGAAACAAACTAACTAACTAACTAACTAATATATTAACACTAACCTCTTCTGGTGGGAACTTTTTGTGTCTGCTCGTCTAGGCCACAACATCTAAGGTGTTTCTTTGAACAACATGTGTCTAGAGATTGTTGTGCGGAGACATTTTGGTCAATGTTCACATTTACGTGATTAGCCCTTGAGCAAGGCAGAGTGTGCTTCATGAAGAGAGAAGACTACAGTCCCCAGGGAAGAGGGGACTAGAAGCAGGCCTCCCTCCCCAACCACCATCCTGGTTCTGTTTCCCTCGAAGAACTAATTGATAGGGTTCTTTTTACCAAAATTTAGTGAAATGACCCAGTCGTTTTATTTTTCTATTTTCAGCAGTGTGAGCAGTTCTCTGCATTATTACGCTATTGTAGAAGCTCTCGGATAGATTAGAGGACCACATGAAGCACATCCCTCCCCAGAGCCTTGACCAGAGGTGACAGGAAGTGTGCATCTGCCTCCTCCTTCCACACTTTCCCCCATTTGGTCACTCAGCTGAGGTGAAGTTACCCGCGAACATGCCTCCTTCTTGAATCCTGGAGCTGGCCTGTCTATATGAGACTTGGCAAAGACAGTGTATTGGAAAAGCTGCTCTCACTAGATGTGTGAAATTCTTGCCCAGCGGCAGGCTTCAAGGAACAGCAGGGTGAAGGGGGGGAGCAACAGGCCGATGCCAAGCCTTCAGAAAGTCAGGGCTCTGTGCTGGAGCTGAAGAACCTCCATAAGACTACAAGGAGAGTTTGGGGGGGTGAACGGGCTCTGGGAGCAGGCCTCCATGGATGGCGTTCCTGTCACCCAGATGGCATGGAATGGTTCCGCTAGGCTTCAAGGGGGTCACAGAATCACACACACAAAGGGTGGTTAACGTCGTGAGGGTAGCCGAAATGCTCACATTTTGCTTTCTTATGCATGAGCATCAAAGTGGACGCAGACCCTCAACACCATAATCCATTATCAAAAACTCAAAGCAGCTGGTTGGATTTTTAGACTCTCTACCAAAAAAAGAAAAAANAAAAAAAAAAGACCCGCATCTGGTCCCAGTTTGCTGAAAAGAAATCGTTTCATTCTTCCAGCCAGCCATACAGACAGAAAGTCCCGGGAGAAGCCTGGCTACCCAGCTCAAGGTTCATCATGCTGCTTTCAAGTCTTCATTCATGCTGCAGAATCTGCAGGGCCTCCCCACAGCCAGGAAGCCACCTCAGAGCAGAGAGACTGCCATCCCACCAGTTCAGGCGAGGGATTAGCAACAGCAGCTCTGGGCTTCCAGCCGAAACCTCTGGATAGAACGTGTATGTGAAAAGAAAAAAAAAATCATTTGTAATGGATAGTTTCAGAACTAATATTTTAGGATCGTGCAAAGTTGAATTATTGACTAACTTTCCATTCATTTCGGAGTCAGGGCTCAGCCATAATTTATCTCTTTGATTCCACTGACCATCAGCAGTTGTGGCCATTTTCTGCCTAGCTATGGAGACCAGTTAAATGATAATGTCCAAACCCTCCCCCCACCCGCCCCCATAGCTTTCCTTGCAGCCTGTTTCAGCAACTCTCCAGGTACTTCCTGTCTCCCCAGCTCCTCTGTCTGGCTCTTACTTCAGACAAGTCAATATGTTTAAATTATATCTGAACTCAAGGTAATTAATCACAAACCTTTATGCTTTGTCATGCATTTTTTCTTTAAAGAAGAAAAACCTTCAGGTTGGCATTTCACTGAACCACAATTAAAAAGCAAAAGCTACCTGCAATGCATTGGGAAGGCTACTTACCCTTTGAGTTTGAGGCTGGAATCCTTCTAGACAAGGCTGCGGCGTGAGGGGAACCAAGACAGCATTTGAGGGAAGTTAAACAGATCGAAGGACAGGAAAGACTGTGAGCCTCGCCGGAATGGACTGAAACTGAATGCACACAGATCAGGTGATGAGCTGCTTCTTTAATGGATTTCACAAATATGGCAGCAGCTTTGTGGCTTGCTGCCTGATTATACCACGTACTGCATTGGACACATTACTAAAGATTGACCTTGATTCCTTTAGGCAGACTCTGGTTCCCTCCAGTCTTAGCCTTGCCCTTTCCTTGTGTGACCTTAGTATTCAGTACCTTGGATCATATCTCATCCAACCACAGTGCCCAGAGGTGAGACAGTACCGTGGTTCCTGTCTCATCCAACCACAGTGCCCAGAGGAAATGAGGCGGTTAGGCATTTACTTTGATATGTTTCTCACCAAGCGTTCCTGACTTCAAACGTTTAAGAGGAGGTAGAAAGCCACCTCAAACACTTCTCTGACATTGGCTGCAGTTCCACAATTTAACTCAGTTCAACTTTGCTTCCATCAACTTGGGGTTAGTGATAGATCACACGTGCTAAGGGAACAGTTCACGAAGACAGCCTCGCTGCGCAGACAAATCACACAGCCCAAGTCTCCTCTACTTCTCATCAAATAAACTGCAAGCAGGATGTTATATGACTGCCTCTCTACTCTTCCTAAAATGACTCAGACAACACAGAAGCACAGTGGGTTTGCTCACATCTAGTAGGGTTTTATAAACTTAAGTTCCAGGACAGCCAGGAAACACTGTCTGGAAAAACAAACAAACAAACAACAACAACAAATGAGCAGCTGGGGGTGGGGTTGTGCCTGGGACCAAGGAAAATCAGTAATCTGAGGAGTCTTAACCTGCCATTGGTTTGAGACAATAGACAGCCCGGTGAGGCAGCTATAGACAGCAAGAGGCTGATTCTGACAAATCAGAAAGGATGGGCAGTAGACCATTCACCACAGGCAGCGAAGTGCACAAGCCCACCATCAGCTGAGAACTGGAGATTGGCAGCCCCGAGAGGAGACCATCAAGTCATCTATCTGTGGGGCACCTAGCTGCTGCTCACCGCTCTAGAGCCCGAGGTCTCTGAAGGGCATCACTTGCGGGGTGGTTCATACCTGGGAGATTTTGAAAGTACACAGTGGGTCCTCTACCTCCACAGACCCCAGTGCTGTGGTTGCTTCTCATTCTTCCAACGTACTGAGAGATATCCCCAGAAAAAACAGTAGCTACCCTGGGGGTGTGTGGAGGTGGGGCGGGAGGATCTTGGGAGTCTCTAGAGAGTGAGAGAGGCTTCCCAGCTCATGAACCTCAACGCTTAGTGTTGCCAGCAGAGACCTCTGATATGGAAAGACGGAAAGCTGCTGAAGAAATGATCATCGTGGTGCACGTCAGACACTTGCCCAGTGCAGGTCCAGGTGAGGAAAGAATCCAAGCTCATTGGACACCCACCCCACCCCAGTGCACAGAACTGATGGCTTTCAGGTTTTAAAGAGGAAGGTACAACAGCTTTATTTTCTTTGCCCTTTGCCTACCTCGTGTGCTTAATCTTTACTTCTTTATTATACTTTTAGCAGAATTTTTATGTTGTCATACGTAAAAGCAATTTTCTGTTCATTTTTATAATTTTATCTGTTTACATAGTCGTTTCATCATTGAGCAGTATTTATATTTTCCATTTCTTTGGCCTATGTATTCTTCCTCCATCCCACTATACTTCTAGTGAGTGATGTTTTTACTTTGTTCTGTTATTTTTAAACTTATGTTTTAATTTTACTCCTTATATTTACACAGTTCCATTTTCACTTTTTCTCTTTGTTAGAAACTCATTTTTTTCTTCTTATGATCTTAATTGTGTCTAATCTCATGCTATTTCTCCCCTTCTCTAACAATCTTCTACATCCCTCTTCTTTCCCTAATTTACTAGTTTGGCTTCTCCATTCCCTTCTCCCTTCCTTAATCTCATTCATTTGGTATTTACATAGTTATCCTAAATAACTTTTTATTTCTGCTTTCGTTTTGGCATTTCCTATATATGGTCACTGAGGATATGTTGGTGAGCTTTGATAAATTTTAAGTGTAAGTCGATGTCTTTTATTGTTTGATATTATTGTTGCTGTGAAAGTTAATGTTCTCTTCTCTGGGTAGTAGGGGTGGCTGAGGCCTCTGGAATTGACTGTTCCATAAGAAGATTTCCAAAGCCAAAAGAGAAATACAAACCAATGGAAGCACAAATCTCAACAAAGAAACAGGGAAAAGCAAAGCAACTTAAATCCATCAAAAGATAAAATACTGAATTCAACAGTACTAAAACAGGAATATATCAAATGAAGATTATCAAAAATATACTGGTTAAAATGATCAATGACCACAGAGAGCATGCAAACCAACAGATGAATTTAATCCAGGCTTAGAGAGGAAAGTCAACCACATAGAGAATAGAGCTAAATGGATGAGGAAATAAAACATGGATGAGGTCATCAATAATGCGGAAGAAAATTCAGCAATGAAATTGTTTTTGAAAGAAAACTAAGCAGAAATGTTGTAAATTAATATCTCAATGAATAAAATAAAAACATATTGGAAAGCATCACCAATAGACATGGTCAAGTAAGGAAAGAAAATCAGGGATAGAGGATGAGGCTGGTGAAACACCATATTCAAACACTGAAGAAATAAAATCAGCGTGACCACAAAGTCCAATAACTGGATAGAATGAAGACACCAAACTTGCAAATTTATGGAACAGAAGAAGGATCTGAGACAAACATCTATGCATTTAGGCATAGAGAATCTATTCAAAGATTTTATGGCCTAAACTTTCCCAAATCTAAAAATAGTAATAATAATAATAATAAAACAAACAAAAAGCAAAAAAACAGGCTTCTAAATACAAGATGCATTTAGAACCTCAAATAGACATTATTAGAGAAGAAATGCTAAAGACTGTAAGAGACGATGTAAGACTTAGAACTTACATAAGTCTTAGAGTTAAGATGTCAAAAACACAAGCAAAGAAACAACATTAAAAGCTGTAAGGGGAAAGAACCAACTCACAAAAACAGGCACCTCAAAATACCATTAGATCGTTCATCAATACTCTCTCAAAAGAAAAGTATGGAACAAAGTATTTCAGTCCCTGAACATTAAATAATTGCCAACTAAGATTACCAAACTTAATAAAGATATCAACTAAAATTGGCAGAGAAATTAGGAAATTTCAAAATAAAGTGAACACAAACTAATACAGTTCATGATCAGCAAACCAGCACTGAAGAAGATGCATAGAGAAACATGGTACAGAGGTGAAAAGAAGAAAGTCTTAACCATTAAAGTGCAGAAATGAATAAAATTATTGAGAGAAAAAAAATGAGTAAAGTAAACTTAAGAAGGAATTCACCATTTCCAGCACACCAAAGCAGCAAGTCCCTACTATTAGTAGGAGAAAAGAAAATAACAAATCAACCAGAAACCAACCAACTAAATGGTTGGAATTGTGAACATATCTCAATAATAACCTTAAGTGTAAACGGCCTAAACTCACCAATAAAGAGGCTCAGACTAGCTGGCTGGATCAATAAACAAGATCCAACTACATGTTTTGCCAAGAAACATATCTCACTACCAAAGATACCCACAGACTAAGAATCAAATGATTGAAGTCATCCTATCAAAAACAAAAAATTAAAACTAAAATCTATGAAGTATAGCTATTCTGTTGCTTGATAAAATATACTTCAAACCAAAATTATTCAGGAAAATGGGAGGCTATTAAATATTAATAAAAGGACATCAAGAGATATAACCAAGTGTTAGTTATTTCAGTTTCACAAAGCAAAAGTAATACATGTAAAGGCTTAGATAGATCCTGATACAAAGAGACATAAGAGGCAACTTCAATACCTCACTCTCCATTTTACACTGGTCATCCCAAATAAAAATCAACAAATAGATTCTACAGTTAAACTACACCATGGGGGAAAAAAAAAGAAAAGTCCGAGACCAGACCAATCAGATTCACGGTCACATTCTGCTATATCTCTAGAGTGCTAACACCAATACTCCTCAAACTGTTTGTTCTACAAAATACTCCTCAGAGTGGATCCACAGACTCATTCTGTAAAGCCAAAGTTCTTGTCATACAGGTCTTTCACTTCTTTGGTTAGCGTTAATCCAAAATATTCTATGTTATTTTTGGCTATTATAAACAGTGATATTTCTCTGATTTCTTTCTCAGCCCCTTTATCATTTATATACAGGAGGACTACTGAATTTTTTTAAAAGTTGATCTTATATCCTGCCACATTACTAAAGCTGTAGGAGTTTGTTTCCTCATATAATTTTTAGGGTCACTTATGTATACTATCATATCATCTGCAAATAGCGAAAGTTTGACTTCTTCCTTTCCAGTTTGTATCTCTTTGTTCTTCTTTTGTTGCCTTCTTGCTCTAGCTAGAACTTTGAGTACTATGTTGAATAAATCTGTAGAGAGTGGACAGCTTTGTCTTGTTCCTGATTTTAGTGGAATTGCTTTGAGTTTCTCTCCATTTAATTTGATGTTGGCTGTCGGCTTGTTGTATATTGCTTTTATTATTTTTAGACATGAAGGGGTGTTGGATTTTCTCAAATGCCTTTTCAACATCTAATGATATGATCACATGATTTTCCCTTTCGGTTTACTTATATGGTAGATTACATTGGTAGATTTTCATATGTTGAACCATCCCTGCATCTCTGGGATGAAACCAACTTAATAGTGGTGGATGATTTTTTTGATGTGTTCTTGGATTCAGTTTCTTAGTATTTTGTTGAGTATTTCTGCATCAGTGTTTCACGAGACAGATTGGTCTGTAATTCTCTTTCTTGTTAATATCTTTGTGCAGTTTAGATACCAGGGTAACTGTTGCCTTGTTAAAAAAAAGTTTGGCAATGTCCCTTCTGTTTCTATTGTATGGAATAATTTGAGGAATAATGGTATTAGCTCTTCCTATAAATTCTGGTAGAATTCTAGGCTGAAACTGTTTGACTTTGGGTTGTTTTTTCTTGGTGGGGAGAGACTTTTGATGAATACTTCTATTTCTTTAGAGATTATCGATCTATTTAAATTGTTTATCTGTTTTTGATTTAATTTTGGTATGTGGTACCTTTCCTGAAAATTGCCCATTTCAATCACATTTTTCAATTTTGTGGAGTACAGGTTTTTGACCTGATGATCCTCTGGATTTTCTCTGTGTCTGTTGTTATGTCCAATTTCATTTCTGATTTTGTTAGTTTGCATATTCCATATCTGCCTTTTGATTAGTTTGGATAAGGGTATCTCTATCTTGTTGATTTTCTCAAAGAACCAACTCTTTGTCTCATTGATTCTTTGTATTGCTTCCTTTGTTTTGTTTTATTGATTTCAGCCCTAAATTTGATTATTTCCTGGCATCTACTACTCCTGGGTGAGTCTGCTTCCTTTTGTTCTAGAGCTTTCATATATGCTGTTAAGTTGCTTGTGTGAGATTTCTCCAGGTTCTCTATATAAGCACTTAGTGCTATTAACTTTCCCTTTAACACTGCTTTCAAAGTGTCCCATAAGTTTGTACATGTTGTGCATTCATTTTCATTACATTCTAATTTCTTTCTCTATTTCTTCCTTGACCCAGAGGTGATTCAATTGAGCACTGTTCAATTTCTGTGAGTTTTTAGGCTTTCTACAATTAGTGCTGTAGTTGAATTCTAACTTTAAGCCATGGTGATCCATTAATATACAGCGGGTTAGTCCATTTTTTGTGTGCGTGTCTGTTGAGATTTGGTTCTTGACCAAGTATGTGGTCAGTTTTAGAGAAGGTTCCATGAGGTGCTAAGAAGAAGGTATAATCTTTTGTATTTGGGTGAAATGTTTTATAGGTGTATATTAAGTCCATTTGAGTCATGACATCTGTTAGTTCTCTCGTTTCTCTGTTAAATTTCTGTTTGACAGACCTGTATATTGGTGAGAGTGGGGTGTTGAAGTCTCCTATTATTAGTATGTGGGGTTTGATGTGCAATTTATCCTTTAGTAATATTTATTTTACATATGTGAATGCTCTTGTATTGGGGCATAGATGTTCAGAATTGAGACTTCATCTTAATGGATTTTTCTTTTGATTGACTTTAGTTTGAAGTCTATTTTGTTAGATATTAGCATAGCTATACTTGCTTGTTTTTTAGGTCCATTTGATTGGAAAAATCTTTTTTTAGCCTTTTACTCTGATGTAATGTTTGTCTTTGAGGTTCAGGTATGTTTCTTGCATGCAGTAGAAGAATGGATCCTGTTTTTATATCCATTAACCTATGTCTTTTTACAGGTTAATTGAGTCCATTGATACTAGGAGATATTAATGACCAATGATTGTTTATTCCTGTTATTTTTTTCGGTGGTAGTGTTTGTGTGTTTCCCTTCTTTGGGGTTTGCTATTGTGAGGTATGAGGTTATTTATTGCCTGTGTTTTTGTGGATACAGCTAACTTCCTTGGGTTGGAGTTTTCCTTCTAGTACTTTCTGTAATGTGGGATTTGTGGATAGGTAATGTTTAAATCTGGTTTTATCATGGAATATCTTGTTTTCTCCATCTATGGTGATCGAAAGCTTTGCTGGGTATAGTAGTCTGGGTTTACATCCATGATCTCTTAGTGTTTGTAGCACATCTGCCTAGGACCTTCTGGCTTTCAGAGTTTCTATTGAGAAGCCAGGTGTAATTCTGATGGGTCTGCCTTTATATGTTACTTGACCTTTTTCCTTTGCAGCTCTTAATATTCTTTCTTTATTCTGTATGTTTAGTGTTTTGATTATTATATGGCAAGGTGACTTTCTTTTATGGTCCAGTCTATTTGGTGTTGTGTAAACTTCTTGTACCTTCATAGGCATATCCTTCTTTAGGTTGGGAAAGTTTTCTTCTATAATTTTTGTTGAATATATTTTCTGTGCCTTTGAGCTGGAGTTCTCCTCCTTCTATCCCTATTATTCTTAGGTTTTGTCTTTTTACAGTGTTCCAGATTTCCTGAATGTTTGTGCTAAGAATTTGTTGGAATTAATGTTTTCTTATACCTGCAGAATAAGAACCCCAGAGTAAAGGGTTAGGAAAAGATTTTCCAATCAAATGGACCTAGCAACCTAATTCTTCTATCATATCTTCAACTCCTGAGATTCTCTCTTCCATCTATTGTAATCTGTTGGTTATGTTTGTTTGCATCTACAGTTCCTGTTCATTTACCCAGACTTTCTATTTTCAGAATTCCCTTGGTTTGTGTTTTCTTTATTTCAATTTTCAAACAGTCTTGAACTGTTTGAGGTGTTTGTTTCACCTGTTTGATTGTCTTTCTTTCTTGGATTTCTTTCAGAGATTTATTGATTTCTTCCAATATTTTGTTGGTCTTTTCCTCTTTTTCTTTAAGGGAATTTTTCATTTCCTCTTTAAGGGTCTCTATCATCTTCATAAAGTTATATTGAAGGTCATTTTCTTCTGCTTCTTCTAGGTTAGGATGTTCAGGTCTTTCTGTTGTAAGACCACTAGTTTCTGGTGGTGCCATACTGGTCTCATGCTGTTGGATGTGTTCTTGAACTACTGTCTGTCCATCTCTTTCTTCCTCCACTGGGTGGTACTTGTGGGGCCTGTGCTTCAGGGGGTCCCTCTTCCTCCAGGTGCAGGTGGGTCCATGCCTCTAATGGGTGCTGATAAGGCTCTGGGGTTCATCTCCAGGGGCAGTCTTGGCCAAGGCTCTCTCCAGGGGGTGTCTGGGTCAAGGCTCCAGTAGTTACACATGTGGTGGAGGATGGTAGCAGGTGGGTGGAGGCTGTTCAGGGGGTTCCCAGGCTTGGTGCGTGGGAGTGGGGTAACTGGATGTTCTTCCTAAGGCAAGGGCCTAGAGAACTGAGTTCTCCAACCAGGAACTCAGATGCTTACCTCTCTAGGGGCAGCCTGGGCCAAGGCTCCGGTGGTCACAGATGTGGTGGAGGATGGTAACTGGTGTGTGGTGGAGATTGCTCTGGGCCTATGGGGCTTGGTGGGTGGGGTTGAGGTGGCAAGATGTTCCTCCCAAGGCAAGAGCCTAGAGAACTGGGTCCTCCAACCAGGAACCCAGAACGATGCTTACCTCTCCGGGGACAGTCTGGGCCAAAGTCCCATTGGTCACAGATGTGGTAGAGAATGATAGCAGGTATGTGGAAGAGCAGGCCCATTTTAAACCCACACTTTATGTCATTTGTTCTCCTAATTGATAAGTCTGTCACTAAATCCCTGTTTAGACATACAATGTTTCAGATTCACAAACAAATAAGGATCTCAGAATATTTGGTAGAAAGGCATCTGAATATATTTGTGTAAACAAGGGACACAGGCTCTCCTCATAGCAACACATGACGTCTAGATGATAAAGGCAATGAAATCTGGAGGACAAGGGGGCTTTTAATCTTCACTGTGAACAATACTCTCAACTTTTAGGAGACTCTGCCTTCTACAGCTGTGATTCTCTCAGTCCATGAGACTGCGCCATTAATGCAGTTCACACAGAAATATTTAAACTTAATGACCACATTTTTCTTTCTGGCTAGAATCATAGTTGTTCATTTGTTTTTCTTATTGTTTAAATGCTATTCTTCGTTTGTACAACAAAAACTTGGAAAAGCTACTATATATACATATATATAGTAACTACACACACACACACACACACACACACACACATATTTCAACATTATCCATCATCCCAGTACAAATGCCTAGCAAGCCACTTGAAATAATTTCTGGGTTTTGAGACACAACCCATTTCTATTTTACTCTATTAAATCTTTCTGAGTGTGAAAGAAACAGACAGGGTGCTCCTAACATGCCCATTCTTGACTACTCAAAGGCATATGCAGAGTGACAATTCAGCTGCCAACATTCCCTGTCCCCCACTCATGTGTCTTTCAGATTAACAAAATATGGGCCACGTTTCTGCAGCTAACCATCTGGACTTTACAGCTGCCACAAGGACCCCATGTGGCTGCTAGTGTCAGCTTAAATCTGAGACAAAGTCATGGAAAGGGAAAATGGCAGGATCCTGTGTAGTTCCTGAGCCACCTATGCGACCCCTTTCCTTTGTCGACTCTGAATTTACATAATTTACACTAGATGCGTAGCTGCTCCACAGAATTCCAGATTGTGGTGGCTAGAGCTGAGTAACCAAAAGTTGGCCCCATCGCATTAACAATGTTAGATGTACAGCTATATACAAATTTAAGGCCATTTTCCCCACTTTGAAACTTAAAATCTGAGACAGGTAAAAAGACTTCTGATCTGTTTATCACTCTTGATGCCCCCTACTTATTCAGGGACACTGAGAAAAGGAAGTACATTGGCAGCACTCAGTGGTGAAATATCTCAGATTTGGTTGACAATCCACAACACTTTCCAAGATGATAAGCACGTCTCAGTAGAAGGTATATATTTAAGTGTAAAGACATTGACAAAAATCCAGAAAGCTCTGGAAAAAAAAAAGAGCCTTTGACAGAGACATGCTAATACAGAGATATCTTTCCATCACTTTAGTTAAAAAATACTAGGGAGACCGCCCAATACCTGTCAAAGATAATTCCAATCAGATAGAAGCTATGGTATTAAGACCCCAAAGACTGGCTTGCCTCTACATCAGACTGGAATTCTTGTCTCAGCTCTGATGATCACCGTGGAGTCAAAACCGTCAGTCCATTCAGATTCCAAGAGTAAACACAGGCATGTGTGATGGATACGATTTCCGACTGCGACTTTTTCTACATTTGCCACAGCACTGCAAATTTCCAGGACTCTTATGGCTGGAATTTTGGTCTAAACTGATCGGTCATGGTCTCCAATGTCCCTGTAATCAGGGAAACCAAAACTCCTGTGCTTCTGCCAACTGCGCTACTGTAGAGACAAACCATGGATGATAAGATTGGCTGAGTTGAGACTGGAATGGTCTCCAGCGGGCAGAGTGGCCACATGCAAAAGGCCTTGTAATTCCTCTCCAGGGGTGCCTGTTGAATCCCAGTGTTATGTCTTCCTGGGCTCTCACTACCAAAGCCCCTCAACATGGGCAATTACAGTAGAAGGTAGAGTAAGAGACCCCTCATGTCTCTAGCCCTCACACCTCAGTTTCTTTATCTGTAAAATAGGTATCTAAAAGGGGGCTTCATGTCTTGCTCCAGAAACCAAAAGAGATAACATAAATGTTTCTGGTAAGTGATGGGCATTTAAAAAGCATGAGTAATAAATTTTTAAGTGCTTTCATTTTATGATTGAACTGGAAAGAGTGTAGTGATGCTAACCAAAAAAATTAATCAGAACAAAATGTTTTTTACCATATTTTTCCTCTGGTAGTATAATTTCCTACTTTTAGCCATTTCTTAAACCACAAATGCAATATTCATTCTGACTTTCTATCTTAGTATGTAGAACCTTTCATGTAATTCATGCATGGATTCAGAGAACAAGCTTGTCACTATGTCTCGCTGGAAACAGTTTCCTGCAAGTTGTAGAAAGTCTGCATTTTACAAAAGGCCAGTGATATTAAAGAAAGTCACTTGTAGCAAAATTAACCTGGAACCAACAAGCAAAATTCTCCTGATGAACACTCAAGTGTGCAGCCCACTGAATCAGTATCTCAGCACCAGCTCCCCCTTCCTTCCTTCCTTCCTTCCTTCCTTCCTTCCTTCCTTCCTTCCTT